>CM029018.1:80687785-81287785 GCA_016801055.1 Panax notoginseng
GGAGCATTGTCCACTGGTCATTGCAATTTGGTATGTAAGCTTGCCAAATAGCAAACAGTGATTGGGGACTGAATATGATTTTTACAGCAGTGACGGACACGATTGCCTGAAATGTTCTCCCACACGGTAATGAGTAAGTGATAGTGATTTTTTTTATGAATTTGTTTGTTAACTTCTCTATGGCTGGGAGATTATATCCATTACTAATTTTTTCTTTACGCAGATTTATTCCAGAGATTGTTCAGACAAGTCTATTGGTTGCCAGTCTCTTCTGAAATTTCTTGCTTGCAGAGAGGATTATGTGCTCTATAAATTGTTCAATGAAGCATGCTTGTGCAAGTTTGGATGCAATCCCTCTCGGTTAGCCATAGAATTGTCCAGTATGCGTCATATATATGTATTACAGATAATTAGATATAGTATGCAAAAAGAATGCACACTGTATTATAGATAATTAGATATAGAATTGGAGTTTTTTACTGTTCTACTATCATCCACGGTGTTTTAACTTTCTGTAGTTGTTTTAAGATACGTATGCTTAAATCGTTCACCCTGCTGCTTCTAGGTACATTTATCATCATTTGTTGGGGCATGAAGTTAAGGTTCAGATGGTTCGCAATGCCCTGCCTCGGCGTTTTGGTGCTCCAGGCCTCCTAGAGCTTAATGCATCTCAAGTAAGCCCACTAACTGTACATTTATTTAGTGAATATGGACACTTTGATTAATTATCACAGTATTTTTGGCATGTCTTCCTATTTCTGTTGTATATTTAATTCGTATTTTGATATGTTAATTATTCCAGGAGAGTTTGAAGTATAGATTATTGGGTTCTGAAGGTGATCCTTATTTCAGTGACACTTATCCTTTTGTTTGGTGAGGTCAGTTCCCTAATTGGATAATGTTTTTAAGATATCTTCCTGAGCACATAATAAAAAAAATGTATGCATTGAGCGTTTGTCGGTTTAACTGAAAGTGTTAGGTTTTCTTGCATTTTCATTATCTGTTGCATTTTCACTATCTGATGTATAAATTATACAAAGTTCCATGCTTGTGCCCATGTGCCCTTCCTCCATATTTGAATAAATGAAGAGACTTGTGTGGTAGGAAACTCCATCCACTACAAAGTTATAATTCTCTCAAGTTAAATGGTAATGTCACTAGAACTTATATAGCACTGGGGACATCCAGAAAAGGAAAGAGACATCTAAAATAAGTTTGAAGAACTATTATTTAATTTAACCTTACGTGGAAACCAATCGATAGTATTATTAAATTTGAACCATGTACTATTTGCCTTCCTTACATGAGATGCAATTTGCAATTCTTAGTCGAAATGGGTCAGAATGTACTGTGTAGGTGGCTGTCTGTGAATAGGCTCTACCAAAAAGTACAAGGAATCAAATGAAAAACTGAAACATACAATATGGATATGCTCACTCTTTGTGGTGGCCCGGTGGGATTAACTTGATTCTTCCCGCTGCCTGTCTCTTTAATCAGAGGCTCTTTCTTTGGTTGTACAGTTTTTTACCTAAAAAGAAACATCTTATTTCAGTCGAATATCTCCGGACATGTCAAGTGGAATCTCTAAAAGTGAGAACAGATGCCAAAACAATTGTCATATATGTGCGTATTTAGATTCACAAAGTTCCTGATTGTTAAAATAATTGCAATTTAAATCCAATATTCCATTTCTTTTAGCTTAAAACAAAATGGAAAAAAATCAGAAATATGTCAATTGGGGTTTGCTTATTTCAAAAACAGAAATATTTTAGTGCTTTGACCATTTCGGAATGAACTATTGATCCTTAACTCTTTGTTGATTATTGTTTCCTTAACTAAGCTTGTTATAATGGGGAGCTTCTTCCTTCATTTAGGATTCTCTTCTTGCTAGCATCAGTGAAATCGTGAAGCAAACCGAGTTGGCTGCGCGGGTATCGTCATGGAAACAGAGAATTGAGCAGAACTTGGAAGAGCAAGTGCGTCCATTTACTCTTCCTCTTTACACATCCCTAACATTGACTAAGAATTGATTTTAAGGTTATGATTCTTTTTATTCTCTTTTAGCGATTTTTGCAATTAATGGTCTTTAGCTGATAGGACGCACGATAAGCATTTGATATACATAACAATGGTGAAAGAGTTTTGGATAAGCTGTCTCTAGCAACAAATAGTGAAAATGCAAGAGATAGTGTTAGGATTTCATGTGGCATCAACTCATCGGTTGTAGCTTCTTTGTTTTTACATTGACATAAACGTTTCTTTTCATGATCAGATTCATTTCTAATTTCTACAGTGCTATGTAACTTATGTAACTTGTTCATTTATATTTATATTGAAAAGTGAATTTGAGATGCATATATGGATAGTTTGGTATATATCATGGCATTAGCATATTGCAGGTGAACTACAATATTTTTTCTTTTTTTTTTATTCTACAACATTTTAAAAACGTTGTGTAAATGTGCCTAAACGTTATCTGATATTTTAAACTACAACATTTTTAGCCAAAAAATGTTGTGGAATCATACCTTCTACAACGTTTTCAAGCATCTGCTAATTTATGAAAAATAAATCTACAACGTTTTTTTTCTTAAAAACATTGTATAATGTGTCTAACTACAACGTTTTAAAAAACGTTGTGTAAGGGTGTCAAATAGATGACAGCCTTAACCACGACGTTTTTCTGATTGAAACCACAACGTTTTTTCCGCGTTATCTATTTACTATTTTGTAGTAATAACGGGAATAAGGGCACCAATAGTGGTAAGTTAACTATTGGGGGTCCAGCGCAGCCGGGTAGGCCGATGGCCCGTACCTTTAACATGACCGTCCAAGACGCGATGGCCTCGGGGGACGTAGTCGCAGGTATTATTCCGATCAATGATTTAAATGCATACGTGTTGTTTGACTCGGGTGCTACTTGTTCGTTTATCGCATGTGATTTTGCTAGACGATTAGGATTACTTCTCGAAAAATTTCCTATACCTTTAAATATTAAGGTAGCAAACGAAGAAATAATTCATGTTGAAGATATTCATAGGAGTTGTTGCGTAGACATTCGAGGTTGTAAATTATCGGTAGATCTGATACTGATAAAGTTAGGAGAATTCGACGTAATTCTCGAAATGGACTGGTTGGTTAATCATGGGACAATTATAGATTGTCAAAAGAAATGCGTAAATATTAAAACATTAAGACAATCTCATGTAATATTTTACGGGAATAAATTGCCGGGACGTTCATGTTGTCTTACCATGACACAAACTAGGAAATTATTGAGGAAGGGGTGTGTATGCTATTTGTGTCATGTGGTTGATACCCAGAGAGTGGGGGAGACCATGGAACAAATACCTATAGTGAGTGAGTTCATGGATGTATTTCCGAGTGAGTTGTCGGGTCTTCCACCAGATAGGGAGACCGAGTTCATGATAGATATTGTGCCAGGAGCAGCACCAGTTTCCAGGGTACCGTATCGTATGGCGCCAGTGGAGATGAAGGAGTTGATGGTGCAGTTGCAAGAACTGTTGGACAGGAAGTACATTCAACCGAGTGTTTCACCGTGGGGAGCACCGGTACTGTTTGTCAAGAAGAAGGACGGATCAATAAGACTATGTATCGACTACCGAGAGTTGAACAAATTGACGATAAAGAATAAGTATCCATTGCCTAGGATCGATGATCTTTTTGATCAGTTGAAAGGGGCAAAATATTTTTCCAAAATAGATTTAAGGACGAGGTATCATCAGCTGAAGGTTAGAAATGAAGACGTACCAAAGACGACATTCAAGACTCGTTATGGTCATTACGAGTTTCTGGTGATGTCATTTGGGTTGACTAATGCACCAGCTGCATTTATGGATATGATGAATAGAGAGTTCAAACAATATTTGGATAAGTTCGTCGTGGTGTTTATTGATGACATTCTAGTCTACTCTAAGATGCCAGAAGATCATGTTGAACACCTAAGAATAGTGTTGGAGACATTAAGGAATGAGAAGTTATATGTGAAGTTCACTAAGTGTGAATTTTGGTTAGAGATGGTACAATTTTTAGGTCATATCATTAACCGTGAGGGGATTTCAGTAGATCCGGCGAAGGTGGAAGCTGTGATGAATTGGGAACAACCGAAAACACCGATCGAGGTGCGTAGTTTCCTAGGATTAACGGGTTACTATCGGAGATTCATTCCGGATTTTCAAAGATAGCTACTCCGTTGACTAACTTGACAAGGAAGACGGTGAAGTACACATGGACTGAGAAATGCGAGGACGGTTTTCAAGAACTGAAGAAGAGGTTGAGTGAAGCACCTATTTTGTCGTTACCCGATGACTCAGGAAATTTCGTAGTTTATAGCGATGCTTTGCATAGAGGACTTGGTTGCGTGCTCATGCAGCATGGCAAGGTCATTGCGTATGCATCTAGGCAGTTGAAGGATTATGAGAAAGTTTACCCTACTCATGATCTGGAACTGGCCGCGGTGGTGTTTGCCTTAAAGATATGGCGACATTATCTTTATGGGAAAAAGTGTGAGATATACACTGACCACAAGAGTCTAAAATATATCTTCACATAGAAGGAGTTGAATATGAGACAGAGGAGATGGCTAGAGTTGATAAAGGATTACGACTGTAAAATCCTGTATCACCCTGGAAAAGCCAATGTAGTTACCGACGCCTTAAGTAGAAAGGGTCAGGAGAAGTTGTCTATGTTAACAGCTCAAACTGAGTTAATAACATAGATGGCTAGGATGGAGATAGAGGTGAAGTTCCCAAGTGAGGTAGATCAGATACTATTTGCGTCGGAGATTCAATCTACCTTTGTAGAGAGATTCAAGGTGGTGCAACTCAAAACTGATGAGTGCGACCAGATGAAGAAGAGTTTGACCAATGAAAAAGATATTAAGTTTAGTCTTGATAATGAGGGATTATTAAGATTTGAAGGAAGACTTTGGGTTCCGAATGAGACAGAATTAAAGGAGCAAGTTTTACAAGAGGCTCACAGTTCGAGATACTCGATTCATCCTAGTAGCACTAAGATGTATCAAGACCTCCAACAGAGTTTTTGGTGGCCGAACATGAAGAGAGAAATAGCCGAGTATGTGAGTAGGTGCTTAACTTATCAGAAAGTAAAGGCTGAACATCAATGACCAAGTGGCTTATTACAGTCATTGGAGATTCTGGAGTGTTAGTGGGAACATATCACGATGGACTTTGTGGTGGGACTTCTGACTACTCTGAAGGGGTATGATGCGATTTAGGTAATAGTGGACCGGTTGACGAAGTCGGCTCACTTTTTGTCAATTCGATTTAAGTATAATCTAGAACAATTAGCTAAACTTTATGTTAAGGAAATTATTTCCTGACATGGAGCACCAGTTTCGATTGTGTCAGATCGTGACCCACGATTCACATCGAACTTTTGGAGAAGTCTTCAAGAGCAGTTGGGGATAATTCGAGAGGATATGTATTCAAGAGTTAACATACCATTAGTAGAGTTAGCGTATATCATGCATATCATCCACAAACCGATGGACAGAGCGAGAGGATAATTCAGACGTTAGAAGATATGTTAAGATCTTGCGTCATGGATTTCAAGGGTAGTTGGGATGATCATCTACCATTAGTAGAGTTAGCGTATAACAACAGTTATCATGCAATCATAGGTATGCCGCCGTACGAAGCTTTGTATGGAAGGAAACGCAGAACACCATTGTATTGGGATGAAGTGGGAGAACGCCGAATGCTAGGACCAGAATTGGTGCAGCAAACAGCGAATATAGTGAAGTTGATACGTATGCATCTCGTAGCAGCTTAAGACAGACAGAAGAAGTACACAGACTTACATCGAGAGAATAGGGAATTTGAGGTAGGCTCGTATGTCTTTCTAAAGGTATCTCCCTAGAAAGGAAAGATACGCTTTGGAAAGAAGGGAAAACTAAGCCCAAGGTTTATAGGACCTTTTGAGGTATTAAAACGAGTAGGTGAGGTAGCGTATATGGTCGCATTACCTCCAGACCTAGAGCGAATACATAACGTATTTCACGTTTTAGTGCTACGTCCTTACAAACCGAATTATAAACATGTGATAGAATTTGAGCCTATTCAAATTGAGAAGGATTTAACATACGAAGATATGCCGATTCAAATCATCAATAGAAAAGAGCAAGTTCTGCGACACAAGGTTATATCATCGGTAAAGGTATTATGGAAGAACCACGATGCCGAGGAAGCAACATGGGAATTGGAAGATAAGATAAAGGAGGATTATACTTATTTGTTTGAGTAGTGTAAGGCGAGATTCTGGGGACAAAATCTTTATAAAGGGGGAAGAATGTAACAACCGAGAAAATCAGATCCTTTGCAAAATACTTGAAAGAATTAATTAATGAATAAATAATATTATTTGTTATTACTATGTGTTAATAGGATGAATGTCGTTCTATAACCTAGAAACAACGGAACATCGTAGTACTTGAACCACGTGAGTGAATTAAAGTATTTGAATTTCCAAGACGAAAAGAAAAGTTTTCCGAGAAAGTTTACGAAAAACACTATTCACTATTTATCGCTCGGGAATTATTTTTAAACTTCCGAGAAATATGTAACGTTATAATATTAAGGCGAGATGGATTATGTAATAATAATCTAAGTATGGAAAACGCAATATTTCGCATGCGGACTTAAATTGAGAATGTAAGTATTAAAAATCTAATGAAAGGAATTAATGTAATCTAGTATGAATTAAAAATCCAACTAGATTACAAGTGTAAGCCCGTGTGGGATTTATATTAATCCCAAGTGGTTAATGCTATGAAGCCCAAAGCAAATTAATGCAAGCCCAAAAATAAGTTGATTAGATTAAGAACTAAGCCCAAATGGTGATCCACTAGTTGAACAGGATCCATGGGGCAACCCATGGGTGTAGTAGTGGGCAAGAACTTTATGTGATGCCCAAGTACTTTATGTGATGATCAATTGTTGTGTTGAGTAAGAAATATGAGTAGCTAGCAAGTTTACTTAGTGGTTAAGTAGATGAATAGTAAGGAGGTTAGTTGAGGAGGTGGGGTGATTAATGACTAAGATGCCCTCACCTTGGCTCTCCTATAAATAGAAGAAGTTGCTAGACATTTTTCATTGTTCAAATTTCATTCAATACAAATTAACTTAAGTGTTAGAGAGAATAAGCACTTTATAAGCCAACACATAAGTCAAGACAACCTTTGTTAGATTTTCAAAGAAGAGAAGTACAAGTCTTCAAAGGTAATTGATCTTGTCTCTTCTATCTCTATCATTGTAGGGTGAGAAGAGAAATGTAACGTAATAAGCATGTATGCTAAGAACATGTAAGAATTAATTAAGCAATGGACGTAAGCCAAATAAAGTTGTGAATAAGTACCTTGAACCAAAATAAGTTATTAACTTATGATGAACGTGTCATATGAATTAGTATTTTGGATAACATGTGAGAACATTGGGTAAAGGACTTAAACCAATAATAAGTCATAATGAAATGAAAATTATGTAGTGAAGAAATTGTTAAGTTATGAGCCTATGAAGAATAAGCCATAACCTAATTGTAATATAAGTTGTTATATCATATAAGTTGAGTTGTCTAGATAATGAAATAAATGTATTTGGAATGATGAACAAATCACTAGTAATGAAGTTTTGTCGGAATTCACACGATTGGACGATAATCGTCGAATTCGTAAAATTCTCGGAAAGGAAGTCGTATTTTGTTTTTGAACTCGGAAACATTGGTTTTCGATGGAAGCAATTCGTATTTGGCATTATAGAGTTGTGGACTTTAAAATGGCTGGATTCCGACTTAGAACGAAGAAACGAGCGTTGAACGTTCGCGAACATTTATCGTTTTCATTAAAAATGGACTAATAGGTGAAATTTTAGCAAATGAAGTCGAATAGATAAAATTCTTGCATGAACACGTAGAGTATGTAATTTGTGAACCGTAAGCTCTTGAACGAGCCAATTCGGACTTATAACAAAGGATTTACGAGTCCGGGAATCTCACCATTTGAAAAATCTGTCAAACATTTCTGTGGCACAGAGTCCGCGCCGCGGTGCGACTCCAAGCCAATTAGCCGGCGCCGCAACGCCAAAGTGAGCCTCAGCGCTTGTAAACTCGCGTCGCAGTGTGACAAGTAACAAAGGGACTCGCGCCCCAATGCCGAGTCCAATTTTTTGGCAATAATGGGTGACGCCGCAGTACGGTACCAAGGGTAATAGCCGGCGCCGCAGCGCCAGCCTCATGACCTAGATAATGAAAAAGATTTACATGTTGAGTATGAAGAGTAATTGATGAGCAATTAAATAAGGATCTTAATGAAACATTGTCAAGACATAATTAAGTCTTAAGTATGATCACTTAGGGTTAAAAAAAGTCAGTTACATATGAACGTAAGAATAACGTAATGGAAAGCCGGAACCAATAATAATAAATCTAATACGTAATTAGATTGAGAAGAAGGGTAAGATTCTTTAGAAACTATGTATGATCATTCATAACCTAATGTGCTATGTGTTGTTATCATCTATTGTAGAGACTTAAAGACCTAAAGTGCACGTGTTATAACTGTGGCAGACGCTTAAGGCAAGTACTCTAACCCTTGTTCAAGTTTGATCTGGACAAGTCTTTGTGATTCATGTATTCTTCACATGAGTTAATGTCTGAGGAAGTCAAAGTCAATTCTTTCGGCTAGACGTATGCTATGTTATTCTATCAAGTATTGACAAGGATTTACCAAACTAATATTGTTGTGGTTTTCAAAAGTAAACTGAGTATGCTAAATTGTTTTGTCGTCAAACGACAGGCACGTGAGGTTGCCACAACTTAAACGTATCCACGTTTAATGAATATAGTGTTGATCAACATAGAGTACTATAGGCTGATCACCTAGACGTGCTCGTAAGCTATGTCGGACTTACGGACTTAGTTTCGGAACGTCCTTTTCAAAGTACTTATGAAATACTTACGGTCTTGAACCGGAATTGATGTTTTACTGAATATTATTGTTGTAAAACATTTTGAATGAAAAGAAGTGCTATTTTGAATTATCGATAGTACTTCGTAACTATTTTTCAGTTATTGAAGATATACGATTCTTATGTTTCAAGCATGCTATTTTACTAGAATTGTTGTACTTGCTGAGCTGGTTAGGCTCATTCTTGCTTGAACCATATGAATGCAGCTAAGACCGAACGGACCGATGGATCCGGGAAGGATAAAGGGAAGGGTAAAGTGAACCTGTAGATTACTTATGTAATAGTATATGTTTTGTAATGATAATATTGTTATTATGACAAGAACAGACGTAATGGTTATAAAAAACATGGGGAATGTTAATATTCTTTTATATATATATATAAGACATATTCGTTCTTTTGAGGTATTTCAATTGAATGTTTGTGTGAACTGTAGCACCGTGTAGCACCATCTGTCGGGCTGGAAGATACCCGAATTTGGGGGCGTCACAAAAACTCCATTTTTGAGTTTCCTCACAAAAATCATCACTGAAATCTTAATTTTTCACCAAATCACTTCGTTCAAACTACGTTCCCTTCGTTTCTTAACGAACTAGCATAATCAAAACTCAATTTACAGTTTCACATACAAACTGACCACTAAATTTGGTACTTTCATAAGCCAAAAGTAAAATATATACACTGTCATTATTTTTCTACTATTATACGAAATTAGCATGCAATTTCCTTGTTTAAACACAAACTCTAATTATCATAAACACATATAATCACAAGTAACCCATTGTATAGCAATAATTCAACAAATTTGAAATTCACAAAATATATAAAATTTTACCGTAAACTCATATATATATATATATATATATATATATATATATATATAATATGGTGATTATGAAAAATACCTTTTGTTGCTTTAAATT
The DNA here is from genome assembly GCA_016801055.1 of Panax notoginseng. NCBI lineage: Eukaryota > Viridiplantae > Streptophyta > Magnoliopsida > Apiales > Araliaceae > Panax > Panax notoginseng. Next base: position 80,697,711 of record CM029018.1, read on the forward strand.
CCTTGCTAACACCACTGAATTTGCTTTGAAAACTCAGAACTTCCTCTAAGTTCTCTCAATCTCTCTCTCTCAATTCTTTGTATTCTCTAGGCTTAGCAAATAAGGCGTAAGACAAACTGATAAACCTTATGCGCAAAACAAAATAAAACTGATATGGCCTTAACTCACAGAGCAAGTATACCGGTTACTACATCTAACGTATATGCTATAAATATATTATATTTATTATTTTATTTATTTTATTTAAATTCAAAAATCAAAATTCAAAAGCCATAAGGCTTTGTTTGGCAAAACCCTTTAAAATTTATAGACTTAATATATTTAAGCCTTGTTTGGGTTAAATTAATTTAAAACTACTTTAATTATTTTAATAAACTATTTAGTTTATAATTTATAATCACATATTATTTATATGGATTTCCACATCCAACATTAACCAAATAAATTAATTACACATACTATGTTTTAAATAAATATTCCATTCAAACAATTATCACAAAATTATAATTTCTTTATAATTTTATTTAATAACTTAACACCCCAATTTAAATTATTAAATTCAACAACAATATAACCTCTCATGTTATATTACAACTCTCTAAATTACAAATTAATTTAATTTAGAATATTATCTAGTAAATTAAATTCATAAATATTTACTAATAATAACCACATCAATAAAATATTTATTTCATCACTTTCAACAATAAACACATCAAATAAATATTTATATAATTCAATAAATATTTAATATTACAATTTGAAATTTTAGATTGTTACAATAGTGAGGTATCAGACTTCTCTTCTACTTTCTCTCTATAGCTTTTCTTTCTATAATTGCTCTTGTGAGTCTTAGTGAATTGGTGAGAATGAAAGAAGAATGAGCTTCTATTTAATTTATAGGAAAATATAGTTTCGATAATTGCACGTTTTGGGGCTCGAAATATTACAGTATAATACCTTCATCTTTTCCTTCATTTTTAATTTAGTCCTGCAAGTATTATCAAACTTGCACCACATCCCCTAATAGTACATCATGTGAATCAATAGTACATTCATGTGAATCAATAGTTCTATACATGTGAAAAAAATAAATACAGTATAGTACATTAATTTATACCTCAATTTTAAATTTAGTTATGCAAGTATTATCAATCTTGTACCACCTCCCCTAATAGTACATGCATGTGAATCAATAGTATATAAATGTAAACAAATAGTTTTAAACATGTAAATTAATAGCAATTAATTGCTCATTTATCCGATTAATTACTCAATTGGTCAATATAACCTCCAAACATCAATTATTATCGGAATAGATGTCGATTTCCACTAACACTAATAATCCTAACACAATGGAAATATCAATTTCATCTTTAATCAACACGAACTTATTCATCATTAATATTATAACTCACAATATTTAACAACCAGATCATTCCCAGGAAAGAGGAGGCTTTTTGATAAGGATTTTTCCCTATTGGCGCGCAATTAGGTGACCAAACTTCTCCTTGACAGAACTTTCTAGACATTGTCAATATTGCAAATAATAATATGAATAACTTTGTCGTCTCAATTATTGATTTAATAATATAAGATATTATGCAGATGATACTATGACAATAATTGAATCAATAATATGAGAGATATTATGCAGCAATTACTGTAGCAATAATTGAGTATAACTGGGTGACTTCTCACGTAAGCATCAATTATCAATATCGTGTGCTACTATGCAACCACGCGTATTACTGTACTTTTACCACTGGGTAGTTAAACAGTTTAACGGTAAAACTTTCGCCGTTACTTTTATAAAAAGATAATTTTGTCGTTTTCTAACTGCGACAATACTTCTGTTATGGGGTCCACCAATGATTATGTCGTCATACGAATATTCCCTGTTAAAACGAATATTCCCCGATCAATCGAATTTTATATAATCACTTGCTTACTTTGCAAAATTTGTAAATAAAACCCACAACTATAACATTATATCAAATCCACACCATAATATTAAAAAATATATTTTGAAAAAAATTAATCTTTATTCATAAAAGTTGGGATCTTACAACAATCGTCTGTAGCAAAAGGTTCCCCAAGGAGTGATGAATGCAATTTTCTCACGATCCTTTTCAGCAACCACGATTTGATGGTATCCCGTAAAGCAATCCGCAAAGTAGTGAATGTCATACTGAATTGTATTGTCAATGAGTATGTGGATGAATGGGACGGGAAAGCTATCTTTGAGACAAGCTTTGTTCATATCACTGTAATCCAAGCAAACTCGCACCTTTCCTCCGGGTTTTGGCATGGGGACTATTGTAGGGATTTCGGCATAAAAACGAAGCGGAAAATAAAAAGTATAAAGCCAAATCCAAAACCCTAAAACAGGATCCATGCGAAAACAGACATTAATTAAGTGTTTAAGAGATTATACCGATTATGAAAAGCTTTGAATCTCCAACGCAATCCGAAGGAACCACGTCTCTACAGTATCCACACGAACGTTCTGCACGTCGTCACACGAACTGTAGTCAAGGAAGTTACGGTACTAGCCACCAAAAGAACAGGATTTTTGAAACGGTTTCTCTCCAGTCTCTCTCTATGAGCGGCTAGGGTTTTGGTTAATGATGATTCCTAAAATGGCTGCTACATATCATATATACAGCGGTTAAAAGAAATTAATCAAAAACCTAATTTAATAAAATCCGAATTTATATATATATATATATATATATATATATATATATATATATATATATATATATATCTTATTAATACTTATATATAAATTATCCTATTAATTTAAATACTATCAATCATATTAACATATTTAAATCTTTACAATTTAAATTAATTCCCTTTTAATTACGTTCTATGTGTGTGACCCTATAAGTTATTATTACGTTGGCAATAATTTTAAAATTATATTATAAAATTATAAACAGTGAGCGGTATCTAGTAATGCATCACTGCTACCCAAGTAATAATAATATCGATGATTCGATGCAACCTTTTCGTGACCAATGTTTCAATGTAATTTAATCATTTTAACCTTGACATCCTAGATTAAACTCGAGTCATGGAATGTGTCATACTCTTCATAATTTAATCTGAGTTTTCTTGATCAATGAGTAGACTATATGAAATAAATCACTATTTGAGCATGGCCATGCATTTCATAGTCCTACTCAATCAAGAGGCCTATGGATATCACCCCTAATACATAGGAGGGTTAAATTCCATCTAGATCTTTCATATTCCTCACACGATTCATGATGTACCCAATAATCACCTTTATAGTCCACCCTATTAAAGGTGACCATTGATGATATCAAAGTACATAAATTTCCGTGTAGTAATATAGTGATTTCAGGTCGGAGGATCATTACATCATTGTCACAATGAGAATCGCTAATGACACTTCGCATAATGCTCCATATAGAATTCTCATGGTAGGAATGTCCAGTACATCGTTCTCTAACACGTACCTATACATTGACTTAATATCTCATATATTTATGACCAATGAGATTTGGTCATCAGTTAATCCACATACTAGTCTCAATGCATCACTGTTGTCCCATCAATAATGATACTCGACTAGGAATATTTAAGAGCAATGATACTAATAGTAATTATATAATCTCATGTTCAAGTCACACACACTATTCTAAGGAATTTTATTATGTTAACATTTATATAACACAGTAAATAAAACCATAATAAAATCAATTATTTATTCAATCAAATATAATATCAAAATGTTAAGCAATTATATCAAATAATTGGCCTCTAGGGCATAAACTCTAACAACTATGTTGGATAGCCATTCAGGGTATGTTGACACCATGATGATGCTGGCTTGAAATTGTTTCACAATTTCTTCTTTAACTTTTAACCTCCACTCAGGTTTTATTAACTGAGCTTCTGCCTGACTGGCTTGAATCCTCCTTTGATGGAAGGCGATGAATGACAATGTCAGTGGATAAACTGACCATGTCTTTATGAGACCATGCAAACACATCCTGAAATATGGTCAATAGAATAACCATGTCATTCTTTTGGTTTGGAGTGAGGTCCATACCAATCTAAATTTGTTTGGAGTTTTCTAAGGTTCTGAGGTTAAAAAAGGTTGTTTGATCAAGATTTGGCTTGGGTTTATCTTCGACACATTCTTTAATCTCCTGAAGTATCTCATAGTCCTCTTGTATTTTCATCAAGTCTGAGTCCAACTTTACATCAAAGTTACAGTCCTTGTGGAGAATAGGTACCTCATCAGCAAGTTTAGGCACATCTAACTTTAGAGTCTTGAAACAAAATGCTTTCACTTAATATATGAAACTGTTCAATCATACAAAGTGTTAGCATGTAATGACAAAAATAACTACTAATACTATACAGAAAAAGCAAGCAGGTATTGCTATCTACAAGGCAGAGAGAGTTTCTTCCCTTTTTACCCTCGTCGGCAAATGCAAGGAGTGCTGCTCCAATTGCCAAGGGTGAAGTCCTGGTGGACGGCTGTGATGAAGGGGCTATTATCATCCTCCTTTTCCCGAATGATGAACATGATGACTGGAAAATCATCGTCTGGGGTATCTCTGTTTGTATTGTCTGTGTGGACTATGATGCGTATATTTGATAAGTGCCTGACAATGTCCTGCTTATGCCTCCGGTCCTTTTCCTCTGCCTCCGGATCCGGTATCAAGACATCTTTTCCTTTGACCGATATTGGCTTAGGGAATAACATAGTCATCACATGGGTAGGAACCCTTACTGAAGTTTATATAGATCCAGCTCCTATAGGTAATCGCCTTGAAGATGAAGGAACCGATGTATTCTCTTCTTGAAAAGGGGTGATTTCAGGGGTTTTGTTGGTTTTGTCCAACTGAGATTCGGGTACAGGAATTTTTTTATTCGATCCCTGAGTTCCTCCCTATGCAGAGGATTCTGTATGTATGGGCATTCATTGACCCTGAGTGGATTTGTGTTGTTCTTTAAGTAGAACAACCATCTCTGTAATTTGGTTGTATAGTCCTTTGAAATCCTAACGAGAGACAGGAATAGGACTAGACTGTCCAGATGAATCCATGCTTGGCTGTAGGCTCGTTGCCTTTTTGGATTTCAAATGGGTTACTGGACCAATTATATCCCTACAAAAAGATTTATGTAGTTTAGTCTTAGTGAATGTAACAATATTATGTAATGTGTCCGTTTAGGAGTATCGTCCTATGAAACGGATGTCAGTTGACAAGATAGCATGTCAGGTTTTGATATAAAGGGAATGCATGTACACATATTCCTTCATATTTTCCATTACATTGAGATTTACATGGAAATGAAATTACAAGTAATTGAATTTACAAGTAATTAAAATGTGAAAGTATGAAGAGACTTTCCTCCGCGTTTGGTTTATCAGAGGCTGACCTATCTTAGGTTATTCTCGCGGTTTTTTGGCATGAAGATTCCCAAATCATCGCAATTTACTTGACGAGAAATTAATCTGGTCTTTCAACTGGAGTGAATTTTGGTGGTGCCTTTCCTGAGCCTCATTGGAATTAGTCTTCCTACGAGTCCAGTAATCAAACACCGACAGGATAGCCTTCTGGTGAAGGAACCACACAACATACATTCATATACAACGTGTCTCACCGTATAGAAATGATGACATGTGCGAAGCACTAATATCAGAGGAAGATATAGTGTGAAGCGCTAAGTGCAATAAGTAAATGCATTCGTACACATTCATTCAAATGTAAATGCAACATCCACATTCAAGCATATAATAGTTTTGAAAAGTTTGTAATAGCGGCTTAAGCCCTCTTACTGGATATCCCTAGCGAATTTGCCACCTGTCGACGTCGGGATTTTTATTTGTCCCTTTTCTGTTCTCGTTCTTTGGTGTTCTCCTGTTAGGTGAGATTTGTTTGAAAAAAACATTTTGTGAAAAGGTCCGACATGTATATGTCGACGAATGGACTATAAGAGTCGCCAGTTGGTTTTTTAAATGGTTGTACTAACACAACCGAGAAAAGGTTTGCACATTGACCCAGTGATGTGACACTACTAAACGGGTCTCTGAAATCGAGATTCATTAGGGTCTGGGGGCTTGATTATGCAGAGGGAAGGTGTTAGGCACCCCCGACATCCGTGTTATCACGGTGACCGCCACTTTTCAAGAAATTGTTATATGAATGTGTGTGTATATGTGTGTTGGTCAATGTGTTGTTATTTGGAAGTAGTACGAGGCCTCGTTCGCACCTATATACAACGGATTTGAATTTATAAAAATTCAGCTTTAAACAAGATATGGAAATAATGTTTTGTAAAAGAGGTTTTTCAAACCCTTATGCTCAATAGTAATTGAGACCTTTTACACTTCCATTTTTATTAAATGTTTGGCTGGATTGCTTTAATTTTTGAGATGCGAAGCATCTTCGAGAAAATAATGTAAAAAGCAGTGTTGAACTCCTTATGGGCATGGTAGCCGTCTAAGGAAATCCAAACACCATGAATAAATTTACAAGCTGCTTACAGCTGAAAAATGTCCACCACGGGAACCGAATCTAGATTCTGTAGATTGAATCTATGATCACGTGATTCCTAGGCTTACATGATGCCGCAGTTTATATGAAAGCAGTAAGCAGTTATATATAAGCTATATATATATATATATATATATATATATATATATATATATATATATATATATATATATACAGACATGATCAACCACCATGAAGCACCTCCATGGGGGATCGAAAATGTAAATATATAAAAGCTAAAAATATATATATAGACATTATCAACCACCACGAAGCACCTCCATGGGGGATCAGGAATGTAAATAAAGAAGTAAAAACACGATCAACCACCACGAAGCACCTCCATGGGGGATCGAAAAAGTAAATAAAGCTGTAAAAGACGATCAACCGCCATGAATTAAACTCCAGGGGGGACTAAATGTAAAGAAAGTTGTAAAGACGATCAACCGCCACGAAGTAAACTCTAGGCTGGACTAAATATAAATATATATATATATAAGCGGTAAACGCACCGAATGTAAAATCTAGGCTCATCGAACAGAGTTCGTCAACAGTTCGTATATATAAGTATGTATATATATAAAAGCTGTAAACGCACCGGATGTAAAATTCAGGCTCATCGAATAGAGTTCGACAACAGTTCATATATATATATATATATGAGCAGTAAATGCTCCGGATGTAAAAGTAGTAAATGCTCCTGATGTAAAATCCAGGCTCATCAAACTAAGTTCGACAACAGTTCATATATATAAGTATATATATATATATATATAGAAAAGCAAGTAAATGCTCCAGACGTAAGTCCAGGCTCAATCGAGGCATAACTCGATAATATTAGTCCATATATATATATATATATATATTTACAAAAATGAAAAGAAAGGTTTTAAAGTGTGTAAGAAGGCTTACAGTGAACTGTCAAAGAAGACTTCTATAACTTTAAGTGAATGATCACTCGCCTCCCACCGGTAAAAGAATATGACAGAATATAAGCTCACAAGTGTTTAAAATGAGAAAGCACTCAATTTATATTGTGTACAAAACAAATTGGACAGGGCTTCATCGCTGTTTCTCTTGTAAATATGGCCACCCCAAGCCCTCTATTTATAGAGGGGGGAACCACTGGTGTACCTGTGGCAGCAGCAGGTGTACCTGCGGCTGTAGCAGGTGTACCTGCGGCTGCCCGGGGTGCCCCGAGCAGTGTGGGTCCCATTGTCTCGAAGTACGTGCACTCAAACAACGCGTTATTCGCTCGAATCTTTATAACTTTTAATCCAAGAGTCCGATGGAGGCGTGTCATACCATTCTGGAAAGCTCTTTTTGAGAGCTATGCAATGACATAGGATTTGCCCTTTTTAATTCTGGGAAAATGGGTCCATGACCAAAATGGCATTTCTGAGTTTCCGTCAAGCAGTCCGTTGAGTCGTTTTGCGTAGTTTGTGCTCAGAAGTTAAGATATGGTTCTTGTGAGACTTCTTTTGAAGAAATTTGAGTTAAAATGAGTTGAAGTTGATTTGGCAAAATGACCATTTTGCCCCTCTCGGGATTATCTCTAATTTTTGCGCAGTTGTAGCAGCCTTTTCTCAGGGTTATCTCTGAGGTTGACCTAATGTTGACTTTAATTATCCTCAGGGTTATCTCTGAGATTGACTTGACCTCCTGGGGTTATCTCCAAGCTTTGAACTTGATTCTCCGGGGTTATCTCCGAGGTTGGAACTGATTTCTTAGGGTTATCTTCGGGGTTGGAAACTGATTTACCAGGGTCATCTCCAGGGTTGAAAACTAGATCTCTCGGGGCTATTTTCGGGGTTGGAATTGATGTTGTGGTCCTCCAGGGTTATCTCTGGAGTTTAAAAAATGCTTTTGTCCTCATGCATAGTTAGTAACAGGAAAATGAAATGTCGAGTATCTACAATGTGCATCACCATGTCTCGGGTTATGGTATGCTGGGTCTGTCCTTGCTCAGCTGGATAATGATTTACCCCATCGATTAACCTCTCCATGGCCGTGCATAAAGCATAGCCCATCTTATTCATCTTCTTTCTCTTGCACCGCACCTCGTCTTCTAGATCATCCACCCTATCATTGGCTTCCTCCCACTTCTCCTCGAAGTGAATTATATCCATCACCTCCATCTCTAACTGTGTACGGAGAGTCTCTTTCTCTGTCCACTCACTCAAAACCCTCTGCTCTATTTCCTCCAGCTTCCCTGCCAACTCAACGTTCCTAGCCACCGATCGATGAAACAAAGTTCCCATCTGGATCCCTGCCTCCGTATGATGAGCAATCTCAACCTCCATTTCCTGAATCACTAATTTCCTCTGGTGGTCCTCATCCCTCAACTTCTGGAACTCAGACTCCTTTTCCCTAGCCTCAATCTCTAACTCCTCCAATCTACATCCTAACTCCAAGATCCACTCCTCATACTCTCCCAACATCTGATCCTCGAAAGTAGCCTCGATGGAGTCCTCCATGGGCTCGGGCTCCTCCTCCATAGGTTCCTCCTCCGGATCAGACTCCTCGGGTAATGGCTTCATCTCCTCCTCATCATCATCCTCATCGATAGGGGCCACTACTGTTATAGGCTCCACTATCAAAGGTGCCTCATAGACCACGTGGATATCACACGACTCCTCCTCTATTACTCGGCTAGGTCTTCCCATGTCAGTCATCCTACAATCACCGACATAAGACAAGATAAACAACAACCCCATCAGAATGTTAAATAAACATAAGTTCATTATACAGAATGAAGTTACATTTCTTAATACACTAAGTCTCTCCTAAGTTATAATCTAAGGACACTCGCTCCTAAGGTTTATAACTACAGCTTTGATACCAACATGTGACGCTCCCAAATTCGGACCGCAACTTGGTCACTCGAATTCGGTTCATCACGTGCTTATGGTACTACATTAATAACTAAAATTAACACATTCACAACAGAAGATCTAATCTAAAATAATATACAATGATTTATTATAATTATTCTCTCAAGTCTCGCAACCTACAGTACTTAATAGATTACATAATGATATCGAATAAAGACTTATTACATAATCCTACTTAAGCTTAAACATAGTCTGAAAACAGTCTTAATACAACATAAAAATCTTAGAACATAAAGGAACAAGCTTGTTGGTAGCCTTGCCCTTGCCCTTGTCATTCCCAGTGACACTTCCCTGTTCCACCTTAACTGAAAGGTTTTAAATAAGCAAGAATGAGCACAAATTGCCCATCAAGTAATATACAACAAGGGTGATGAGTATTGTCTCACAAGTTTGAAATATCAAAGTATAGTCTTTAAGATAGTTCAGGATATTAGAATAATATCATGAATCAATGAATATCAACTTTTCTCGAATCAAACCTTTGGAATATGAAATGATAGTTCAATATAGATCAACCGATATATATGAAATCAAAAGATATCAACGTATCCAACTGGATAAAATAATTCATACTGAGCAGTCACTAAGGACTATTGAACATCAACTAGAATTACCAATATTAAACTGATAACCCAAAAGAATCAAGTACTATAGAGGATCAGTCTACAATACTCTAAGTTATGCATAACACCACAGTAATATCCACTCATGTGTTGGGGTTTCCAACAACATACACTCCCCTTACCATAAGGGTTCAACTCTGTTTTCAAGATTTCCGCACCAGTCAATTGGTTTGGAAAGTTTTATAAACATGCATATATCTAGCCGAATCAATGGCATAGAACCTTTCACAATATTCAAGAACAATGCCAAGTTCAACATGAAAAATAGTTTTCACAAGAGTTTAAACATACTAGCTCAATTGAACGAATAAGTAGAATAACTCGTATTCAAAGAGATAAGGTTTAGATACTTGCTTACGATATCCGTTGAGTAAAGTAATGAAAGGGTTTAGGATACTTGATTTAAGCGTAGTTTATCCACGTTAAGAAATCAGCAGTTTTAAATCCTATTTATAGTGTGTTATAAGTACAAGATACTCATTAGCTAACACATTCTTTATTCAAGTTTGACATGATTCAAGTATGCACATATGGTACAAAAGCAGCTCATAGGTTTATTATGAAATCAAGTATCTAGTTTCTTTATAAGCAAATTTATAATGCTCAAGGTTAAGACCTTTTTACCCATGGACTTTCCTTATACAAGGCAAACATCATCATATTACTTAATCATCACATATATACATGCATCAGTAGGTTTTAAACCATTTTTAGCAATATATGCATCATATAAGTTAACTGTCCAAAAATCATATTGCCAAATTGACTGACTCCTGATTCCATACTAGCGCAGCTGAGCCATGGTTAAGCCTAGGGTCGGCACAGCTTCGCAGCCCTCTAGCCAAGCCAAGACTCAGTTGTTGCCTTGTGGTTCCTGTCCGGCTTGAACACAACATTCATACATAATATATTTTGTCATGTTAAGGTCTTTTCATGCTTCTCAAGTCAATCTAGGCTTCCCCCTTTCATAACATGGTTCTAAGTTGAACATTTCAACAAGTTAAAGCCATTCGAGGTCATGAAACTACAAAGTCTATCATGCTTACTTTCTAAACATGTAAGGTAGTCATATAACTCATATTAGGCATGCTTGTGAGTATTCATATTGCATACATGCAACTATTCTAGTTATTATTTTGAAAACATGCTTTATTTAGTTTTAACTTGATTTCACAACTCTTAACATAATAGGCATATATGTATAATACATTATCAACCCTAAAAGTATCATCAATCATGTTCATAATTATCAGGTTCTAAATCTCAAAGTAATGTGTTAACATTCACTTTCAAAGTTCGTATTCTCATTAGTAAGGCTTACTAATAAATCCGACATGTTCATGCTTCCTTACGAATCATATACACACAAGTTAATGGGTTATTCACGCATTTCTATATCATACCAACATGCTTGCAAAGTCAGTATATAAACATGGCATACATTCCTATCAAGTTTTATTCCTAAAGTTTCTAAATTCATTTTAAACTATACACTTTCGTTAAACATGTATGCTAATTTAGTAAACATGCTCACCTTAGATTAATATACTTATATATATCTATTACATATACTTACATGTTAGTTTAAGCCATATTGGTTGACCATCACATAGCAGGTTTTAAAACAGAAGGCTCAACTAAACTTGAAGGCCGGCACAGCTGCGCTGCACTCTAGTATAATTAGGTCGCAGCTGCGCCATGTATTGTTCAGGAAAAGAAACAGACTCTGTTTTTACTGTAACGATCAAGAAATTTATAATTTAATTTAAATATTTATTGAATTAAATAAATATTTTAAATAATTTATTTATTGTGAAAAATAAATAATTGATAATTGTGGTGAATTAATTTGGTAACTAAATTGATTAATGCTAATTAAATTGAATAATAATTTTATTGAAGGATTTAATTTAAGAAATTAATTAAATTAAATCAATTGCTTAATATTTAAGAAAATAATTAAATTAAATGAATTGTTTAATTTAAAGGAAATAAATAAAGTGATATTTCTAATTTATTAATTAAATTGGATATATAATTATTTATTATTTATAAGTATAATGATAATAAGATTTTTATTATGAGTTATTTAAATTAACTAAACTAAAGTTATTTAAATTTATTAGAATGTGACACAAAGTAGCTATATAATATAAATATTATAATAATGATCTAGTATGAGAATTAGTGTGTAACCAAACGTAGCCTTATGGCTTTTGATTATTTTAACTGATGTGAGCCTTTTTGTTTTTTAACCTGACGTTAGTGGGGGAAGTGGGAGTCAGTTTATAATTCCTACGCATCTACTTTTCTAAGTCTTAGCTAGATATCACAGAGTGTTGAGAGAGAGCTTGGAACAAGAGAACACAATGATATTGGAGGGTTAGAGAAGAAGGGCTTTGGGGAAAGGATATCTCATAATTTGGCTATCATACCATCAAAGAATCAAGATATAAACTAGCCCCATTCTAACTTTTAGTTTCAGTATATATGTATATATATTCTATGCGATTTAAAATCATGTGAATTGTGGTATACATATATGTTCATGTAGGTTTACAAAACTCTGTTAATCATCATGTTTACTTGTTATTTGTTATCAAATTCGTGAGAAATTGGTGTGTAAAAAGAAAATGAAATATCAGTGTTCATATTTGAAAAATAGCCTTAGAAAGTACCAAATTTCATGCCTTATATGAATTGTAATCTGCAAATTGAAGTTGGATTGTGGGAATATGTTAAGAAACGAAAGCGGCGTAGTTCGAATCGTGTCAAATGATTAAGAAACGAATTCGTGGAGATCGAATTAGTTAAAAGTATAAAAAATGAAGAAATTTGGAAAAATATAGTTTTGATTCTTCAAAATGATGTTTATATAATGTTTTTGTATATAGAATGGTGTTTAGCATGTGTAACTATAATATGACAAAATTTTAGATGTTGAAGTTGGGAGATTTTCTGTAGAATTGGGATTTTTGGCCAAAGTAGAGTCTGATTTCGAGCTTCTGCAAAAACTGGAACTGAGGCATGACGCGGGCGCGCTGTCTGGCGGGCGGTTATCGCGCGGGTGTGCGGTAACCCAGTGTATTACTGGCGCGACCGCACCAGTAGCCAGTCACAGACAGTGAAGTCTGCTTAATTGCAGGTCATGCGTAACGGACTTGGGTTAGTTTAGCATGCATGCTAAGGATATTAAAACATAAAAGTGAACTACAATAACAAATTGTCATGCGTGGTAATACAAAGTGTAAAAGATTTTTAAATGATTGTTAATTGAGTTATATAATGAAACTAAAAGTGATGTTTTCAAAAGTAGAGATGAATAATTAAGTTGTGATGGCTCGTAGTGCGATTTCAGATTCGTTAAATATGTTAACCTAAATGGTTAGCTGCTAGTTTAGGGTTATGACTTAAATGATGGTTTAAACCCCTAAAGCTAATGTTCATACAACTAATTATTGTTGCGATTTTTAATGATGTATATAGGGTAATTGAATATTATATTACATTTGTGTAGCTTACAAACAAGGCAAGTTCTCTAACTCTACTTTCATAATGATGCAAGTTTCTAAACCTTAACTCTTTATATTGAGCAAGCTTTCTTACTTCATTCTTTTATTTATGAATGCAAGTTTCCAAACTTTGGTTGAGCGAGATTATTAATTCTATTCTTATATACGATTGATTAAGCTCTTGTAACCTAATTCGTTACATCAAGCAAGTTTTACTTTTCTAATTATTATATAAAGCATATATTGTTCTAATACATTGACTCAAGTGAGATTGTTCTAATTCGTTTTAGTACTTTGCATGTATATCATGTTATTCAATTATATATTGTTGATATCCGATATTTGACTTTGATAGCATTATTCAGTTATACATTATTGTATTAAACCTTTGTTGATAGAAATTGAATTGTGTTCTAAAATTCTAGAAACACTGATAAGCTAGTTCCAAACTAAACTTTCTTTAGTGCGGAAATTCTAAATTCAAACTGAGATGAACAACCCTAACATAGGGGATTTTATACGTGTAACGTTTAGATGTTTGTGCACAATACATGGTACAAAGGGCTGATCCCCCTAAGTACGTTAATAAGAGTATGTATAGTCTAATGATTGTTAAGGTTAAGGTAATAATGCCTAAATACCAGAGACATAGTTCGTGGTCTTATGACCCTCAGATATTAAAAGTTTGAACTTGTTTCTGTTTCTATTCGTAGAACAAGTTCATTGTTGTACAGCATTCGTTGTTCATTCTCATATGATTGTTATTACTATTCTTTATGTCGGTGAGCAATTGTTTGCTCACTCATGCAATTAACAATGCAGCTAAAGTCGAAAGAGGTAATGAGCCGTCTACTAGCAAGGGAAAGGGCAAGATGTCTAAGTAATGAAAAATTAGTTAAAGTTTATTTAAATGCTTGAAGTTATAAGACTTGTTTTATTTTATAATGTATTCCGCAAACTGATGTAATAATTTAAGGTTAGATTACCTGGGATTGTTTATGAAATGATGTTACCCTTTAATGGGAAAGATTATTGTTTAAAGTTATTTAATGTTTTATCCTTTATTATGGGTAGTTAGATGTAATTATTTTGATAGTGAGCACCAAATTCGGTGGAAATGAAGTACTCAGATTTGGGGGTGTCACAGGTTGGTATCAGAGCTTTATGTTATGAACCTTAGGTGGGGAAAACATTAGGAAGTAGCCTTTAAGAAGTCAGAAAATATAGAGGTGTCTAACTCTTCTCGGGTTTTAAGAAGTGGATTAAGGTATCCATTGAAGCTAAATAATAGAAGACATTATATGCTATGTGTTATTAACTTATGTGCTTATGAGTATCGATAATGTTAAGTAAAACTTAAAATATTTTGTTGTCAGGATGTCTGACGAAGGAGTATCCAGTCCAGCTAGGGAGGTGATACCTCAGATGCCTAGAGATGACAAACCCCGGGATATTCACGTAGTGCGGGAGTAGTTGATCCAGGAGGATGAGCCTGTGACCGATCTCGAGGAGGATAGTCCTGAGGAGATAGAGGAGGATGATGATGAGGAGGATCCTGAGGAGTTTCCACCAAACTCCATATCGGCTGAGATGTATGATACTTTGTACGACCGTAACATAGAGTTACAGGATAATATAGAGGAATTGAAGGAGATGGTTGATATGCATCACATTGCGTTGGAGCAGAAGGATGTAGAGATTCAGGAACTTGACTCAAAACTTGGAAACACATAATGGGATCTAGTTCATACTAAGGGTCAGCATGAAGACCAGTTGGCAGTGAACGAGAAGATGAAGACTGACATGGAGAAGTTGAAAGATGACTTCAAAGAGGAATCAGCTAAGCATACAAGAGCAGAGGATGCTTGAATGAAGGCGACTCAACGTGCAGACCGTGCTGAGGCTAAAGTTCAAGTGAAGAAAGCCAAGATGAAGGAGATGGATTATGCTTTTAATTCTACGATTGATAGGGCCCAGGATCGAGTCCATTATTACCCACCTCAGTTTGAAGACTCGCCATGGTTCGTGATGGATCGTATAACGGCTTATCGTATCATGGAGGAGGAATGTCGAGAAGCCTTACGACGTCTTAATATACCTAGATAGAATAGGAGTGATAATAATATATGGTTAATTATGTGAATAAATAAATTGTGAATCCCTTATTTTGAGATAACTAAAGGGATAGTATGAGTATGTAATCCTGAAACTTGTCTAGTTCAGGAAAGTGGATGTTTTTAGTGGTTATGCTATCTTTAGTATGTTTTAAAACATTATGAATGAATAAAATATTAGAGTTTATTTGAGATGTTATGTTTTATAGCTTTAATCTTGGAATGTTTAAGTTAAACTTCAAATACCCAAGAAGTGGAGTGATGAACTAATAAGCATATGTTCTAACAAAAAATGTCTCCTAAAAGAAGATAACCACGTCAACAAGCACCTCCTGAGGGGTTTACCAATAATAATAATGAGGTCAATGCTAATTCGGTTCAGCAGTTGGTAACTTTGTTGACGGGAGCACTTACGAATCATCCGCAAGCTCAAGTTACGGCTTTCAAGGAATTCAAAGCGGTTGGACCGCCAGAGTTTCAAGGGTCTATGAATCCAGTGGAAGCCCAAACCTGGATCATGGAAATAGAGAAGGTGTTCGACGTTGCTAGAGTTAACGAAGATCAGAAGACTGCATTCACAACGTTCATGCTGAAGTCCGAAGCTAGCTACTGGTGGCAAGTAAATAAGGTTTGTGGAGGACAAGGAGTGATAATGTGGGATAGATTTAAGGAAATGTTTTTCGAAATGTACTTTCCAGCGAGTTCTCGGAATCAGTTGGAAGTGCAATTTCTGGAGCTTGAGCAAGGAACTATGACAGTGCCAGAATATGCTGCGAAGTTTAACGAGTTGGCAAGGTTTGCCACTTATCAAGTCAATACTGATGAGCGTAAGGCGAGAAGGTTCAAACAAGGATTGAAACCCTGGCTGTATAGCAAGGTTTCAATGTTCCAGTTAAATATATTTGCGACTGTACTAGAAAATGCAATTATCGCGGAAGGTGGAAGCGATGCCTTGAGCAAGTACAATCAAGAACAGAAGAAGAGGAAGAATGATAGTGAGAATAAGGCTGGTGGGAGTAATGTTAGAAGTAACAATCAGAAGAGGAAGTGGAACGAGAATTCGACTACGGGAGGATAGCAAGGAAGTCAGCAGAAGAAAAAGTTTGAAGCTTATGCGACGTGCGGAAAGAACCATACTGGGGTATGTTTGAAAGGAAAGCGGGTGTGTTTCAACTGTGGTCAGGAGGGACACATTGCACCGAACTGTTTTAGTCCAAAGAAAGGAGCATGTTTTACCTGCGGTTCAAAGGATCACATGGCTCGTGATTGCCCTAAGAGCCAGCAGGAAGTGCAAGTGGTGGAAAAGGACACAACAACGGTGGTTATGCATTGACTATCACTGGACCCGCACAGTCAGGCCAACCTACTACGAGAACTTTCAATATGACCGTGCAGGATGCTATTCAGTCTAAGAATGTGGTGTCAGGTATCATTCCGATTAATAGTATTAATGCTTATGTACTGTTTGATTCAGGTGCTACATGCTCATTTATATCCGATAAATTTGCCCAAAACTTAGATTTACCTCAGGAAGAATTAGATTATCCTTTGAGCATAGATATTGCAAATAAGGAAGTGATTTCTGTTAGATTCATATATAAGAATTTTAGAGTGGTTATAAAGGGTCAAGAGATGAAGGTAGACTTGATACCAATTAGACTTGGTGAGTTTGATGTTATACTGGGAATGGATTGGTTATTCAATCACGGAGTAGTAATTGATTGCCAAAGAAAGTGTGTTAACCTTATGACTCCGTCAAAGGTTGTGTTCTATAGCAGCAAATCACCGTGGCAAGCAAGTTGTCTGATGGTGATGCAAGCCAAGAAGTTGTTAAGCTAAGGGTGTGTAGGATACTTAGCCTACGTTGTTGATACACAAAAGAAAAGTGCAAAGTTAGAAGAGATACCGATCATAAGATATTTTGTAGACGTATTTCCAGACGATTTGACGGGTCTTCCGCCAGATCGACAAATCGAGTTCTTAATGATTTAGTACCAGGAACGGGTCCGATATCTAAGGCACCATACAGAATGGCCCCGGTAGAGATGAAAAAGTTGATGGTCCAACTGCAAGAATTGCTCGACAAGAAGTATATCCAGCCGAGTGTATCGCCATGGGGAGTGCCAGTGTTATTTGTTAAGAAGAAGGATGGATTGATGCAGCTCTGCATTAATTACAGAGAGTTGAATAATGTCACGATTAAAAATAAGTATCCGTTACCAAGAATCGACGACCTGTTTGATCGACTGAAGGGTGCGAGGTATTTTTCAAAGATAGACTTGAGGAGTGGTTATCATCAATTGAAGGTGAGGCCAGAAGACGTACCAAAAATGGCATTCAGAACTCGGTATGGTCATTACGAGTTTCTGGTTATGTCATTTAGTTTAACCAATGCACCTGCAGCGTTCATAGATTTGATGAACAGGGTGTTTAAACCATTCTTAGATAAATTTGTGGTGGTATTTATTGATAATATCCTGGTGTATTCTAAGACCAAGGAAGAACATGTTGAACACCTAAAAGTGACGTTAGAAACATTGAGAAAAGCGAAGTTGTACGCAAAATTTTCAAAATGTGAGTTTTGGTTGGAACGTGTACAGTTTCTCGGGCACGTTATTGATAAAGACGGAATTTCGGTAAATCCATCAAAAGTTGAAGCTGTAGTAAACTGGGATCAGCCGAAAATACAGTCAGAGATAAGGAGTTTCTTAGGTTTGGCAGGTTACTATAGGCGTTTTATTTAAGACTTTTCTAAGATCGCGACCCCGTTGACGAATTTAACCCGGAAGGCAGTTAAGTTTGTTTGGACGGAGAAGTGTGAAGAAAGTTTTCACGAATTGAAGAAGAGGTTGAGCTCAGCACCTGTGTTGTCATTGCCTGATGATACAGGGAATTGTGTAGTGTATAGTGACGCATCGCATAAAGGACTAGGTTGTGTGCTTATGCAAAACGGCAGAGTTATCACGTATGCATCACGTCAATTAAAAGATTTCAAGAAGGGGTATCTGACTCATGACTTAGAGTTGACTGCGGTGGTGTTTGCCCTGAAGATTTGGAGACATTATCTTTACAGAGAGAGGTGTGAGATATATATTGACCATAAAAGTTTGAAGTATATCTTTACACAAAAAGATTTGAATATGAGGTAAAGAAGATGGTTGGAACTGATTAAAGACTATGACTGCGAGATTTTCTATCATCCCGAAAAGGCGAATGTCATTGTTAATGCCTTAAGTAGGAAGGGACGAGAGAAGTTAATGTTGTTAACTACTTAGGAGAAGCTAGTGTCGAAAATGGCTAAGATGGAGTTGGAAATTAAATATCCGACAGAATCTGATGAAAAGTTGTTCTAGATGGGAAACAATTCAACATTGGTAGATAAGGTAAAAAATGCACAACTTCACGATAAAAACCATAAAAAGATAAAACAGAAGATATCTGAAGGTGAGGAAAACAAATTCAAAATCGATTCAGAAGGATTACTTTGATTCGAAGGGAGAATTTGGGTTCCGCCAATACCGGAAGTTAAAGAGGGAGTTCTGAGTGAAGCTCACAACTCAAGATATTCGATTCACCCTGGAAGTACGAAAAATATACCAGGATCTTAGACATCATTTCTGGTGGCCGAATATGAAGAAGGATGTGGCTGAGTGTATGGCGAAATGTTTAACTTGTCAAAAGGTTAAAGCTGAACATCAAAAACCAATCAGATTATTGCAACCGATAGAGCTACCAGAATGGAAATGGGAGCATATCACAATGGATTTTGTGGTAGGTCTTCCAACGACTCAGCAAGGTTATGACGTCGTTTGGGTGATTGTTGATCGATTGACGAAGTCGGCACACTTCTTACCATTCAAGATTAGATTTACCCTAGATCGGTTAGCAAAACTGTACGTGAAGGAAATTGTGTCAAGACACGGTGTACCTATGTCCATTGTGTCAGACAGAGATCCACGTTTCACATCTAACTTCTAGAAACGATTACAAGAATGTTTGGGAACACAGCTAAGAATGAGCACAGCGTACCATCCTCAAACAGACGGACAGAGTGAGAGAACCATCCAGACACTAGAGGATATGCTCAGAGCATGTATTATGGATTTCAAGGGAAATTGGGACGATCATTTACCGTTGGTTGAATTTTCCTATAATAATAGTTATCACGTGAGTATTGGCATGCCGCCTTATGAAGTGTTATACGACAGAAAATACAGAACTCCGTTATGCTAGGATGAGGTAGGTGAATGTCAGCTATTGGATCCAGAATTTGTACAACAGACTGTCAAGATCATCAAAGTGATTCGAGCGAGATTAATAGCTACACAAGATAGACAGAAGAAATATGCCAATCAGCATTGACAAAATAGAGAATTTGATGTCGGTAGCTATGTATTCTTGAAAGTGTCTCCGTGGAAGGAGAAAATTCGATTTGGCAAGAAAGGGAAATTGAGCCCTAGATTTATAGGACCTTTCGAAGTACTTCGAAGAGTAGGTGAAGTGGCATACGAGGTAGCTTAACCTCTAGAGTTGGAGCACATTCATAATGTTTTCCATGTCTCGGTATTGAGACCACCTAAACCTGATTATAAACATGTTATAAAATATGAGCCCTTACAGTTTGAGAAAGACATAACGTATGAAGAAGTTCATGTTCAAATTGTTGACAGAAAAGAGCAAGTACTGAGGAATAAGGTGATACCTTCAATTAAGGTAATCTGGAGGAACTACAATGCTGAGGAAGCTACGTGGGAACTTGGAAGTGTTATGATGAAGAATTATCCTCAGTTGTTTGCTTGATCTTGTATAGTTCTGGGGACAGAATCTTGTTAAGGAGGAAAGAATGTGACGAATAAATTTGTCGAGTTGGGATTCTAGAGACAGAATCCTTTTAAGGAGGGAAGGATGTAACGATCGAGAAATTTGTAATTTAATTTAAATATTTATTGAATTAAATAAATATTTTAAATAATTTATTTATTGAGGAAAATAAATAATTGATAAT
Organism: Panax notoginseng; assembly: GCA_016801055.1. Classification (NCBI taxonomy): domain Eukaryota; kingdom Viridiplantae; phylum Streptophyta; class Magnoliopsida; order Apiales; family Araliaceae; genus Panax; species Panax notoginseng. Next base: position 80,718,404 of record CM029018.1, read on the forward strand.
TGTGGTGAATTAATTTGGTAACTAAATTGATTAATGCTAATTAAATTGAATAATAATTTTATTGAAGGATTTAATTTAAGAAATTAATTAAATTAAATCAATTGCTTAATATTTAAGAAAATAATTAAATTAAATGAATTGTTTAATTTAAAGGAAATAAATAAAGTGATATTTCTAATTTATTAATTAAATTGGATATATAATTATTTATTATTTATAAGTATAATGATAATAAGATTTTTATTATGAGTTATTTAAATTAACTAAACTAAAGTTATTTAAATTAATTAGAATGTGACACAAAGTAACTATATAATATAAATATTATAATAATAATTTAGTATGGAATTAGTGTGTAACCAAACGTAGCCTTATGACTTTTGGTTATTTTAGCTGATGTGAGCCTTTTTGTTTTTTAACCTGACGTTAGTGGAGGAAGTGGGAGTCAGTTTATAATTCCTAAGCGTCTACTTTTCTAAGTCTTAGCTAGATATCACAGAGTGTTGAGTGAGAGCTTGGAAGAAGAGAACATAATGATATTGGAGGGTTAGAGAAGAATGGCTTTGGGAAAAGAATTTCTCTTAATTTGGCTATCATACCATCAAAGAATCAAGGTATAAACTAGCCCCATTCTAACTTTTAGTTTCAGTATATATGTATATATATTCTATGTGATTTGAAATCACGTGAATTGTGGTATGTATATATGTTCATGTAGGTTTGCAAAACTCTGTTAATCATCATGTATACTTGTTATTTGTTATCAAATTCGTGAGAAATTGGTGTGTAGAAAGAAAATGAAATATCAGTGTTTATATTTAAAAAATAGCCTTAGAAAGTACCAAATTTCATGCCTTATATGAATTGTAATCTGCGAATTGAAGTTGGATTGTGGGAATATGTTAAGAAACGAAAGCAGCGTAGTTCGAATCGTGTCAAATGATTAAGAAAGGAATTCGTGGTGATCGAATTCGTTAAAAGTATAAAAAATGAAGAAATTTGGAAAAATATAGTTTTGATTCTTCAAAATGATATTTATATAATGTTTTTGTAAATAGAATGGTGTTTAGCATGTGTAACTATAATATGACAAAATTTTAGATGTTGAAGTTAGGAGATTTTCTGTACAATTGGGATTTTTGGCCAAAGCAGAGTCTGATTTTGAGCTTCTGCAAAAACTGGAATTGAGGCATCGCACGGGCACGCTGTCTGACTCGTGATTGTCGTGTGGGCGCGCTGCATCTGGGCGCGGTCAAGCAGTAACCTAGTGTATTATTGGCGCGGCCGCGCCAGTTGCCAGTCACAGACAGTGAAGTCTGCTTAATTGTAGGTCATACGTAACGGACTTGGGTTAGTTTAGCATGCATGTTAAGGATATTAAAATATAAAAGTGAACTACAATAACAGATTGTCATGCGTGGTAATACAAATTGTAAAAGATTTTTAAATGATTGTTAATTGAGTTATATAATGAAACTAAAAGTGACGTTTTCAAAAGTAGAGATGAACAATTAAGTTGTGTTGGCTCGTAGTACGATTTCAGATTCGTTAAATATGTTAACCTAAATGGTTAGTTGCTAGTTTAGGGTTATGACCTAAATGATGGTTTTAACCCTTAAAGCTAATGTTTATACAACTAATTGTTGTTGCAATTTTTAATGATGTATGTAGGGTAATTGAATATTATATTACATTTGTGTAGCTTACAAATAAGGTAAGTTCTCTAACTCTACTTTAATAATGGTGCAAGTTTCTAAACCTTAACTCTTTACATTGAGCAAGCTTTCTAACTTCATTCTTTTATTTATGAATGCAAGTTTCCAAACTTTGGTTGAGCTAGATTATTAATTCTATTCTTATATACGATTGATTAAGCTCTTGTAACCTAATTCGTTACATCGAGCAAGTTTCACTTTTCTAATTATTATACAAAGCATATATTGTTCTAATACATTGACTCAAGTGAGATTGTTCTAATTCTTTTTAGTACTTTGAATGTATATCATGTTATTCAATTATATATTGTTGATATCCGATCTTTGACTTTGATAGCCTTGTTCAGTTATACATTATTGTATTAAACCTTTGTTGATGGAAATTGAACAGTGTTCTAAAATTCTAGAAACACTGATAAGCTAGTTCCAAACTAAACTTTCTTTAGTGCAGAAATTCTAAATTCAAACTGAGACGAACAACCCTAACATAGGGGATTTTATACGTGTAGCGTTTAAATGTTTGTGCACAATACATGGTACAAAGGGCTTATCCCCCTAAGTACGTTAATAAGAGTTTGTATAGTCTAATGACTATTAAGGTTAAGGTAATAATGCCTAAATACCAGAGACATAGTTCGTGGTCTTATGACCCTTAGATATTAAAAGTTTGAACTTGTTTCTGTTTCTATTTGTAGAACAAGTTCATTGTTGTACAACATTCGTTGTTCATTCTCATATGATTGTTATTACTATTCTTTATGTCGGTGAGCAATTGTTTCTCACTCTTGCAATTAACAATAGCAAGGGAAAGGGCAAGATGTCTAAGTGATGACGAATTAGTTAAAGTTTATTTAAATGCTTGAAGTTATAAGACTTGTTTTATTTTATAATGTATTCCGCAAACTAATGTAATAATTTAAGGTTAGATTACCTGGGATTGTTTATGAGATGATGTAACCCTTTAACGGGAAAGATTATTGTTTAAAGTTATTTAATGTTTTATCCTTTATTATGGGTAGTTAGATGTAATTATTTTGATAGTGAGCACCAAATTCGGTGGAAATAAAGTACCCGGATTTGGGGGTGTCACATTTACATGGTTGCAACCAACTTGATTTCCATCGATTTAAACTTCTTCTAAACCATCATAAAAGAGTCCATACGTGTAAGTAAACTTCTTAAACATCTTGTAGCATGTTAATTCATCTTAATTGACATATCAATTCAAGAAATTCTAAGAACTAAACAAGACCCATTACAAGAACATAATTAGAATTTATACCTTCTAAAGCTTAAATTGGACTTCTTACTTACTGAGTAGGCTTCTACAATGCTCAGCAACTTTAAACTCTCCACTTAGACTGCTCAGACAACTCCTACCAACACAAAAACTGAAATTGCAGCTTGTATTTATATAGGAAACTTGGTCTGGACATTGCCATTACGCCAGAGTTGAATTCATGGTGTAATGGGTAGAAACAAAGGTTACTAAAGAGTTGTTTAACAACTCCATACCAGCCACCTTGCTATCCATAATCACCTATGATTAGCAGCTTGGAAAATACGTAAACTAGCCTTTAGATCATTGTCGACGTCGGGATTTTTAATTTTCTCTTTCCGTTACTTATTTTTTGGTGTTCTCATTTTAGGTGAGATTTGTTTGAAAAAATAAGTGAAAAGGTCCGACATGTATAATGTCAACGATGGACTGTTAAGAGTCACCAGTTAGTTTTTTAAATGGTTGTACCAGCACAATCGAGAAAAGGTTTGCACATTGACCCAGTGATGTGACACTACTAAATGGGTCGATGAAACCGAGATTCATTAGGGTTCGGGGACTTGATTATGCGTAGGAAATGTGTTAGGCACCCCCCGACATTCGTGTTACCACGGTGATCGCCTCTTTTCAAGAAACTATTATCTGAATATGGGTGTGTGTGTGGGTCAATATGCTGTTATTTAGAAGTAGTACGAGGCCTCGTTCGCACCTATATACACAGGGTTTGAATTTATGTAAAAATTTAGTTTTTAGCAAGATATGTCAATGATGTTTTGTAAAAAGGTTTTTCAAATCCTGATTCTCAATAGTATTTGAGACCTTTTGATACTTCCATTTTATTCAGTACTCGGCTTGATTGATTTTATTTTACAGATGCGAAACATCTGTAAGAAAATAATGTACAAAATAATGCCGACTTCCTCGTGGGTATGAAAACCATCTTCGGAAATTCAGACACCGCAGAATAATTTACAAGCCGCTTACAGCTGAAAATGTCCATCACGGGAGCCGAATCTATATCCAATAGGCTTGATCTGTGATCACATGATTCCTAGGCGCACATGATACCGCAATTTGTATGAAAGCAGTAAGCATGTATATATATAAAAGCTGTAAATATATATATACAGACATGATCACCAACCACGAAGCACCTTCATGGGGGATCAGAAATATAAATAAAGCTATAAAAAGCTATCAACCACAACGGAGGAAACTCCAGTTGTGACAAAACATAAATAAAGCTGTAAAGATATCAACCACCACGGAGGGAACTCCAGGCGGGACAAAATATAAATAAAGCTCTACAAAGTAATCAACTGCCACGAAGTGAACTCCAGGTAAGACAAAACGTAAAGAAAGCTGTAAAAGTTATCAACCACCACGAAGTAAACTCCAGGTGGGACGAATATATATATATATATATATATATATATATATATATATATATATATATAAGCGAGTAAATGTACCGGATGTAAAATACAGGCTCATCGAACCAGATGTAAAATCCAAGCTCATCGAATAGAGTTCAACAACAGTTTATATATATAAGTATATATATATATATATATATATATATATATATAATATGTATGTATATAAAAACTGAAATAAAACCACGGGTCGAAGTCCTGGAAAACACTCAACATGACTCTCAACGTGAAGAAGGGTGTGTGCAAAGATTAAGAGAAAGGCTTTAAAGTGTGTGAGAAGGCTTACAGTGGGCTGTAAAAGAAGGCTTCTATATCTTTAAAGTGGATGAAACTCGGCTCCTGCCGGTACAAAAGTAGCTATATGTGAGCTCACAGGTGTTTAAAATGGGAAAGCACTCAGTATATTGGAAGTACGGAGCAAATTTGACAAGGCTTCCTCGCTCTTTCTCTTCTTAAAATGGCCACCCCAAGCCTTCTATTTATAGAGGTGGGGAGCCGCAAGTGTACCTGCGGCCAGCCGCAGGTGTACTTGAGGCTGTCCGGGTTGCCCCGGGTTATCCCGGGTTTCTCGGGTCGGGTCGTCTCGTAGTACGTGCACATAGGCACTACAATATCCGCTCGAACTTTTAGAATTACAATTCAGGCATCCGATTGAGGTATATAGGACCTATTTCGGACCGTCGTTATTGAGAGTTGTATAATGGCATTGGATTAGAGTTTGTACGAAGTCATTGAAGATGGGACGATGCCCTCCGGTCTTCAAGCTTTAAATTCTATTCGTTACCCCGCACCATAGTCACTCGGGATTGGTTTTGCTTGATTCTTGTGGGATATCGTTGTGTAGAGATGTATATATGAAATGTTGAGACGACGTGATGTGGCCTTAGAGTGGCGAGATGATGCCTTAGCCCTTCACCAGAGTTATTGCCAATTTGGGCTGATAAAGTAGACGTTGCTCAGGGTTATTGCTGAGATTGGACTGCTGCAAGTGTTGAAGGTCCTTAGTGTCAACTCTGAGGTGTGCCTGTCCTCCCGGTGTTATCTCTGAGTTGGTACTGGGTGTCTCATTGTGAGCGCTGAGATTGAAGCTGGTTGCATTTGAAACAAATATTTTCGGGGTTATCACCGGAACTGCATTCCTTGGGGTGATCACCAAGGTTGGCAGCTATTCCCCTAATTGGGACTGAGACTAGATACCTTGGGGTTATCTCCGAGATTAGTCGGTCTTCTCTGGTGTGTGTTCCGGTGTTGGATCTACAAGCCTCGGGGTTATCTCTGAGGTTGGAATTGTTACTCCCAGTGCGTGTTCTGGGGGTTGATGCTGAACTTCCGGTAGTATCCGAAATGGATATGAACTGTCTTCCAGGATTCCCTCTTAAAAGACGAATCTGTCCTCCTGCAATACTAGTGACAGATGTGTAGAAAATTCCGAGTGTCTACAGATGCCCCTCTTTATCATACTCATGCAATGCAATGCAAGGGTAGGATAAAGAATCCTAAACACTTGAAATGCCATAAGACAAACATGATACTATATGTAGCAACATGATGCAAATGTATAATGAATGTGTGCGGGGTTGTTGCACAACATGCTGGGGATGATTGTTGGATCCTTGTAATGTTTACCGAGGATTGGCAAATATGACTTGATCGGATATGTGATTCGAACCTGTTAGGATGTTGATGTTGGAGTTATCATCAAAGTCCTGGATCCTTGATACCGACTTAATCCCGAAGAGGTACCACTTATGTGTAAGAGATCTGTGGGGATAAAGCTTTGTCTGTTTGAGGATGTGTATAACATATTCCATCATCAATTTTCCTTTATGATGTTGACCTTTTACTGGTTTGTATCGCCAGGATATGTCAAGATTCTGTTGGATTTACTACCAACAGCAGATGATGTCAAGATTGTCTGACCTTCGTTGATTTGTACTTCACCGACATGTGACTCAACGGATGAAAACCCTGTGGGGTAGACTGTCAAGGCTGCTTGACCTTCGCTGACGTGTGAATCAACGACTGATACTCTGTGGGCGGATTGTCAAGGTTGCTTGACCTTCGCCGATGTGTGAATCAACAGAACATTGCATTGTGACCCCCGTCGGGGATCCACTAGGGACTTGTGAATACAAACGTACTGCTTTCGATGCCTCGATGGGTTTACTTGCCATCGGCTGAAATAATGTCAAGGTTACTTGACCTTTATTGATGTGTGTTTTAACGGATGAACATGTGTTGTAACCCCCGTCGGGGTTCCACGTTGTAACCCCCGTCAGGGATCCACGTTGTAACCCCCGTCGGGGATCACGTTGATCTTTAGGGTAATGACCCAAAATTGGCGGCATCAGACCTGTACAAGGTATTGCCAAATGTGATTTGTAACAAATGAAATCATTGGCATGGTATACCTCGTGTTCGGGTGACTACCAATGAGTGATGTACAGACTTAAAAGTTCCATCTGAGAAGACTAGGATTGCAGGCTGTTTTGCTCAATCGCGTAGAGTTTTTATTCCCGATTTGACTTTTTCAGTCCGTAAGAACTCCTTTGCAACTCGAATTGGACCGAGCCGGAGGGGTGGGGCCCATATAGAGGTGCTGCAGGTACACCTTCTTCAGTCGCAGATGGACCTGCGGCCAACCGTGGATATTAATATCCTGCAGGTTGGTCTCACAAGTCACTTTTAACTTGTGTCGCAAAGAAAAATCCGGAGCACTCCTTCAGATCTGCTGAGTTCGGGCGATTTTCTGCAAATTTTGTCACCGTACAAGTGTTCTGCACTATCCTAGTAACGTATGCATGTATTTTTTCCAGTTTTTATCCGTTAGAAAATGAGTTATCGCATGAAATGCATCTAAACACATAGTAGTGATTATGTATGCTCAAATGACTTGATAAAAAAATATTCAACATAGTAAATGTTAGTATTAAACCATGCTGAACATAATGATGTGAAAAAAAATGACTTTTGAGACAGTCAAATTGGCACCTTTTTCTGCTATTTTTATCCTATTTGAGGTCTAATGAGCAAAAGGTAAAAAGGCAAAGTACTCCTGATATTGAGGTTAACCTTATGCATTGATGATTTTGATTTTTAATGCATATATTATGTATATAACTTTGGGGCAGGTGTGCTACTGAATGGCCACCTAGTCATGCCTATATGCATGTGGATAGTCCTGTTTTCAAGGGGACTATGGCAAAATTTTCCAACATGTAGGCATTTAATTAGTCGTGCAATTTTAACTCCACTATAGATGTATGTTAAAGTAATGCATGTAGTCATAAAATACATTTTAAAAAGTTCCATGTAAGGAAATACCACACCCTTTCTGAGGTGATTTATAGATTTATTTTCCAGATATTATGGATCCGGATCAGCCGAGTAGTTCCCGTAGGACCACTTCTGGTATACGGAGGAGGGCTTCTGAAGTGCATCGACCCCATTCTGTTAGATAGCCTCGTCGATTGGTGGAGGCAGTGATACGTTCAGTCCGGGCAGATGTGTCGGACGTTGAGGATGAGGATGAGGATATTCCGTTTGAGGACCCCGCTCCTGCTGCACATGTTCCCCGTAGGGAGCTCCCTTGTATTCAGGTGGCAAACCCAGAGCTTCTGGGTGACTTGAGCAGACATCCATCGATGTATTTGCATGCTAACGAGGTATGACGTTAGATCTTGATCTTCCTTCTTTCCTATTGACGAGGAGTAAAGGATTCTGATGTTGATCTGTATTTCATGCAGGTTCTCGGCTTCACACAGCCTCGAGGGAATTAGTTTAGTATACACTCTATGTATCAGGCTCTTCATCCTGAGTACAGAGCGGTAGTGCATGATTGGGGATTCGGGGCATTCTTCTACATCATTCCCTATCGTTGTCCCTGGGGTTACCTCGGGGCATTGTCTGAGCGATGGTTTCATCAGACTCAGTCACTCCATTTATTGGACTGTGAGGTGATGATGACATTGATGGATTGGCGGTTTATCATAGGTATGGAGTTTGGAGGGGAGCCAGTGCCTTGCATGGCGAATATTACCCCTACTGTCGCTAGATCCTTATTAGGAGTTTCGACGGAGGTGCTCAAAGGCAGGACTATCCGTGCAGGTCCTTTGAGCGCAGATGCTATGAGCGGGCTTTTGAGTGAGCCCATACCTGATGATGTCAGATTCTGGGATCGCATTCTTCGATGATTATTCCTGATGATCATTAGAGGCTGCTTCATAGTGGATAACTCTTCTACGGTGTCGTTCGCTTTGATTAGCGCCACGCATCATGTGGACCGTATTGGAGAGTATGATTGGGTTTCCTACACCTTTGCCTATTTCCTCTGGGGCATGCGTATGCGCTCATAGGGTTTGATTGAGGCTTGGCTAGGATTCTACCCATTTCTACTGGTGAGTATTTCTCTTATCATTTCCCATTTATAGGTTAAGAGTGTTTGCTGACTCAGATGTTTTGCCATTATGTTGGCAGTTTTGGGCCTACGAGAGGCTCCCATGCCTGCGTCATGTGAGTGTGTTAGGTTTAGATACCTATCCATGAGGGAGACGATGGCATCATTCCATTTTGGCGGAGGTCCATGTAGCTGAGGGTTTCACTCACTGTCGCATGCAGCTGGAGTTGTTGACAGCTGATATCATCACATGGATTCCCTATTCCGGGGAACATTTGGCCATCGATTTTAAGGATGGGTACCCGACTGGCGTCGAGTATGTGATCTCCACCCGGAGAGTTCCTCTCTTTATAGATGGAGGTTGGAAGCTCTATTTAGAAGAGCGTGCTATTAGGAGCACCACAGGGGAGATTAGTATGCCGATCTTGCCTCCTACCAGGTGTTACTGGTGTGTATCATAGTCACCCGTCACTGATATCCCATTGTTGGGGTTTAACGGCTTTATATTATCAGAGGGTCCTTGCACTCAGGTGATATTACAGCGTTGGTGGTTCCCTGGTACTATTGGAGCCCAGTCCCGCGCCACTGAGTTCATGGGGGATATGGTTCCAGGATCCGTGATGATGACAGATTGGATAGCCTGTGTTTGAGATCCGACTCATGTGACATAGATTGAAAGTTTGACCTGGCGACTAGACCAGGCACATTTCTTCATCCAGCATTTGGGCAGAGATCCGGCAGAGGCAGATTCGTTTGATCCTTCCAGCTCAGGCGCTGGCCCCTCAGACGACCCATTCAGTTTTACCGGCGCAGATCCTCTGTGACAACCCGAGAATTTTGAATATTTTTAAGATTTTTATTAATTGATATAAGGTTCAAAATTAGAACCTAGACAGAAAATAAGTGTATGCGTATGATATTTTTAAGAAGGAATTTTGAGGATTTCAAAATTCTGTGAAGGATTTAGGTGAATTATTCAGGATTAAGGGTATACGTGAATATGTTCTATGTATATGTGTACAGTATGTGGTTAAGGGTCAAGGGTTGACCAGATAAATTATATCTGTAACAAACCCTAGGTATATATTAAGAACGTCAACGTTCGGTTAGAAAATTCTTACGAATTACAAGAAACCCTAAAATCGGTTTTGAAAACCCTAATTTCGGTTCCGAAAATCCTAATTTATAATTGGGGAAAACCCAAGTGTTAATTTAATGATTTTAATGTTAATTAGGAAATATTAATCCTAATTTTCAAAGTTATAAGTAATTAGAAAATTCTAATCTAATTACAAAATTTAATTTTTAAATTAAAAAATTATTTTTCTATTAGAAACCCTAATTAGTGGTTTATAAACCCTAATGACCATTTTGACCTAATTGCTTAATTAGCGATTGTAATTAGGAAATGTTAATCCTAATTAGAAAGATTTAAGTAATGATTAAGAAATTTTAATATAATTAGAAAATTCTAATTATAATTTAGAAATATTAATTTTCTATTTTTGAAAATCTAAATTTGGAAAATGTTAAAACTAATTTGCTAAATTTGAGGGTTCAAACCCTAAACCCTAACCAAACCCTAAACCCTAAGGGTTTGATCAAATGACCATTTTAGAATTAAAATTAAAAGGAAATGACCAAAATGCCCTTAAGCAAAAGATAAGGCCAATCTTGGTGAGTCATCACCCTAATGTTTATCCCATGTGCCCTAAATCTTTAAAAGATCAGATCAAGTGCCACCTTGCAACTTAGATGCATTAAATCAAAGATATTATATAGATTAAAGGAGCGAAAAGGCTCACTTTTATTTCATTTTTCTCCTAAGCTCTTCTCTCTCTAAATTCGAAATTATAGAGTGAGAGGGAGTGTAAAACAAAGCCAAGATCATGTAATAACAAGCTAAGATCAGATCATCAAGGATCAGTTCTTGAATCAAAGCTCAAAGAAGGTATGAACCCCTTATCCTAGAAATCCTTAGATCTGATGTTTAATGTTGTTGTTTGTTGGTTAGATATTTGTTATAGGGTGTCATTTGATGATCTGTGTTGCTAAAACTTAGATCCATATCATTTTGATGCTCGAAATTGAAGATTTCTTAAATCTGGAAAAGTTAGAAATTTGTGATCTGACAGTCATATGTCAGTGCTTTTAGATCGGTGTTTGTTAGGTTTTATGTGTGTTTTATGTTATGAACTTGTAGTATGACATGAAGGCTTTAATTGGGAACTGGAATCAAAGTCATATCCTATCTAGATTTCATGTAAGAAGAGGTCAAACCTCGTTGACCGTTCATGGAGACTGAGTTTCTGGGAAACCCAGAAACCCAGATCTCGCCTGACAATATTTTATGTGCCTTAGATCTTGCAGTATGATAGTGTTTTGGCTATGTTGTTGATTTAAGGTTGTAGACTGGTATCTTAACTACAAATGCATGCTATTAGATCACCCAGATCGGTACCAGGATCATAGAAATGCATGGTCAAACCACCGTTGACCAACAGACTGGTTGAAGATTTCTGGGAAACCCAGATCTTCAAGAACCGTGTCTTGATCCCTAGTTTGACTAGCCTCGATCTCCTTGTTATGATGATAATATGATGATCTGTTGTTATGGAATTGTTTCCTGGTAACAGGACTACAAGATAGAGCCTCTAGATCACACAAACCGAGTCCAGAACGTTATGATTTTAAACTGCATAGAAGGTGTCTTGGCTGTTCTTCATTTATGGGTAACCCAGAAAATGAAGAACAGGCCTGACAAGCTTTTTAAGGACCCATATCTCTTTGTTTTGGTATAGAATTGTCATGTTGTTTGTTTAGGATTGTAGTATTGCATCAATACTATAATCTGAAAACCTTATCGAACCCAGATACCTCAGGATCCAAGAGTTATAGCCAGTGAAACCTACCAACTTGAACACTGACTTGGTTTTCTGGGCAGCTCAAGAACATGCCCAAGAACACCTATAGCGATGGGTATGTCGCTATAGGGCCCTTTAGTGATAGTTTTATTTTTTATTTTCTGGAAATTATTTAAAAATAGAGAAAAATAGTTTTTAATTATTAAAAATACATAATAAATTCTGAGAAATTATTTTAAAGTCCGAAAATTAGTTTTTAATTATTTTGAGTATATTTCATAAATATTTAATATTTTTGGAATATAAAAGGTATTTAATTTATTTAATTATAATATTAAATAAATTATTTAAAAATAGTTTTAATTCATAAAAAATCATGAAAAATAATATTATGGTATAAGAAAATATTTTAAGTTATTTTTAATGACTTTTGATATTTTGTGATGAATTTCATTAATAAATTAATATTAATGATAATTAGTTTATTTAATAAATATATTAAATAAATTATGAAAAACTAGAATAAATGATTTAAAAATCATATAAAAATGATTTAAGTGTTAGAAAAATATTTTAAGATATAAAATATAACTTTTGATATTTTGTCATGAAAATATTAATATTTTAATATTAAAAGCAATTATCGGATAATGAATTTAACTGTTTAAAAATCATATAAATAAGATTTTGAAGTATTAAAAATACTTTGTGATATTATAAATATATTATAATATTATGACATGTATTTCATTAATATTATTCTAATATTGGAGATCTATATTATTAATATTAGGTCTTCGGATAAAGCGTATAAATTGTGTAGCGGTAATCAACGGTTCAGGTAAGTTTGTTTTTACTTAACTCTACTAAGAGTGTTTTTATTCGGATAAGCTTATGGTTAATCATTGCTGGTTGCGATGAATTGTACTCTGTACATATTGCATGTATAAGTCAGGTATGAAAGGATGATCACCTTCATTACCAGTTGGTTCAGATATATTTGTTCATGTATAATACTTGTTCAGTCATAAATTTGTTTCTGCTAGTTCACAATTATATTGTTCAATTATAGCCAGCTTATTATTTTAACTCTTTCAATCATGATATATCGTTATATTATTGAATTTAAACTTGCTGGGCAATCCTTATGCTCACCCTTGTTATATCATGATAAACATTGCAGATTAAGACGAACGCGTCGGATACAAGAAAAGTTAAAGACAGTTCCAGCTTAAGTTAATGCATGTGCATGATTAGAATTGTATAAGTGTTGTGTATGATTGTTATTGTAAGTTAGACAAGTTATAATTTGTGTATAAGTTAAGGTTATTCGACCTTGGAGAAATAGTGTGTAAGTTTAATGTATAAACAATTTATGTTTATATCTTCCGCAAATATAGTAATAGTTGTATAGAATGATCGAACCGGATCCGAGGTGATTTAGGACCTGGATTCGGGGCCCTCACAGTTAGTATCAAAGTTGTTGGTTATGAAGCTTAGGTAGGAATACCTGAGGCTAATAACCGGAGTGATTAGGATAAGTACTAACTCACATAGAGTTAGTTGGTCGGTAAGATTCAAAGACGAATCTCGGCGAGTTAAAAGATAAAGAGTTCCCAAACTCTGATAATAAAGTAGAACAGTAATGATGAGGAGATAGAGTCTAAAAGATTAAACGGTCAGTGATAGAAGATCGTAAAACAAAACGATCTAGATATAGAAATGAATCGTAACGTATACGATGAGATCACCCTGTGATCAGATACGGTTATAGTATGGAGAAGGATCAAGCGAATGATTGAAAAGTTACAGCAAGTTTGCTGGGTGCCAGTTGTACTATGAATTGGTACAGATTCAGGAAAGGATTATGAATATGAGTTGAATGAAATTCGTATTGAGAAGGGTGTTAAGGTTAGGTGGGGATTCAATTGAGGACTCATGTCAGCAGCTGAGTTGTATGATTCCTTATATGGGCAGGGAATTGTACTTGGTGTAAAAACTACTTAGTTCTGGCAATGATAACCATTGAAATATTTGTGTCACGCTATTTGCTATATGCATGTTAAGAGAGTGATTCCTTTCTCATGTGTATAACAGATAGATAGGTCATAGGTAGAGAATATCAGGTTAAGTACGAGTTCTTAAAATTCATACTTATGTGACATTCTTGATTCATAATTATATGAAATGTTTATGAACCCCTCAGCGAATGGACGCCAAAGGTCTGACTAGGAAAAGTTCTTAAACTCATATGATTGTGGCAAGTAAATGAACTCATAATTGTGGTTTGACGAACTGGGTGTAGTTGTGTGTAATTGAAGAATTGAGGATAGTAGGAACAGATAAATTGTTAAGCAAATGATTATTAGTGAAGACATAAGTTTTTCAAAACTCCTAGCTATGCTAGACTTCGAAATTTTGACATTAAGCTAAATACGCACTATGTGCCTTTAAAAAAATATGTAGACTCGTAATCATTTTTGAAATGGTTTAAAGTATAGTCTATGCTACTTATTCCAGCTAGACGCAAATGATTTGAAATATCAAAAGTTATTTTATTTATCACTTATGTACCATGTAACCTGGTGCAAAGATGATAAAAAGTGATGGAGTTGTAAATACAGGAATACTTAGTGCGAATTTGATCTAAAGTCGATGTTCCACTATTATATGATGTGTTATGACAAAGTCATATAATGACGACATCCTCAAACGAACTGTTAATAAAGTACGGCATCATGACGTCATTCTAAAAAATATTTTCAAAAATTTTAATTTGCCAACGGGGTTTGGCTACACTTAAATAATTCGATTGAATTGAATTATTGATATGAGTCTATGCTATTCGATTCAGCTAGACTAATGTTATGAAAACTCTAAGTGTTCATTGAAATAAATTTCTCGACCCAAATTGTTTTGGTGCGAAATCCTATGATAAGTCTGAGGTAAACAACCCTGAAAATGGGGATATGCTAATTGGATAAAAAAATTCCAATCAACGCATATAGTTGTTCCGATTACTAAGGTACAATAGATTGATCATCTAAAGTACCCGCATCGGTAGTTTACCTTCTTTGTGATTGTAAACATACGGTTAACCTTTGTACAGGGTAGAGTACCTTTTTCTTAATTGAAATAGGTAGCAGGTAGTAATACCTATAAACCTCAGTAGTTCATGGTCTATATGACTCCTCAGCACAATTTCAAAATTTTAACTCTGGTGAGAGATGTATTAGATAGCATGTGATGCTGTGTATGGTGTACGGTGTAGGTTGTAAGGTAAATTTCGGGGACGAAATTTTTAGAAGAAGGGGTGAATGTGACAACCCGAGAATTTTGAATATTTTTAAAATTTTTATTAATTGATTTAAGGTTCAAAATTAGAACCTAGACAGAAAATAAGTGTATGCGTATGATATTTTGAAGAAGGAATTTTGAGGATTTCAAAATTCTGTGAAGGATTTAGGTGAATTATTCAGGATTAAGGGTATATGTGAATATGTTCTGTGTATATGTGTACAGTATGTGGTTAAGGGTCAATGGTTGACCAGATAAATTATCTGTAACAAACCCTAGGTATATATTAAGAATGTCAACGTTCGGTTAGAAAATTCTTACGAATTACAAGAAACCCAAAAATCGGTTCTGAAAATCCTAATTTCGGTTTCGGGAATCCTAATTTATAATTGGGGAAAACCCAAATGTTAATTTAATGATTTTAATGTTAATTAGGAAATATTAATCCTAATTTTCAAAGTTATAAGTAATTAGAAAATTCTAATCTAATTTATAAATTAGAAAATTATTTTTCTATTAGAAACTCTAATTAGTGGTTTATAAACCCTAACGACCATTTTGACCTAATTGCTTAATTAGCGATTATAATTAGGAAATGCTAATCCTAATTAGAAAGATTTAAGTAATGATTAAGAAATTTTAATATAATTAGAAAATTGTAATTATAATTTAGAAATATTAATTTTCTATTTTTGAAAATCTAAATTTGGAAAATGTTAGAAACTAATTTGCTAAATTTGAGGGTTCGAACCCTAAATCCTAACCAAACCCTAAACCCTAAGGGTTTGATCAAATGACCATTTTAGAATTAAAATTAAAAAAAATGACCAAAATGCCCTTAAGCAAAAGATAAGGCCAATCTTGGTGAGTCATCACCCTAATGTTTATCCCATGTGCCCTAAATCTTTAAAAGATCAGATCAAGTGCCACCTTGCAACTTAGATACATTAAATCAAAGATATTATATAGATTAAAGGAGGGAAAAGGCTCACTTTTATTTCATTTTTCTCCTAAGCTCTTCTCTCTCTAAATTCGAAATTATAGAGTGAGAGGGAGTGTAAAACAAAGCCAAGATCATGTAATAACAAGCTAAGATCAGATCATCAAGGATCAGTTCTTGAATCAAAGCTCAAAGAAGGTATGAACCCTTATCCTAGAAATCCTTAGATCTGATGTTTAATGTTGTTGTTTGTTGGTTAGATATGTGTTATAGGGTGTCATTTAATGATCTGGGTTGCCAAAACTTAGATCCATACCATTTTGATGCTCGAAATTGAAGATTTCTTAAAAATGGAAAAGTTAGAAATTTGTGATCTGACAGTCATATGTCAGTGCTTTTAGATCGGTGTATGTTAGGTTTTATGTGTGTTTTATGTTATGAACTTGTAGTATGACATGAAGGCTTTAATTGGGAACTGGAATCAAAGTCATATCCTATCTAGATTTCATGTAAGAAGAGGTCAAACCTCGTTGACCGTTCATGGAGACTGAGTTTCTGGGCAACCTAGAAACCCAGATCTCGCCTGACAATATTTTATGTGCCTTAGATCTTGCAGTATGAGAGTGTTTTGGCTATGTTGTTGATTTAAGGTTGTAGACTAGTATCTTAACTACAAATGCATGCTATTAGATCACCCAGATCGGTACCAGGATCGTAGAAATGCATGGTCAAACCACCGTTGACCAACTGACTGGTTGAAGATTTCTGGGAAACCCAGATCTTCAAGAACTGTGTCCTGATCCCTAGTTTGACTAGCCTCGATCTCCTTGTTATGATGATAATATGATGATCTGTTGTTATGGAATTGTTGCATGGTAACAGGACTACAAGATAGAGCCTCTAGATCACACAAACCGAGTCCAGAACGTTATGATTTTAAACTGCATAGAAGGTGTCTTGGTTGTTCTTCATTTCTGGGTAACCTAGAAAATGAAAAACAGGCCTGACAAGCTTTTTAAGGACCCATATCTCTCTGTTTTGGTATAGAATTGCCATGTTGTTTGTTTAGGATTGTAGTATTGCATCAATACTATAATCTGAAAACCTTATCGAACCCAGATACCTCAGGATCCAAGAGTTATAGCCGGTGAAACCTACCAACTTGAACACTGACTTGGTTTTCTGGGCAGCTCAAGAACATGCCCAAGAACACCTATAGCGACCGGTATGTCTCTATAGGGCCCTTTAGTGACAGTTTTATTTTCCATTTTTCGGAAATTATTTAAAAATAGAGAAAAACAGTTTTTAATTATTAAAAATATATAATAAATTTCGAAAATTTATTTTAAAGTCCGAAAATTAGTTTTTAATTATTTTGAGTATATTTCATAAATATTTAATATTTTTGGAATATAAAAGGTATTTAATTTATTTAATTATAATATTAAATAAATTATTTAAAAATGGTTTTAATTCATAAAAAATCATAAAAATTAATATTATGGTATAAGAAAATATTTTAAGTTATTTTTAATGACTTTTTATATTTTGTGTTGAATTTTATTAATAAATTAATAATAATGATAATTAGTTTATTTAATAAATATATTAAATAAATTATGAAAAAATAGAATAAATGAGTTAAAAATCATATAAAAATGATTTAAGTGTTAGAAAAATATTTTAAGTTATAAAATATAAATTTTGATATTTTGTCATGAAAATATTAATATTTTAATATTAAAAGCAATTATCGGATAATGAATTTAACTGTTTAAAAATCATATAAATATGATT
The DNA here is from genome assembly GCA_016801055.1 of Panax notoginseng. Classification (NCBI taxonomy): domain Eukaryota; kingdom Viridiplantae; phylum Streptophyta; class Magnoliopsida; order Apiales; family Araliaceae; genus Panax; species Panax notoginseng. Next base: position 80,736,128 of record CM029018.1, read on the forward strand.
TTGAAGTATTAAAAATACTTTGTGATATTATAAATATATTATAATATATAGACATGTATTTTATTAATATTTGATATTAAATAAATATTAATGATAAAAGAATTATGTGGTATTTAATTTATTTAAATACGTTTTAATGATTGAAAATTCACGATAAATGATAATAATTATGTGAAAATAATTATGTGACTTAGAAAAATATTTTTGAGTGATATTAAAATTATCTGAGATAATTGTTAAGTGTTAGGCAGAGTTTAATTGAACTTAGACTTGATAAAAGTCCGACTAGACCGTCGGGACTTTAGAATTTTGTCAGAATCAAGATAGACTGTAATAGTTTGACTTAATATCGAGTCTTATGTGTTATAGACTGATAGGGATATGTGTTATGTGTTTAGGTTATTCTATGTTTATATATATAATAGTATTATACTGTGATGATATTATTCTAATATTGGAGATCGATATTACTAATATTAGGTCTTCGGAAAAAGCGTATAAATTGCGTAGCGGTAATCAACGGTTTAGACAAGTTTATTTTTACTTAACTCTACTAAGAGTGTTTTTATTTGGATAAGCTTATGGTTAATTATTGCTGGTTGCCATGAATTGTACTCTGTACATATTGCATGTATAAGTCAGGTATGAAAGGCTGATCACCTTCATTACCAGTTGGTTCAGATATATTTGTTCATGTATAATACTTGTTCAGTCATAAATTTATTTCTGCTAGCTCACAATTATATTGTTGAATTATAGCTAGCTTATTATTTTGACTCTTTCAATCATGATATATCATTATATTATTGAATTTAAACTTGCTGGGCAATCCTTATGCTCACCCTTGCTATATCATGATAAACATTGCAGATTAAGACGAACGTGTCGGATACAAGAAAAAGTTAAAGACAGTTCCAGCTTAAGTTAATGCATGTTCATGATTAAAATTGTATAAGTGTTGTGTATGATTGTTATTGTAAGTTAGACAAGTTATAATTTGTGTATAAGTTAAGGTTACTCGACCTTGGAGAAATAGTGTGTAAGTTTAATGTATAAATAATTTATGTTTATATCTTTCGCAAATTTAGTTATAGTTGTATAGAATGATCTAACCGGATCCGAGGTGATTTAGGACCTGGATTCGGGGCCCTCACAGTTAGTATCAAAGCTGTTGGTTATGAAGCTTAGGTAGGAATACCTGAGGCTAATAACCGGAGTGATTAGGATAAGTACTAACTCACATAGAGTTAGTTGGTCGGTAAGATTCAAAGACAAATCTCGGCGAGTTAAAAGATACAGAGTTCCCTAACTCTGATAATAAAGTAGAACAGTAGTGATGAAGAGATAGAGTATAAAAGACTAAATGGTCAGTGATAGAAGATCGTAAAATAAAACGATCTAGATATAGAAATGAATCGTAACGTATACGATGAGATCACCCTGTGATCAGATACGGTTATAGTATGGAGAAGGATCAAGCGAATGATTGAAAAGTTACAGTAAGTTTGCTGGGTGCCAGTTGTACTATGAATTGGTACAGATTTAGGAAAGGATTATGAATATGAGTTGAATGAAATTCGTATTGAGAAGGGTGTTAAGGTTAGGTGGAGATTCAATTGAGGACTCATGTCAGCAGCTGAGTTGTATGATTCCTTGTATGGGCAGGGAATTGTACTTGGTGTAAAAACTACTTAGTTCTGGCAATGATAACCATTAAAATATTTGTGTCGCGCTATTTCCTATATGCATGTTAAGAGGGTGATTCCTTTCTCATGTGTATAACAGATAGATAGGTCATAGGTAGAGAATAATAGGTTAAGTACGAGTTCTTAAAATTCATACTTATGTGACATTCTTGATTCATAATTATATGAAATGTTTATGAACCCCTCAGCGAATGGACGCCAAAGGTCTGACTAGGAAAAGTTCTTAAACTCATATGATTGATGCAAGTAAATGAACTCATAATTGTGGTTTGACGAACTGGGTGTAGTTGTGTGTAATTGAAGAATTGAGGATAGTAGGAACAGATAAATTATTAAGCAAATGATTATTAGTGGAGACATAAGTTTTTCAAAACTCCTAGCTATGCTAGACTTCGAAATTTTGACATTAAGCTAAATACGCACTATGTGCCTTTAAAAAAATATGTAGACTCGTAATCATTTTTGAAATGGTTTAAAGTATAGTCTATGCTACTTATTCCAGCTAGACGCAAATGATTTGAAATATCAAAAGTTATTTTATTTATCACTTATGTACCATGTAACCTGGTGCAAAGATGATAAAAAGTGATGGAGTTGTAAATACAGGAATACTTAGTGCGAATTTGATCTAAAGTCGATGTTCCACTATTATATGATGTGTTATGACAAAGTCATATAATGACGACATCCTCAAACGAACTGTTAATAAAGTACGGCATCATGACGTCATTCTAAAAAATATTTTCAAAAATTTTAATTTGCCAACGGGGTTTGGCTACACTTAAATAATTCGATTGAATTGAATTATTGATATGAGTCTATGCTATTCGATTCAGCTAGACTAATGTTATGAAAACTCTAAGTGTTCATTGAAATAAATTTCTCGACCCAAATTGTTTTGGTGCGAAATCCTATGATAAGTCTGAGGTAAACAACCCTGAAAATGGGGATATGCTAATTGGATAAAAAAATTCCAATCAACGCATATAGTTGTTCCGATTACTAAGGTACAATAGATTGATCATCTAAAGTACCCGCATCGGTAGTTTACCTTCTTTGTGATTGTAAACATACGGTTAACCTTTGTACAGGGTAGAGTACCTTTTTCTTAATTGAAATAGGTAGCAGGTAGTAATACCTATAAACCTCAGTAGTTCATGGTCTATATGACTCCTCAGCACAATTTCAAAATTTTAACTCTGGTGAGAGATGTATTAGATAGCATGTGATGCTGTGTATGGTGTACGGTGTAGGTTGTAAGGTAAATTTCGGGGACGAAATTTTTAGAAGAAGGGGTGAATGTGACAACCCGAGAATTTTGAATATTTTTAAAATTTTTATTAATTGATTTAAGGTTCAAAATTAGAACCTAGACAGAAAATAAGTGTATGCGTATGATATTTTGAAGAAGGAATTTTGAGGATTTCAAAATTCTGTGAAGGATTTAGGTGAATTATTCAGGATTAAGGGTATATGTGAATATGTTCTGTGTATATGTGTACAGTATGTGGTTAAGGGTCAATGGTTGATCAGATAAATTATATATAGAACAAACCCTAGATATATATTAAGAACGTCAACATTCGGTTAGAAAATTCTTACGAATTACAAGAAACCCTAAAATCGGTTCTGAAACCCCTAATTTCGATTCCGGGAATCCTAATTTATAATTGGGAAAAACCCAAGTGTTAATTTAATGATTTTAATGTTAATTAGGAAATATTAATCCTAATTTTCAAAGCTATAAGTAATTAGAAAATTCTAATCTAATTTTTAAATTAAAAAATTATTTTTCTATTAGAAACCCTAATTAGTGGTTTATAAACCCTAATGACCATTTTGACCTAATTGCTTAATTAGCGATTGTAATTAGGAAATGCTAATCCTAATTAGAAAGATTTAAGTAATGATTAAGAAATTTTAATATAATTAGAAAATTCTAATTATAATTTAGAAATATTAATTTTCTATTTTTGAAAATCAAAATTTGGAAAATGTTAGAAACTGATTTGCTAAATTTGAGGGTTCAAACCCTAAACCCTAACCAAACCATAAACCCTAAGGGTTTGATCAAATGACCATTTTAGAATTAAAATTAAAAGGAAATGACCAAAATGCCCTTAAGCAAAAGATAAGGCCAATCTTGGTGAGTCATCACCCTAATGTTTATCCCATGTGCCCTAAATCTTTAAAAGATCAGATCAAGTGCCACCTTGCGACTTAGATGCATTAAATCAAAGATATTATATAGATTAAAGGAGAGAAAAGGCTCACTTTTATTTCATTTTTCTCCTAAGCTCTTCTCTCTCTACATTCGAAATTATAGAGTGAGAGGGAGTGTAAAACAAAGCCAAGATCATGTAATAACAAGCTAAGATCAGATCATCAAGGATCAGTTCTTGAATCAAAGCTCAAATAAGGTATGAACCCTGATCCTAGAAATCCTTAGATCTGATGTTTAATGTTGTTGTTTGTTGGTTAGATATGTGTTATAGGGTGTCATTTGATGATCTGGGTTGCTAAAACTTAGATCCATATCATTTTGATGCTCGAAATTGAAGATTTCTTAAATCTGGAAAAGTTAGAAATTTGTGATCTGGCAGTCATATGTCAGTGCTTTTAGATCGGTGCATGTTAGGTTTTATATATATTTTATGTTATGAACTTGTAGTATGACATGAAGGCTTTAATTGGGAACTGGAATCAAAGTCATATCCTATCTAAATTTCATGTAAGAAGAGGTCAAACCTCGTTGACCGTTCATGGAGACTGAGTTTCTGGGCAACCCAAAAACCCAGATCTCGCCTGACAATATTTTTTGTGCCTTAGATCTTGCAGTATGATAGTGTTTTGGCTATGTTGTTGATTTAAGGTTGTAGACTGGTATCTCAACTACAAATGCATGCTATTAGATCACCCAGATCGGTACCAGGATCGTAGAAATGCATGGTCAAACCACCGTTGACCAACTGATTGGTTGAAGATTTCTAGGAATCCCAGATCTTCAAGAACCGTGTCTTGATCCCTAGTTTGACTAGCCTCGATCTCCTTGTTATGATGATAATATGATGATCTGTTGTTATGGAATTGTTGCCTGGTAACAGGACTACAAGATAGAGCCTCTAGATCACACAAACCAAGTCCAGAACGTTATGATTTTAAACTGCATAGAAGGTGTCTCGGCTGTTCTTCATTTCTGGGTAACCCAGAAAATGAAGAGCAGGCCTGACAAGCTTTTTAAGGACCCATATCTCTCTGTTTTGGTATAGAATAGTCATGTTGTTTGTTTAGGATTGTAGTATTGCATCAATACTATAATCTGAAAACCTTATCGAACCCAGATACCTCAGGATCCAAGAGTTATAGCCGGTCAAACCTACCAACTTGAACACTGACTTGGTTTTCTGGGCAGCTCAAGAACATGCCTAAAAACGCCTATAGCGATGGGTACGTCGCTATAGGGCCCTTTAGAGACAGTTTTATTTTTTATTTTCTGGAAATTATTTAAAAATAGAGAAAAATAGTTTTTAATTATTAAAAATACATAATAAATTCTGAGAAATTATTTTAAAGTCCGAAAATTAGTTTTTAATTATTTTGAGTATATTTCATAAATATTTAATATTTTTGGAATATAAAAGGTATTTAATTTATTTAATTATAATATTAAATAAATTATTTAAAAATGATTTTAATTAATGAAAAATCATGAAAAATAATATTATGGTATAAGAAAATATTTTAAGTTTTTTTAATGACTTTTGATATTTTGTGATGAATTTCATTAATAAATTAATATTAATGATAATTAGTTTATTTAATAAATATATTAAATAAATTATGAAAAACTAGAATAAATAATTTAAAAATCATATAAAAATGATTTAAGTGTTAGAAAAATATTTTAAGTTATAAAATATAACTTTTGATATTTTGTCATGAAAATATTAATATTTTAACATTAAAAGCAATTATCGAATAATGAATTTAACTATTTAAAAATCATATAAATATGATTTTGAAGTACTAAAAATACTTTGTGATATTAGAAATATATTATAATATTATGACATATATTTCATTAATATTTGATATTAAATAAATATTAATGATAAAAGTATTATGTGGTATTTAATTTATTTAAATACGTTTTAATGATTGAAAATTCATGATAAAAGATAATAATTATGTAAAAATTATTATGAGACTTAGAAAAATATTTTTGACTGATGTTAAAATTATCTGAGATAATTGTTTAAGTGTTAGGCAGAGTTTAATTGAACTTAGACTCGAGAAAAGTCTGACTAGACCGTCAGGACTTTAGAATTTTGTCGGAATCAAGATAGACTGTAATAGTTTGACTTGATACCGAGTCTTATATGTGTTATAGACTGATAGGGATATATGTTATATATTTAGGTTATTCTATGTTTATATATATAATAGTATTATACTGTGATGATATTATTCTACTATTAGAGATCTATATTACTAATATTAGGTCTTCGGATAAAGCGTATAAATTGCGTAGCGGTAATCAACGGTTCAGGCAAGTTTGTTTTTACTTAACTCTACTAAGAGTGTTTTTATTCGGATAAGCTTATGGTTAATCATTGCTGGTTGCCATGAATTGTACTCTGTACATATTGCATGTATAAGTCAGGTATGAAAGGCTGATCACTTTCATTACCAGTTGGTTCAGATATATTTGTTCGTGTATAATACTTGTTCAGTCATAAATTTGTTTCTGCTAGTTCACAATTATATTGTTGAATTATAGCCAGCTAATTATTCTGATTCTTTCAATCATGATATATCGTTATATTATTAAATTTAAACTTGTTGGGCAATCCTTATGCTCACCCTTGCTATATCATGATAAATATTACAGATTAAGACGAACGCGTCGGATACAAGAAAAAGTTAAAGACAGTTCCAGCTTAAGTTAATGCATGTGCATGATTAGAATTGTATAAGTGTTGTGTATGATTGTTATTGTAAGTTAGACAAGTTATAATTTGTGTATAAGTTAAGTTTACTCGACCTTGGGGAAATAGTGTGTAAGTTTAATGTATAAACAACTTATGTTTATATCTTCCGTAAATATAGTAATAGTTGTATATAATGATCAAACCGGATCCGAGGTGATTTAGGACCTGGATTCGGGGCCCTCACATCCTCCTCTATATAGGCCTGACATCCCTGTTGATAGAGATCCAGTGACTTAAGGAGGAGTTACATCAGGTGGACAGGATTAGTGATGTAGACATTGACACCATTATCTTCTTCTGATGTGTATTCTCGTTATATCTTTTGATAGGCCTCTGTTAGCTATTGGGTGGCTGTGCCCCATTCTCGCTATATCTTTTGATAGGCCTCTGTTTGTAGTAGGGCGTTTGTGTCCCATTTCCCTGTATTTGTAGTTGTACAGAGATGATGTATTTGATGTTGATATACTTAGGAATGTATGCATAGTTTTTTCATTCCCTATATCATATTGCCATCTATTATCTGTAATGCATGTATCATGTTATGCATATGTATGTATGTCTAGAGATATTCAACATTGACCCCTGGATGGTCTTATGACACGGCCCGTACAGATGTCTTCTTCGGCAGTTGGCCGTATTGATCATACCCCACCATCATTGGTGGCATCGGGTATGCGATCGTGGTATTATAGTATGTCACCATCAGACAAGATGACCGTAGATCATTTGTTGCAACATATTATGACCCTGTTGATGTTTCAGGTTCCCACAGGATTTGTGGATGGCATGCTAGAGCATTGGGTATCGGACAGGTAGGTTTTCCGATTTGGGACCCAGGAGTTGACTCCCACTTTGGAGAAGTATGCACGGTTGACGATGCTGCCGCTGGACAGACCTTACGTGCATATGGCCTTAGGGGACATGAGTTGATGGTTCATGACCCTCACTGGATTGAGGCGTAGGGTGATACAGGATGAACTTACATCGAGCCACGTTATATCCCAGCATTTTCTGTTTGACAGATTTGGCTTTGAGGATAGTTATACACGATATTTCGGGCATTTCACCATACCAGAGGATCATTGGCGTCTAGCCAGGGTTGATGTACTGCTGTTGTGCGTACTGTTATATGTCTATATGCCAAGGTACATGGATGAGATAGACATTGGAGTCATCATGGCAGTGAGGGCTCTCAGGGAAGGTCGTACCATTATACCGATGATTATAGCAAAGACTATGAGGTCAGCCACATACTGCTGCACTTATCCGATAGGAGTGTTCATGGGAAACTCGGTCATGCTATACGTGTGGTTTATGTCACACTTGAGACTGACTGGCACCTTTAGACGGCATGGGTATTGTTTCACCCATGATATATCCATGTCTTACTCTTTTCAGCCATCGGAGTATACAGATGCCAGGTTTTGGTATATATTATTGGCGGATATCAGAGATCAATTCAGCATATTACCGTGCTTGGGGCTTAGCTCACCTTACAGCTTTATTACTCATGCTCTGAGCATGGACTATCTCCCTCTGGCTGGCTTAAACAGCATGATTACCTACCACCCACTGGCCGTGATGTCGCAGTTTGACTAGTTTCAGGACATTCATCCTTTCGAGGGGGTGTTGGGTCAGCGTTTAGCTTTTCGCTATCTTTCAGCAGAGGATCGATCCCGTGTGTATGCTTGTTGGGATCAGCGTGAGATGACTGCTTTTTCTGTGAGCCATCTGGGTTGTTCTGTAGAGTATTCTACATGGATGGAGATAAAGATTGCACCGACTGCGATAGTATCCACATTACCGAGTAGTGACTCAGACGATGTAGAGCCTATAGAGGATATTGATTCCTACATCGAGGAGGAGACAACTGATGGGTTGCCAGCATTTCCTTTAGATTCTCCCAGTACCAGCACTGTCGTGATACAGCATTCGGCACAGTACTTTGAGCAGAGTCTTCATCTGATGACCTTCGAGAGAGACCAAGCTAAAGCCTTGATGTTGACTGCCCTTGATGGGAGAGACGCAGCTCTGTTAGAGAGAGACGAGGGATTATCTTGCAGAGACGCCGCTGTTGTTGAGCGGGATGAGGCTATATTAGCCAGAGATACAGTGATAGTCGAGCGAGATAGTGCCATATCTTCCTGGGATGTAGCCATCAGAGATAGTACTGCAGTGAGGTCCCTTACCACTGGCATGATTGTAGAGATGAGCACTTACATCGATGAGCATATGGTCATCATGCAGATGGCTGCAGATCTGTTGGGTCGTGTGGATATTCTCGTAAAGGAGACCATAGCTTCGCCTCCTTCTTCCGAGAGGGTTGCCATGTTGGGCTTGTTAGCTTGCATATACCCTGACTTGTAGATGAGCTTGTATTTTCCTGCACAGACTAGCTTAGCCATTTTTTCATGTACAGTTTATATTGTATATATCAAACAGCATTATCTATATGGAAGGGAAATATATTTTTGATCACTTTCCTTTTAGATATGCTTTGGTACTTGCTTGATATTTTACCTGCTGCTTCAGGGCTTGTGATCTTGACGTATTCTGAATTCTTCCTTGAAGGATGGACATTGAGATGTCTCTAGATAGTTCAGAATGGATCATTGATCTGTGTGTATCCCTACCATCTTTAGTGTATTGGGACTGGTTTCTGTATAAAAATGTGGAGAGGAGTGTGGCTTTCCTCTCTGAGATTGACCGCACCACAGATGATTGCTAATACTTCTATTTAGGAGAAGCCTAGTTAATTCCATCTCTTATAGATTGGTGTTGCTCTTCAAGGTATAATCGCAGCTTAGATGGTTGTCGAATCTCTTATTTAGGAGGAGTTCAGGTAATTCCATCCCTTTGGTCTGAAGCCAATGAAATGTAGTGGATTTGAAGGATGATCCCAGTACTAGTTGACAATGGTTTGTGTTTTGGTAGGGGGTGAGACCGAACCATGAATGGCTGCTTACGTACTCCTATTGAAGAGGAGATCAGGTCTGCGTAGTTCGAACCTAGTGCAAGAGGTTCAACACTGTATGTGGCAGAAATGGTGTAGGAATTTGTTTTTGTTTTTGTTTTTATTTTTGTAAGGAGAAGAGGGTAGAAATGTTTTTATTATTTTTGTTTTATTGCGACCGGGCCATGTAACATGGTTGCCTATGTACTCCTATTGAAGAGAAGATCAGGTTGATGTAGTTTGCCCCTCAGGGCGAGGTGAAAAGCGCAATCCCATGTGCAGGTCAGATTACGGGGAGGAGAAAGTTTAATCCTAGGATGATGATAAATTGCAGGTATGAGAAGTTTGATCCCATGTATGGGTAGCCAAACTGCAAACGCGAGAGGTTCAATCCGTGGTGGGATGACCTACGTTGTAGGAACGCAAAGAAGCCAGGCTGCTGGCTTGAAAAGTATGTTTCCCTGAGGGAAAAAGTGTGGAAAAGTTGTATGTGGTAAAGGGTTAAAGAATCAGAATGACTAGTGATCTGATGATCAAACACCAGGGTGTTTGCTGGTTACTTCAGATAAAGTACCGTTTCACGGCGTCTGAGGTGATGAGTTGTGGAAATTCATCGCCGTTCATTTCTTGCAATCTGAGAGCGCCTCCTGTCAATACTTCCTTGACAACAAATGGGCCTTCCCAGTTAAGAGCGAATTTTCCCTTAGATTGATCTTGGTTGTCAATGATCTTCTTCAAAACCAAGTCATGTTGTTTAAACTATCGTAGCTGGACTTTTTGTTATAGGATCTGGCAATCCTTTGTTGATATAACTGACCATGGAAGATAGTCGTGGTTCGCCTTTCGTCTATTAAAGATAATTGGTGATATCTTTCTTGTACCCATTGGTCTTCATCTAGCTGAGCGTCTATCAACACTCTGAGGGATTCCAGTTCAACTTCTATGGGGAGCACTACTTCCATCCCATAGGTTAATGCGTAGGGGGTTGCCCCAGTGGAAGTGCGCATTGATGTTCTGTAGGCAAACAGAGTAAGAGGCAATAAGTCAGGCCATTCTTTATGATTGGCAGACATCTTTTGCATGATCCTCTTGATGTTTTTGTTGGCCACTTCAACAGCACCATTCATCTTCGAACGATAGATGACAGAGTTAAGATGTTTGATGTGGAATTTACTGCATAATTCCTCCATCATTTTGTTGTTGAGGTTCTTAGCATTGTCTAACACAATCACCTCTGGTTGTCCATACCGAGAAATGATATTGTTTCTGATGAAAGCAATGATGACTTCTTTGGTAACCCTGGGAAAGGAGGCTGCTTCTACCCACTTGGTGAAGTAGTCGATCATGGTGAAGATAAATCGATGTCCATTATTGACTTTAGGCTCAATGAGCCCGATAACGTCCATTCCCCACATTGAGAAGGGCCAAGGTGAACTCATATTGTGGAGTCACGTGGAGGGGCGTGGATAACATTCCCGTGAATCTGACATTGATAGCATCTCCTGACGTGGTCATTGCAATTAGCTTTGAGAGATAGTCAATAATGTCCTGTCCTAAGGACTTTCTTAACAAGGAGGGGGCCACTAATGTGTTGGCCACGGACTCCACCATGGATGTCATCCATAAGCCTTTGGGCTTGATCTTTGTCTAAACATCTGAGGAGACCTAGTCCTGCATCTCTTTTGTTGAGCGCATCTCCACTCAGGTAGAATTTCATAACAAGTCGATGAATCCGCCTTTTCTCAGTCGGGCCTCACCTCAACGTGTGTAGATCCATCTCGTAGATATTCCTTGATATGCTGATACCAAGGATGTTGGATGGGAGGTAGCTCATCTGATACTTCTCCAATGTAATTCTAATAGGCTAGGGCCTTGTGCAGGGAAATTATGACACTTGGCAAATGTCCCTTATCTGATATGTGAATCAAGGAGGCCAAAGTTGCTAACGCATCTGCAAAGTCATTCCTATTACGAGGAATGTGTAGAAAGGAAATTTCTTTGAACTCCAAAATCATCTGTAAAGCTTATCGATGATAAGGCAGCAAATGTAGTTCCTTGGTTTGATAGATTTCGGTGGATTATCTAATTACCAACTCTGAATTCCCAAAGACAGTTAACCACCTGATGCCCATTGAACGGGAAAGTTTTAGCCCCATGAGACAGCCTTCATGCGCAACTGTGTTATTGGTGCTGACAAACTGCGATTTGACTGCGACAGGATACTGCTCCCCCGTACCGGATACTAGAACTGTTCCAGCTCCAGAACCTTCCATATTAATAGCTCCATCGAAATACATCTTCTATGATTGGTGCATATTGTACTGATGGTGTTGCTAAACTGTCATTACTCCCTCATCAGGGAAGTATGTCTCCAAGGGTTTGAAATCCCTTGAAGGTGCAGCGGCTAGTTGATCCGCGATTCCTTGACCTTTGATGGACTTTTGAGTCACATATACAATATCAAATTGTTGTAGGGTCAACTGCCATCGGGACAGTCGGCAATTTAACATGGGTTTATTGAACACGTACTTGAGAGGATCCACGCGGGATATGAGATGGGTTGTGTGACCATAGAGGTAATGTTGTAACCTCATGGAAGGCCATGCTAAAGCACAACACGTCTTTTCGATCAGAGTGTACTTGTGCTCACTGCAACTGAATCTTTTGCTGAGGTAATAGATAGCTCGTTCTTGGCCTCTATCATCTTTCTGTCCCAGCATGCAGCCCATGGCGTTGTCCCTTATGGACAGGTACATGAACAGGGGAACATCATCCCTGGGTGGTACCAAAACAGGAGCTTTGACTAGCTATTCTTTAATTGTGAGGAAGTCATTTTGGCACTCATCATTCCATTTCATGGAGGAGTTCTTCCTTAATAGCTTGAAGATTGGCTCACAGGTTGTTGTGAGTTAAGAGATAAACCTGCTAATGAAGTTAATTCTTCCTAAAAATCCCCGTATTTCCTTCTCTGTCTTAGGAATGGGCATTTCCGTGATGGCTTGGATTTTGGTAGGATCCAGCTTAATTCCTTGGTGGCTGACTAGAAATCCTAGCAACTTTCCTGATTTAACGCCAAAGGCGCACTTGGCAGGATTCAACTTCAAGTTATTTTTACGTAACCTGTTGAACAATTTTCTGAGATGGTCTAAGTGGTCTTCTTCCCTTCGGGACTTGACAATGATGTCATCCATATAGATCTCGATCTCTTTGTGCATTAAGTCATGGAAGAGAGCCATCATTGCTCGCTGATTGGTGGCTCTGGCATTGATGAGGCCGAATGACAACCGTCTATAGCAAAAGGTTCCCCAAGGCGTGATGAAAGCAGTTTTCTCACGATCTTCCACAGCAACCATGATCTGATGGAACCCCGCAAAGCAATCAGCAAAGGAGTATATGCAGTATTGCGCAGTATTATCAATAAGAATGTGGATAAACGGCACGGGAAAGCTATCGTTAAGGCAAGCTTTGTTCAAGTCTCGGTAATCCACGCAGACTCCCACCTTCCCTTCGGGTTTAGATACGGGAACAATGTTGGATATTCACTCAGGATATGTGGACACCATGATGATGCCAGCTTGAAACTATTTAACAATTTCTTCTTTTATCTTTAAACTCCACTCAAGTTTCAATCGTCTGAGCTTCTGCTTGACTGGTTTAAATCCTTCTTTAATGGGAAGGCGATGAAGGACAATGTCAGTGGACAACCCCACCATATCTTCGTGAGACCATGCAAACACATCCTAGAATTGGGTTAGTAGCATAACCATGTCATTCCGCTTGTTTGGGGTAATGTCTGAACCAATCTGGATTAACTTAGGGCTTTCTAAGGTTCCGAGATTGAAGGAAGTGGTTTGGTCAAGGTTAGGTTTAGGTTTGTCTTTGACCCATTCCTGAATTTCTGGAGGCACCTCAATGTCCTCATATGCTTCCTTCAAGGCTGAATTCTTCTCTACATCAAAGGTACAATCCTTGTGGAGAAGAGGCACCGTATTAGCAAGTAAATGCACATCTAAATTTAGGGTCCTGAAATAAAATATGCTTTCACTTAGTATATATGAAACGTTTTGATCATACATAATGTTAGCATATACTGGTAAAATAAACTGCTAATATTGTACAGAAAAGTAAGCAGTTATGATATCTACAGGGCAGAAAGAGTTTCTGCCCGTTTTACCCTTGTCGACCAATGCAAGGAGTGATGCTCCAATTGGCAAGGGCAAAGTCCGAGTGGACTGCAGTGATGGAGGGATTTTCATCTTCCTTCTTTTCCTAAATGATGGCCATTACGTCTGGGCAATCATCGTCTGGGGTGTATCTGTTTGTATGTTCATCATGAACGATGATGTCTATGCCTGACATCATTTTGACGACATCTTGCTTGATTCTTCGTTCCTCTTCTTCCACCGCGGGATTTGAAACAAAGACTTCCTTCTCCTTTACCGGTACCGGCTTGGGAAATAACATAGCCATAATACTGGCTAACACCTTTACAGGAGGTTGTGCGGACTCAAAGTTTGAAGGAGAAGATAAACGTCGTGTGCTTGAAGCTGAAGGAATCTGTTGATGCTTATGAGGATTCCTATGACTAGAACTGGCAGAATAGCCTAGTCCAGCTGTTCCAGTTTTCTTGGTTAATTGAATTGGGTACTTGATACTCTAGCCATCTTTACCCAGCCCTTGTCCCAGCTGATGACCCAATGACATCATTTCTTGAGTAGCCGACATTACCTCGACAGAAATCTTGGGTTCGGGAAATGGCATTCCAACAGCATAATCCCATTTTTCAACACCGTCTTTGAGGGTCTGGGAGGATTCACAGTTGAAATTAGAACTCTATCCATTGCTCTAATTGATCATGTTGACCTCTTCTTCTTTGTGTTGAGGAAGAGGGTTGTCTTGAACGTGAGGCTGATCTAGTTTGGTGACCACGATCTCACCGTTATCTATCAGGTCTTGGATCTTGTGTTTCAAGGCCCAACAATCCTGAGTATCATGTCCAGGTGCCCCGACATGATAAGCACATTTTCGAGCAGCATTGAAACCCCGTCCATTAGGGCTGGCTGGTGGAAGAAGATGCGTAATTTTCTTCTGTGTTGTCAGAAGAATGAGAATATTCTCGAGGGTGTCCCCTAAGGGTGTGAACACTCGAGGGCGTTTGACTTCCCAACCTTTTGGTATTGGAGGGTTCAAAGACTGTGCTTGAAAGGGAGTGTAGTTTCTCCTTTGAATAGGCATGTTTTGATTGCCTTTTTGAGCCTATAGTACCAGGGAAACATCTTCCTCTTTCTTTTTATGGACCCTCTGGGGGTTGTTTCCATAATTTCTAGATTGGATGTGATCAGCAACAGCTTTAAGGGCAGCTAGGTCTTGAATTTTTTCGGACTTCAATCCCATCTCAGCCATCTCCCCATGTTTGACCATTTTAGAAAATGGTTTGCCGATGCCGGCTAAAACTCTTTCATAGAAAGGAGCTTCTTGTATGTCTATGAAAGTCATGACCTTCTTTGATTCTGTCATGGCAGGAATAACTTGGGCAGCCAGGCGTCTCCACCTTTAAGCATACTCTCTGAAAGACTCGTTAGACTATTTCTTAATCTTGGTAATTTGATACCGATCAGGAGCCATCTAAGACTGAAAGCTGTATTGAGTGAGGAAGGCGTGTGCTAGCTCTTCCCAGCTATGGATTTTTGACTTGTCTAATCTTATGTACCACGAACGGGTTTCTCCAGTTAGACTTTTCTGGAACAGTTGTATTCTGAGCTGTTCGTCCTCTGCATAAGATCCAAGTTCTCCAATAAACACCTTCAAATGTGTGTAAGGATCTCCTAACCCGTCATATTTTTCGAAGTCAGGAGTTTTAAACTTTTCTGGATAATGAACACCAGGGAAAATGTAAAGGTCAGCATATGAAACACTTTCGTGTGTTCCAAATCCTTTGATAGCACGAAGGGTCTCTTCCATTTGGAGGGCTTTCTTTTTGAAGTCGTCGGTGCCTTGATCTCCTGTGAGATGGGTGGCATCATGAGTTTTGTTGGTCGTATCCAACTGCAGTTCAGGTATTGTAATGACCTGGGCTCCCCTTTGTGTAGAGGATTCAGCATGTACGGGTATCTTTGGACCGTGAGTAGAATGGTGTAGTTCTTTGAGTAGAACAGCCAAATCTGTAATTTGTTTGCTTAATCCGTCAAATTCTTTGCAAGAAACTGGATTAAGGTCAGTCTGGACAGATGACGACATGATTGAATGTAGGCCTGTAGCCTTTTTGGATTTTGACCAGGTAGTATGTCCGATTGGTTCCCTGCAAAAGACTTGCATAGTTTAGTCTTTAGGGAATGTGTGTATAATAACATGCTATGTGATGTGTCCATTTTAGGAATTTTATCCTACAAAATGGATGTCAGCTGTTTGTAGCGTGTCAATTTATGTATGTGTACACATTTCTTCATATTTCTCATTACATGGAGATAGATATGGAATGAAATTACAAGTAATTGTGCTTACAAGTAATTAAAAATGAGAAAGCATGAAGAAACTTTCCTCCGTTTTGGGTTTATCAGAGGCTGACCTATCTTAGGTTACTCTCGCGGCTTTTTGGCATGAAGGTTCCCAAATCATTGCAATTTACTCAACGGGAAATTAATTCGGTCTTTCAACTGGAGTGAATTTGGGTGGTGCCTTTCCTGAGCCACGCGGGAATTAGTCTTCATACGAGTCCAGTAATCAAACACCGATGGGATAGCCTCCTGGTGGAGGGACCACACAACATACAATCACATACATCGTGTCTCACCGTATGGAAATGATGACATGTGCGAAGCACTAATATCACAAGCAGATATGGTGCGAGGCACTAAGTGAAATAAGTAAATGCATTCGTACACATTCATCATAAATGTAAATGCAGCATCCACACACAAGCAAATAACAGTTTTGAAAAGATTGTAATAGCGGCTTAAGTCCTCTTACTGGAGTCCCGAGCAGAGTCGCCACCTGTCGACGTCGGGATTTTTAATTGTCCATTTCCGTTACTTGTTCTTTGGTGTTCTCATTTTAGGTGAGATTTGTTTGAAAAAATAAGTAAAAAAGGTCTGACATGTATAATGTCGACGATGGACTGTTAAGAGTCGCCAGTTGGTTTTTTAAATGGTTGTACCAACACAACCGAGAAAAGGTTTGCACATTGACCCAGTGATGTGACACTGCTAAACGGGTCGGTGAAACCGAGATTCATTAGGGTCCGGGGACTTGATTATACGGAGGGAAGGTGTTAGGCACCCCCCGACATCCGTGTTACCACGGTGACCGCCTCTTTTCAAGAAACAATTATCTGAATGTGTGTGGGGGGGTCAATGTGCTGTTATTCGGAAGTAGTGCGAGGCCTTGTTCGCACCTATATACACAGGGTTTGAATTTATGTAAAAAATCAGTTTTTAGCAAGATATGGCAATGATGTTTTGTAAAAAGATTTTTCAAACTCTGATGCTCAATAGTAATTGAGACCTTTTGATACTTCCATTTTATTCAGTATTCGGCTTGATTGATTTTATTTTACAGATGCGAAGCATCTGTAAGAAAATAATGTACAAAATAATACCTACTTCCTCGTGGGTATGAAAAACATTTGAGGAAATTCAGACACTGCAGAATAATTTACAAGCTGCTTACAGCTGAAAATGTCCATCACGGGAACCGAATCTAGATCCAATAGGCTGGATCTGTGATCACATGATTCCTAAGCGCACATGATACCACAATTTGTATAAAAGCAGTAAGCAGGTATATATAAAAAAGCTGTATATATATATATATATATATATATATATATATATATATATATATATATATATATATATATATATATACAGACATGATCACTAACCACGAACCACCTCCATGAGGGATCAGAAATATAAATAAAGCTATAAAAAGCTATCAACCACCACGGAGGAAACTCCAGGTGGGACAAAACGTAAATAAAGCTGTAAAGCTATCAACCACCACGGAGGGAACTCCAGGCGGGACAAAATATAAATAAAGATGTACAAAGCAATCAACTGCCATGAAGTGAACTCTAGGCAGGACGAAACGTAAAGAAAGCTGTAAAAGCGATCAACCACCACGAAGTAAACTCCAAGTGGGACGAATATATATATATATATATATATATATATATATATACACCGGATGTAAAATTTAGGTTCATCGAACAGAGTTCGACAACAGTTCATATATATAAGTATATATATATATATAAAAGCGAGTAAACGCACCGGATGTAAAATCCAAGCTCATCGAACAAAGTTCGACAACAGTTCATATATATAAGTATATATTTATATAAAAGTGAGTAAACGCACCAGACCGAAGTCTAGGCTTATCGAACAAAGTTCGACACACAGTTCGTATATATATATATATATATATATATATATATATATATATATATATATATATATATATATATATATATATAATATCTATGTATATACAAACTGAAATAAAACCACGGACTGAAGTCCGGACAAACACACGCAACACGACTCTCAACGTGAAGAAAGGTGTGTGCAAAGATGAAAAGAAAGGCTTTAAAGTGTGTGAGAAGGCTTACAGTGGGCTACCAAAGAAGGCTTCTATATCTTTAAAGTGGATGAAACTCAGCTCCCGCCGGTACAAAAGTAGTTATATGTGAGCTCACAAGTGTTTAAAATGGGAAAGCACACAATATATTGTAAGTACGGAGCAAATTTGACAGGGCTTCCTTGCTCTTTCTCTTCTTAAAATGGCCACCCCAAGCCCTCTATTTATAGAGGGGGGGAGCCGCAGGTGACCTGCGGCCAGCCGCAGGTGTAACTGAGGCTGCCCGGGCTGCCCCGGGTTTCTCGGGTCAGGTCGTCTCGTAGTACGTGTACGTAGGCACTGCAATGTCCGCTCGAACTTTTAGAATTGCAATCCGGGCATCCGATTGAGGTATTAGGACCTATTTCAGACCGTTGTTGTCGAGAGTTGTACAATGGCATGGTATTAGAGTTTGTACGAAGTCATTGAAGATGGGACGATGCCTTCCGGTCTTCAAGCGTCAAATTCTATCGTTTCCCCGCACAATAGTCACTCGGGATTGGTTTTCCTTGATTCTTGTGGGACATCGGTTTGTAGAGATGTATGTATGAAATGTTAAGACGACGTTATGTGGCCTTAGAGTGGCAAGATGATGCCTTGGCTCCTCACCGAAGTTATTGCCAGTTTAGGCTGATAAAGTAGACGTTGCTCAGGGTACTGAGATTGGACTGCTGCAAGTGTTGAAGGTCCTCAGTGTTAACTCTGAGGTGTGCATGTCCTCCTGGTGTTATCTCTGGGTTGGTACTGGGTGTCTCGTTGTGAGCGTCGAGATTAAAGCTGGTTGCATTTGAAACAAGCATTTCCAGGGTTATCGCCGGAACTGCATTCCTTAGGGTGATCACCAAGGTTGCTAGCTAGTCCCATGATTGGGATTGAGACTGGATACCTAGGGGTTATCTCTGAGATTAATCGGTCTTCTCCGGTGTGTGTTCCAGTGTTGGATCTGCACGCCTCGGGGTTATCTCCGAGGTTGGAATTGTTACTCCCAGTGCGTGTTCTGGGGTTGATGCTGAACTTCCGATAGTATTCGGAATGGATATGAACTGTCTTCCAAGGTTCCCTCTTGAAAGACGAATCTGTCCTCCTACAATATTAGTGACAGGTATGCAAAAAATTCCGAGTGTCTACAATCATTGTTCATGTACTTTTGTGACACTTAATTTGGGACAAGAGAAAATCTCAACAACAAGCTTAGCTAAGTCCAAGTTTAGTTACTTTATTAACCAAAAATGGGTTTTAATGTCCAAGTGTTACTATATTTGGGGTTATTTATATACTCACATCATATAGTCCATGTACATTAATTACACGCAATAAAATAACGCAGTCAGGTATTATTGTCTGAGTAGTTCCATAGTAGTTCCATAATTACTTCTACTACTCACATAACCACATTATAACCGTATTCAATATTAATGTTTACTTAAACATTTAATTCCTTTCTCAGTTTCTAGAATACACATATATTTAATCATTTATGCATTACAACTTCATATGATATCATTGTACTACTTGGTATCTCATGTCATTAAAATATACACATGTCATATGATTTTTATTAGTGTCACACATATAACATTAATGTTCCATTTCATTTCTACAGTAGAAATTAACTTTCCCAAATTTACCACTGGCGCAACTGCGCCAGTTTGTACTGCTGGGAGGGCGCCGCAGCGCCGTACCCTGGCAGTGCCAAACTGCTTTAGCCCCAAGCTAGTTTCAACATCCATCTCCGCAATATTTCTACACATCATAAATTAACTATCATACTATTTTAAGAGCGTATTCCTTATATGGAATCACATAATTATTAATAATTACCAATTGTTTGCATTAACAATCCTCTCGTTAATTAATATAATCACTACTATTTCTCATCACGGTGCCACACAAGGCATTTCAACGAGTTTGTTACAACTTCACATTAATCACTTTAATATAATTGAGTTAACTCGTCTCATAACATGAAATCACTTATATTCAAATAATTATTTATTTCCATTAATATATTCATAAGTCATAGAAATTCTCGGGTATTACATCATCCCCACCTTATAAAAATTTTGTCTTGGAATTGCTACAAGATTACACAAATAGATGGGGATTATCCCTCATCATCCTATCTTCTAACTCCCGCGTAGCCTCCTCGACATCGTGGTTACGCCAAAGTTCTTTTAAAGAAGAAATAACTTTATTTCTCAAGGTTTATTCTTTCCTATCTAGAATTTGGATAGGAATTTCTTCATACACTAAGTTCTTCTCCACTTGAATGGGTTCATAAGAAATCATGTGCTTGTAGTCAGGCTTATACAGACGTAACATGGATATGTGAAACACGTTATGGATGTGCCCCAACTCGGGTGGTAGTGCAACTTTGTATGCCACCTCGCCACTCGTTTCAGTATCTCGAACGGTCATATGAATCTTGGACTCAGTTTTCCTTTCTTGCCAGAACGGATCTTTCTCTTCCATGGAGATACCTTCAAGAATACAAAACTGCCGACTTTAAAATCTCGATCTTGTCGATGCAAGTCTGCGTACTTCTTCTGGCGATCTTGAGCTGCTACAAGTCTGGCCCTTATCACTGTCACCACGTCTGCGATTTGTTGTACTAACTCTAGTCCGAGTATTCATCGTTCTCCGACTTCGTCCCAATATAATAGCATTCTGCACTTCCTTTCGTAAAGAGCTTCTTACGATGGCATGCCAATACTCACATGGTAACTATTATTATACGTAAATTCAACTAAGGGTTGGTGGTCATCCCAATTTCCCTTGAAATCCATCACGCAAGTCCTAAGCATGTCCTCTATCGTTTGTATTGTCTGTCTGAGGATGATAAGCAGTACTCAACCTTGACTGTGTTCACATCCTTTCTTGCAAGCTTTTCCAGAATTTTAACGTAAAACGCGGGTCTCGGTCAGAAACAATCGACACTGGCACTCCATGTTGTGAAACAATCTCCTTTACGTACAGACTCGCTAACTGATTTAAACTGTAGCAGATCTTGATTGGTAGAAAATGTATGGTCTTCATAAGTCGATCCACAATAACCCAAATGGCATCATAACCTTTCTGCGTAATTGGAAGTCCTACCACGAAATCCATCATAATGTGCTCCCATTTCCACTCTGGTATTTCCAACGGTTGTAGTCAGACATCTACTAGCGCACTCTGCGACTTTCCGTTTCAAATTGGGCCACGAAAAATGTTGCCTCAAGTGTGACGCCCCCAAATCCAGGTTCCTTCAAACCTCAGATCCAGTCCGCCACGATACTACTATCGCCAAACTATTATATCTTTTATTCATAACTTTAATGAATATAACTTTGCTTATTACAATTTAGAATATAAATTCTTTCCATTTCCAGGATCTGCACAATGACCCCAAACTTTTATAAGTTTCTAATCTTGGTCATTTACTATTCATGTATTACATCATATTCGATGTTATATAAATATGCAGAATAATTAAAACTTTTTCAATCTCCTTTGAAATAAATCTTTTATTGATGTCTTAACTTGAATCAATTACAAATCCCTGAATCAAATTATACTATGATTCACTCTATTCAATTTCTGTATAAATTCTTACATCTCAATCCGAACTCCTCTATGTACCGCCTAGTACAACTTTACAAGCTAACATATATTACACATCGTAAACTACTATCAAGTATATCTACTAGAACCTAAACATGGTTCAAGAGCATATATTTAATTAAACAAATCAATTTCCTTTGATGTGATTGAACTTTATCAATCAAGTAGCACGTAACCTTTATCGTGTGTCCTTAACCTGCAAAACTGGTTATTTGCAAGGATGAGCTCGATGGCCCAGCAATTCTAACAGTTTTCATGCAGCACATAGCATATAATAGCATATTCAGTTCATGCATTCATAATCAATTTATATTTACTACGTATGTTACTTCTCACATAATAAGCATAGAGATTTACTTCACAAGCATATCATCAAAGATTAACTTTCAAATTTTATACATATCTCATATGCATTTTATATATATACATCAACATTCTCATAGCATAATATAACTCACTAACAGTTATAGAATTCATATATCAAATAGGAACTGAAAGACTTGCCTGATTCGTAGTTTATCAACTACGAATTAACTGCTTCAAGCTTATCTGCACTTCGTGTATTTCTACACAGTTATATAATCATGGATTCATATCTATTAGTCATACATTCATACAGTCTCAATGTAATAATAATGTTACATTGTTCTCTAACTAGGTTCATAAGACCTACATTTCACTTTCTCATCATACTCTTAGAATAGCTAGGTATGTATAGGTATACCTTAGCTACACATGTTCAATATCAACATTCATAAATCTATTACACGATTGACTCACTATGTGTTCGTTACACATTTCAAACTCATTGATGAATGTTTCATATAGTTCTTGCATTTTGCAAACTTAAATAAATTTTAACAAATTTGGGTTTTATATAACCATTACATGGTCTTAGGCTTAAAACATCATCCATGTCAAGTACTATAGCTTAGGATAGTACTACAAGTAAGTTTCCAAAATCAGAAAGTAAATAAAATGTCCAGACCAAATTGTCCTGTAGCGCAGCTGCGCTGAGGTTAGGCTTGGGACTGGCGCAGCTGCGCCGTCCCCTGGCCAGAACAAAGTTGAATATCTATTTTCTAGTTTCAGTCCAAACTTTAACACACTTAGACTTTTATACTTCTCATGCATACACACTAGAGGTCTTTACATACTTGTATGACCACTTCAAGATCAACCTTATATGTTAGGGACTTTAGTTTAGGATTTTCACGAAATCAAAGCTAAATAGGGTCATGAAATCACTAGGTGTACTAATTATCCTTATGTTCACATAAAGAGGTCACATAATGTATACAATACATGCTCGTTCATATTCATATCTTTTACTCATATCTAGCATCGTTTAACACTTTGAAACATGCTTAAAACTCATGTTTGATTAAATTCTCTTTATGTCCATCACTTACAAATTATGTTTAGAGACATAGTAAAACATAACATGGCACCTCAAGCCTTTAGAATCTAAATACTCATATGTAATGCAACTTAAGTTCGAAAACATGCTTGAGGTTGCCTTTGAAATCATCTTACTTGAATGATGTAATATAGCACATATAAATCAACTTTGAAACTCTTACCATAAATAACTAAGTCATGTTAACATCTTTTCAAGTTCAGAAACTATATCTTATAGCATTCATGTCCATTAGCTTATTATACTAAGCTTTTCTTAAAAATTTCTCTAACACAAGAGCTAATAAGTTTGATCATGGTAAGACACTATAAACCTCATACCATGCTCATTTACATCTGAAATCCATCATGTATATAGACAACTATGATCAGAACTTATAGAACATAAGTCTCATCAAAGTTCGTATTTTCATTAGTAAAGCTTACTAATAAGTTCAACATGTTCATGCTTCCTTACGAATCATATAAACAAAAGTTAACGGGTTATTCATGCATTTCTAAACCATACCAACGTACTTACCATGTCAGTATATAGATATGGCATACATACCTATCAAGTTCATTTCTAAAGTTCTAAATCCATTTTAAACTTTACACTTTCATTAATCATGTATGACAATCTAGTAAAAACATGCTCACATCAGGGTAACATACTTGTGTATACACATTACACATGCTTGCATGCTAGTTTATGTCATAGTACTTCACCAACACTGATCAGACTTTAAAACAGAAGGCAAAACTAAACTCATTGGCCAGCGCAGCTGCGCTGCGCCTCAGTGTTAATCCGGCGCAGCTGCGCCATGTCTGGTTCGAGCCAGGAACAGTCTGTTTCGGCAGAAAACTAGCCCAACCATAGAAATTACTCACGAATTTGATTCTAAACAGTCATATAACAGTTTAAACAAACTTATATGGTTATATAACAACTATATAACCATTACCTAACCTCATTAACATCCAACTCCACATAATCAAGAAATTAAAATTTAAGACTCAAGAACTTTGTTTTGGCAGAGAATGAAATATGGAAAGCAAGGAAGATGGATTATACCTCTGTAATGTGAAATGAATTTGCTCCTAATGAACTCCCAAGTTCTTAGAACACTTGTATGCTCTCAATCTCACACTTAGCAATTCTCAGCAATGAAAAATAGAAGGAGATGGGTTGCATTTATAGAAAAAAAAACACAAATATTGTCATCTCCCACTAAATTAAACCCATGGATTGAAGGATTGTATGAAGGTTAACAAGGAGTTGTTGGATGGTAGTTGATTTACATCATTATTTCCACTCCCTTGTTCATCATTGTCATCTAGATTGCTAGCTTGAGCTTGGAAGAAGAAAAGAGGAATAGGCCTTAGCCTTTTTGCCAAACACGTGACTGAGAAGTGAGAGCAAATGGGACACTAATTTTGGGACAATCTCAATTGCTCAGCATGTTTGCAATACTAGACTATACAGTTATACATAACTCTTATTCTTATGTTATATTGTATACACATATTAACCATACATTAGTTATAATTTAATGTCACAACATCATTTACACAATTAATATTTCAAGGTAGTAGATATTAACCATACATATAATCCATGTACATTTTATTTTAATGTCTACCCACATGCATATTGTCACATACACATTTCATGATGTGTTCCTATCATATAGTTTCAATAAATCTTGATATATGGTTACTATATATAGTATAGTCACATAAGTGTCGTACCACACTATACAACGCAGTTGTATTCCTTAAATAATATATTTAATTATTGCACACTTGCACATAACAGTCAATATAATCTTATTATATTAATAATTTACTTATTTGTTTTATGTCAAATAATCAAATTATTCACTTCCTTAATTAATTAACACCAATATAAATTAATCCATTCCTCATTGATTAATGTAATTATGGATCTCTATAACCATTAATTATCTATATAATTCTTATTATATTTATAAACATATTGCTAACAATAATAACCACACATCATTAATTAATTATCATTATCAATTAATCAAAATTCTACAACAACCATTAACAATTAATGTTTTCTTTTCGATAATCATCATGTACATTGCTACTTAATAGAATATAATATTCCATAATATTACTTATTTAACTAATATTTATTTTGGGTTAATTAATTTACTCTTATTCAAATCCATTCATGGACAACTTAATCATATTATTATCCTTATGAGTCCTTACTACCAATTTCTTAGATTTTAAATTTCAAAAAACTGATCTTATAGACCGGCGCAGCTGTGCTGGTCATAGGCTTGAAAATGGCGCAGCTGCGCCATACCAAATTCAGAGGCAGACAATTTCTACATCAGCAGGAAAGAAACCTACGCTTCTAAATACTTTACACATCCTCCTGAAGTGTTAACTCGTCTAACATCAATCCCTTCTTCGATTTCACACCATCGGTTACTATTTTCCTTAGCAATTTAAGGATCACACTTCGAGTTTTAAAACTCTATTTCCCTTATTAGTTTAACCAACTATAACATATCCTTTACGGTTTCTTACCACCAATAACACAAAGGTATATTGATTTTATTCTCTCGTCAACAACATACACGTATACAAGTCTAAACCTAACACACATCGAGTCTTTAATAGTATTCAATATAGTACACTAAGTGGTTTCTCACAAATAACCAACAAATTAGTTTTCGTCTCGTCTACACTATTTTCACAGTGAGTTAGATCGGTTACTAATTCGTATATACCCCGCTCTCTGAAGGAATCGTTTAGCCCAGCTCCTATACATCCACCATTAAAGAGTACGGTTGCACTGTCATAGACTTAATACTTACTCGTACAAATACTCAAGAAATCGGTGATTATCAAAAATATTTAATGTCACCAACTTACTATTATAAAATAATTTCACATAAATTATTTAACATCAATAAATAAATTTTATCCATCTTCATATTAATTCATCTCTATAATTTATAACAAATATATAATGGCGATATATATTTATTAAACACAACATCACTTATTACATAGCTCATATTACCCTATGTAACACAATACTACATACCCCGTATCACACACACACACACACACACACACACACACACACACACACACACACACACACATATATATATATATATATATATATATATATATATATATATATATATATTCTTATTCGAACTCATCTCATACTTTAAGAATTTTATTTATTAAATTCTTATTTTAATATTTTTTGAAAATTCGGGTTCTTACATCAAGTCTCGGTACATCTTAGTGCTCCCCAGATGAACGAAATACGTCGTATTGTGTGCCTCGTGCAAAATCTCTTCTCTTAACTCCGTTATCACTGGTACCCACACTCTTCCTTCGAATCTTAAGATACCATCTTTATCCATTCAAAAATTTTCTTCCTCATTTTCTGAAATCCTTTTCCTGATTTTCTCACATTCTCCATCTTTCTCCTGTGCTTCTTTTACTCTATCCAATAATGTCGGACAAGCTTCCATTACAAATAACTTCTCTTCAGACCTCTCTGGTCCCTTTACCTGTATTTCCAATTTCTCCATTTCTCTTATTAACTCTTCCTTAGTCATTAATTGAATCAATTTCTCTCTTCCTTTCGTACTTAACGCGTCAGCCACTACATTCGCATTCCCCGGGTGATAAAGAATATTTCAATCATAATCTTTGATCAATTCCAACCACCTCCTCTGGCGCATATGTTAGAGTTTGTGCCCTAGAGGCCAATTATTTGATATAATTGCTTAACATTTTGATATTGTATTTGATTGAATGAATGAATGAATGATTTTATTATGGTTTTATTTACTGCGTTATATAAATGTTAACATAATAAAATTCTACAAATTACATAGTTTCAAGTATGTGACTTGAACATGAGATTATATAATTATAATTAGTATCATTATTCTTAAAAGTCCCTAGTCGAGTATTATTGTTGATGGGACAGCAATCATGCATTGAGACTAGTATGTGGATTGACTGATGACCAAATCTCATTGGTAATAAATATATGAGATATTAAGTCAATGCATAGGTACATGTTAGAGAACGATTGTAACTACCTGATATTTTCTATATAATTAAATTAGAAATTTTGCGTATAAATTTTTTTTAATTATTTTAAAGATGAGGATTTATACAAGATAAGGTGTATATGTATTTATGTGATAAATAAAAATATATTTATTACATGAATAATTACAAATAGTTTTATTTTAGAGTTATTGCTCATTATAAAGTATATTCTTATAATAATTAATTTTATAATAGAAGTATTTTTATTAATTATTTTCCATGAAAATATGATCATTATATTATTTAAATAATATGTGAAACGATTATTAGAATTATTATAATAAATATTTTATTATATGAATTTATTTCAGATTAATTAAGTTAATTATTTTAACTTAATAATGGCGTATATGAATATTAAATCAGATATGAAATCCAAACCCTAATTCTAGGTTTGGAATAAGGAAAGAGGATAATAATATAATATTAATTATATTTCAGTGTTATAAGCATGTATGTTACGGGTGTAAGGATAATGTGTGAAACAGTTTTAAGGTAGCATGAAAAACCTAAGTATTATTTTAATAAAACCCTAATTTTGGATATGGATTAAGGAATGAGAATAATAAAATAAGATTCTTTTTATTTAAGTGCCATAAGTGTGTATTGTATGAGTGTAGACTGATAATTGGTCAATTATAGTAGAATAGTAGAAAACCCACATTTTAAGTGTTAAACCCTAATTTGAAACTCAAATTAGAGTTCAAGATTTATTGTAATTGTGCTATATGATTTATGTTGTGTATTATATAATGTAATGGTTAATTAGGTAAACCTTAATTAATAGTTAAAAATCCTAATTAGCTAATCAAGAACACCCTAGAAATATTTTTATAAGCCCTAATTAGTAATTAAAAATCCTAATTTTGGAAAACCCTAAATAATAGTTGTAAGCCCTAATTTTTAATATTAGTAACCCTAATTATCAAATTAGAGCCCTAATTGCTAAATTGGCAAGGTTAATTATAATTAGTGGACACTAAAACCCTAATGTTCATGTATGATGTAATTAGAAAATTAAACGTAATTAGGAAACCCTAATTTTCAAAAATTAGAAAGTTAATTTTTATTTTATTTTTAAACCCTAAATGAAATTCTAGAAAAACTAATTTTTGGAAAATCTTAGGGTTAAACCCTAAGGGTCAAACCCTAAGGGTTTGTAAGAATTACATTTATGCCATTAAAAACATAAGCCAAAAGACCATATTACCCTTTTTGCATTATTTGAGAGATAACTTACAAATCTAGCTAAGTTATGTAGTTGGTAAACCATCAAAATTGCCCATGTGACAAATATAACACAACTCAACTATATATTGACAGCTACTTCAGCCAAATTCATTGCACCAAGAGATTATATAAGAGTTAGAGAGAGAGAAAGTCCTCATTTTTGCTCATTTCTTTCCAAAGCTCTCACCAACTCTCTCTCACTAAAAACCCACAAAAATTATAGGCATATCAGTCCCCAAAACCAGCCCCACGAAATCCACTAACAAATCAGAAGCCCAAATACAAAAAGATCAAAGTTAGGTATAAAAACTAACCCTAGAATTCTGATCTTGATCTACATGTTAGATGTTATGATTTTATGTTAAAACATGTTGTTTATGGTGTCAATAGATGATCTGGGTTGCTAGATGTTAGATCCATAACATCTAGAGGCTCGGATTTGAAGAATTACAAAATCTGGAAATTTTTGTTTTTGTCGTCTGACATCAAATGTCAGTCCTCGTAGATATGTGCTTGTTTATTTGTTTTGTGTTTTAAAGGTTAGAAGTTGTTCTCTATAATGTTGGTAGTATGCTGAAAGTGATTTCATGATCATTGGACATATATATCAAAAGTTATTCACGGTCAAAGTCCGTTGACCGAACACGAAATCAGTTTTCTGGGAAACCCAAAAAACTGAAGAACGTGTTCGGGCAGTAACTTTGACCGGCCTTGATCTCGCTTCTGTTAAGCTGTTATGATGTATAAGGGTATTTATATTATAGTATGACATGAGGACTACAAGTCCAAAACACGCTTGAACCTTAGAAAGCAATAGATCGGATGTAGTGAATGGTCAAAAGGCGTTGACCATTCAGTTTTTGTTTCTGGATAACCCAGAAGTTACCAAATGGGGCTGACAGCTTGTTCATGAGTCCCAATCTATTTAGTGTTATGTGATTTGTATGTTTTATTGTATCTGTGTTATAATATGTTATATCGACTTCATTTTTAAACCTTTAGATCACCTAAATAACAAACATGATCAAAGTAATTGACGGTCAAAGTAGGCTTGACCGACTGCTTATGAAGATTTCTAGAAAACCTAGAAACCTTCAAGAGCGATTTTTCTGACACCGTGTGACCGGCATGTATCTATTAATTCTGTTGATGTTATATGTGTTTTATGTATTAGATATCTTCTTTTGCAT
Organism: Panax notoginseng; assembly: GCA_016801055.1. Lineage (NCBI taxonomy): Eukaryota > Viridiplantae > Streptophyta > Magnoliopsida > Apiales > Araliaceae > Panax > Panax notoginseng. The sequence continues at coordinate 80,765,943 of CM029018.1, forward strand.
GTCGTTTATACACTGAAAGTGTTAGATCACGTAAAGCATACCTGAAGTGCAAGTTATAGTGATCGAAATAAGGCAGTATGAACTGTTCTTCATTTCTAGAAAACCCAGAAATGAAGAACAGCTCTGACAAGGGATTTGAGGGCCTTTAACTCTTTGATTTGTTGTGTTATGTCCATGATATCGATTGTTAATGGTAGTATTACAGTTATACTACAATACCAACACATTAGCAAGCCCAGAATCGTTATAACCAAAGATCTACAATCGGTCAAAGTAGGTACCTTGTGTACTGACATTGAAGATTTGGGTTTGCTGAAGAACACAATCAACGACAGTTTTGTCACTAAAGCCACTTTTAGCGGCAGATAATTTCTAAAATCAATTATTTTATTTATTAAATGGAAAAAAATAGTTTTAAATTATTGAAAATACAAAATAAATTATTAAAAATTATTTTAAAGTCCAAAATTAGTTATTAATTATTTTGAATATATTTCATAAATATTTAATATTTTTGAAATATTAATGAAATTTAATTTATTTAATTATAATATTAAATAAATTATTTAAAAATGGTTTTAATACTTAAAAAATCATTTAAAATTATATTAAGATATAAGAAAATATTTTAAGTTATTTTTAATATTTTGTGATGAATATCATTAATAAATTCATATTAATGGTAATTAAGTTATTTAATAAATGTATTAAATAAATTATGAGAAATAGAATTAATGATTTAAAAATCATATAAAAATGATTTACAGATTATAAAAGTATTTTAAGTTACAAAATATAACTTTCAATATTTCAAGATAAATTTGAGTAATTATTTACTATTAATGATATTAAAGTTATTTAATAATTATATTAAATAAATTAGTTTAAAAATAATTTTATTATTATAAAAATCATTTAAAATGAAAATAAAGTGTTTAAAGATATTTTCAGTTATAAAATATAACTTTTAATATTAAAAGGATAATTTCATTAATAATTTAATATTAATGATTATTAATTTATTATAAATGATATTAGAGTTACTTAATAATAATATTAAATAAATAATTTAAAAATAGTTTTATTGATTTAAAAATTATTTAAAAAGGAAATAAATGGATTAGAAATATTTTAAATTATAATTAAGGACTTTTTATATTTTGATGAATAAGACATTAATAATTAAATATTAATGGTAATTATTTAAATATGATTTTAACTCTTTTAAAAATCATTTAAGGATAATATTAATACTTTAAAAATATTTTGAGTTATTATAAATAACTTTAACATTTAGACAATGGTTTCATTAATAGTTTAATATTAATTAAATATTAATGATAATTGAATTATTTAATATTTAAATTATTTAATAATGATTCTAGTGTTTGAAAATTCATAACAAATTATAATAATTATTTAAAAATTATTATAAGGATATGAAAAATAATACGGCTGATATTTAATATATCTAAAGGAATATTGAACTATACTATAGAGTTTTAGACTCGATAATTACCCGATAAAGTCGTCAGTACATCGGATTAAATTCAAAACTGATCCAGACCTAAATAGTTTGACTTGATAAGTGTTTGTGTATGATCCACTAACTGATATAACTTATGTGCCAATGTGATTAGGTTATGTGCTAACTGCAATAAGCAGTGTTATGTGTTACGATATGTTATTCTAATCGATCAAATGATCTTATTAATAATAGGTTTTGATATAAAAGATAAAAAACTAAGTTGCGTATTGTAAGCAGCATACCAGGTAAGTATCCTACCTTTGCATTTCTTTTATGCAATGGACATGAGTAAGAAAGTTTCAAATTTATATTATTATTGTACTAAATTATTAACCCTATTGTCGTATATATTATATCCGATCATTGTTTATCAACATGATATTATATTATATAACTCATATATATTTTGTTAACAATTTTTGTGCGCCTAAGGCGGATAGAGTGAACGATAATATCGTTCTTGCATGCAGCATTGATCAATACAGGGCACATTCGACAGATCACCGTCGTGCCTGTAAGTTATGACGGTTTGCAGATGAAGTTCTGCTAAACCTTAGCGAAAACTAAAAACAATGTTCATAGTCTGTCGACTAATACCTATTTATAGTCAATACGTAGTTTCAAAAATGTGATATAGAGTTGTTATGTTATTATTATTGGTTTAGTTTACTTCACAACTATTGAATCGTTGTAGAAGTGATGTATAAAGAAAATATTTAATTCTTTCAGCTAAATATATTTATAATTGCTATTACTTGCTGGGCACCAAAATGCTCATCCTTGCTTAATTTAAATGTTTTCAGTCAATCGTGATCAACCTGAAGGGTCATGCAGAAACAAAGGAAAAAGGAAAGCAAACAGAATAAGATTTTTGGTATTCGATGTAATAGTATGACTTTATTAAGACAATGATAACTATTAAGTATCATGTAAATAAATGTTTAAAGGTCGCGTACCTGGGAGTAGACTCTGATGCATATATAAATTAAGTTTGATATTCATATTATTGTTATTATTATTAGTATTATTCGGCTCATAGAAATGGTATCGTAAAGTACCGAGTTCGGGTTTCAAGTACCTGAATTTTGGGGCGTTACAACGATGTACTGGACAGACCCACCATAAGAATTCTATGTGGAGCATTATGCGAAGTGTCATTAGCGATTCTCATAGTGACAATGATGTAATGGTCCTCCGACCTAAAATCACTATATTACTACACGAGAATTTATGTACTTTGATATCATCAAAGGTCACCTTTAATATGGTGGACTATAAAAATGATTATTGGGTACATCATGAATCGTGTGAGGAATATGAGTGATCTAGATGGAATTTAACCCTCCTATGTATTGGGGGTGATATCCATAGGCCTCTTGATTGAGTAGGACTATGAAATGTATCGACATGCTCAAATAGTGATTTATTTCATATAGTCTACTCATTGATCAAGAAAAAAAACTCAGATTAAATTATGAAGAGTATGACACATTCCATGACTCGAGTTTAATCTAGGACATTAAGGTTAAAAGGATTAAATTACATTGAAACATTGGTCACGAAAAGGCTACATCGAATCATCGATCTTATTATTACTTGGGTAGCAGTGATGCATTACTAGATGCCGCTCACTGTTTATAATTTTATAATATGATTTTAAAATTATTGTCAACGTAATAATAACCTATAAAGTCACACACAAAGAACGTAATTAAAAGGGAATTAATTTAAATTATAAAGATTTAAATATGTCAATATGATTGATAGAATTTAAATTACGAATTTAAATTAATAGAATAATTTATATATAGGTATATTAATTAAGTAAGACTTAATTAAGAAAACTGTTTAAAAATATACAAACTGAATTTTTGAATACAGATTACAAATTGACTACTTACTTAAAACATTAAAAATGTAGAAGAGTAGAGAGAGGGGCTAAGATGGACTTAACAGCGGTGGAGGCTAAAGATTCATCTGAGAAGGATCTCAGAGTCTTTCGAAGTCTGCCTCAATAACTAAGTTCGATTTCCTTTTATAGAATAAGGATAGAACTATTACAAAGTTACTATTACAAAGTAAATGATTATAGACAAAAATTACTATTCATGAACAGTGTTGACTTTTTTTACTATTCATTGACGCGTCTGGACACTTTTGACAAAGTTGCCACAACTTTTAACTTGGGAGATGCTTTCGGTGGAAAGAAGATGCTTTAGGTAGAAAAGACGAAGCTGCTTTCAGCTGAAAGCATCTTTTGACTGGCTGCAGGGAGCAGGTGCATGTGACTGAGGGGATGAGTCAGGCAAATGGGTCCTGCGCATCCTGTAGATTGATGGTGCCATAAGGGTCATCATCTTCCTCATAGTAACTATGGGAATCCGATGAAGAACCTGCAGAGGCCTCTTCATGCAATTCATCAATTCTTTTATTCAATGCCTGTGCAATTAATTTTAATTCTTTTCCGGAACAATCTTTGAAATCAGATATGCTACGGGAACAAGATGAACCAGTGGGACTGACTCTAGACTCTTTTGATTTTTTACTTGACTCTTTTGTTTTTTGACTAGAAGGTTCTGCAGTTGAAGCTGGGAGAACCTTGAGAGAGGAAGCGGGAAATTCTAACTGGACTTAACCTACAATTCTATTGACATCAAACTTGTCCCACCATTTGACAAACCATTGGCGACAGACAAGGGGAAAAGGATCTGCCGAAGGAGCTGTAGGAGAAGCATTGTGACTGATTTCACAAGTTGGGGGTTGAATGTGATATTCCCATCGAAGAATCCAGGGAATCTTATATTTACTTACAAACTGAAGAAGGACTGGGACACCTTCATATGCTGGATCTAATTTTTTGTGATTACAAAAATGATTGAGTTGGACTTTCAGGGGATCAGGAAGAAGGTCATAGGTAGAACCAAATCTTGACCACCAATGCGAAAACCAATATGGAAAATGACTTTTAAATTTATGATCGAACTGAACAAACCAAGAATGACTGTGTGACTCATTTTGATGGAGGAAAACTTTATACCAAGCTTCCATGTAATCATAATAACAAAAAGAGTTATCTTGATTAGAAAGCTGCATAAGATCAGATGGATGTTTTCCCCAATCGGACATCTGAATAAACTGTTTAATATATAACGAATGGTAAAGAACTTTGGCTTTATCATTGTTTGCATAAATGGGTTTAATAAAGATTGACTCTGTTTCAACAAGGATGTCCTTATAATACACAAGGGATTTATAAGTAGCAAGGGGCATGAAATACCAACCAGAAGGAAAGAACTGGGAGGTTAATTTGACTGGGTCATTTCTGGGTTTCATATGAGGCTCAATATGAAATAAGAGATTGGTCTATCTAAGCATATACTCAGAGGGAGGATTACTGGGATTTGAACTAGAGGCTTTGGACTGAAAAGGGTCAACTGGAATTGGGTTACTAGCTAAGGCTGAACTATAGGGCTTGGGCATTGTCCCAAGGACAGTGAACTTGTTATTGGTTTGGTAAATTGGGTTTATTGGATGAGGAACCAAAGCTCCTTTTGGCTGATTACTTGGGCCAGTAGGGCGACCCGGATCACGAGAGGTTGATGCACCGCGGATACTCATGATGGATGCACGGTACCTGTGTTAATAAATTCCCGAGTGAGAAAATCAGGAATGGAATTGTTACTGCCTTTAATGTATTCAATATCAAAATCAAAGATACTCAAAAGGGCTTGCCATCTAGCAAAGGAGTGTTTAGAAGCTATGTTTTCAACATCTTTCTCTAACACATATTTTGCAGATTTACAGTCAATTCGAACTAAAAATTTTTGATTTAATAAATCGATTTAAAATTTATTAATACATAATACAAGAGAAAGTATTTCTTTTTTAATTGTACTGTAATTTAACTGTGTACTATTCCATGCACCGGAATGAAAACGGACGATTTGTTTTGGAGAATCTGGAGTTAACTTTTGCTTGAGAATACCTCCGAATCCAATATCAGAGGCGTCAGTTTCAACAATTTTAAATGCAGAATCATTGGAAATACCAAGGCAGGGTAATGCCTTGACGTATTTTTTGACTTGTTGGACGACAGAAGTATGAATGTCAGTCTATGGAGGAGGATTGTCTTGCAAATGCTGAAAGAGAGGTTTGCAAATTTTTCTGAGGTTTTTGTAGAACTTGCCAATATAATTGAGCGAGCCCAGAAACCTCTGCAGTTGGGTTTTATGGGTAATTTTATCTGGGAATATGTCGGCGATTTGAATAGCTCTATCAATTGGCCGTATGAGTCTGCGATATATAATTAATCCAAGAAACCAAACTTTAGCTTGAAACAAGCTGCATTTGGAAAGTGAAAGAACAAGTCCATTGTCTTTTACCGTTTTAAAAAACGATTTCAGATGTTTGACGTGTTCTTCAATGGAATTGGAAAAAATGAGAATATCATCAATATACACAACAATAAAATGACTGAAAGGATTCAAAATATCATTGAGGATATTCTGAAATTCACTGGGAGCATTTTTTAAGCCAAATGCTTGGACATTCCATTCGTAATGACCAAATGGAGTGGTGAATACAGTTTTATACCTGTCCTCTGGGTGAATAGCAATTTGCCAGAAACCAGATTTGAGGTCAAATTTACTAAAGATGGTGGCATTACTCAATCGGTTAATGAGGTCATCCTTATTAGGCAGGGGATACCTAATCCATTCTAGGACTTTGTTCAATGGCTTGTAGTTGATTACTAACCTGGGAACACCTCTTTCCTTTTCTGCTTCATTGTTAACATAAAAGGTAGGACATGACCATGGGGATTTACTGGGTCTAATTAATTTTTTACTAAGGAGATCATTAATTTCCTTTTTACATAACTCCATTTGTTCATGATTCATTTGAATAAGCCTGACCTTAGTAGGAATCAAATGTTCTTTGAATTCCTTAGCGTAAGGGAGCCTTACAACATGTTTTTTCCGATGCCAAAAGGCATTAAGAGAATCAGAACAAAGGTTGTCCTTTAAATAAGTTTTTAACTCTTCAATTTTTTCAAGAACATCTTTATGTTGAAGCTGTTCTTCAATTCTTTTGTATTTAATTTCTTCTTTTAAGAAATTTAAATGGGTAGATTTACAGTTTAATAGATTTAATGACTTGGAAATGGACTCTTCTTGAATAAATTTTAAATCTCTTTCTTTTGGTTTAATAAGAAATTTAAATGTTATTCTTTTACCTAAATGTTTACAGCTTAGTCCTTCATTACTGGTAGTAAATGGGTATAATAAATATATAAATGGTAACCCTAAAATGATTTTATCGGTAAGATTTCGAATTAAAACAAATGATGTTTTAAAACACATAATATCTTGACAGATATGCACTTTAGGCAATTTATATTTTATTTCCATTTGACTACTACTAGCTGAATTTAATTTTTCATTAGTTTTCTTATAGTATTTGGTTGGGATAAGACCTTCCTGGATACAATTTAAATCTGCGCCAGTATCAACCAAGGCGGGAAGACGTATTGAAAAAGTTTTATCAACAACCAAATCAATAGAGATATACCATTTTTGAATGGTAATATCTTTAACTCTTTTATGAGAAAGACCTTGAATGAATAGATCTGGCTCTTCTTTAATTCCTGAAGATTCTGGCTCGTCGTGATCTTCATCACTAGAGGAGGAATCATGAACTTGAAGATCAGATTTCTGGCTCTCTAAGTCTTTTCTTAAATTAGAGACTTCAATCTTTAAATTAGAGATTTCTTTTTTGAGTTTATTAACTTTTTAATTTAATTCTGGAAGGGTGACTTCTTTAACTGAGGTTTTAAATCTTTCTAGAGTTTTATTAAGGCTAAATATCGGTTTATCTTTAGCTTTAAAAATCTTGTCTTTAACTCTAGTATCTTTGGTTAATAAATCTTTTAACTGCTTAGTATATTGATTCTTAAGCTGAGGGTCAGAAATTTTACTAATTAAGTCGATTAGCAAAGAGTTTTCTTCATCCTCTTTGGTAATTACACTTAATCTTTTAGTAAAACAATTTTCATTACAGTTATCAGCACAAATAGTGACTTCTTCGTTACTGTCAGTTTCATTGTTACTAGTACTGCTTTTTGAAGAATAGGGGATGTCAGATCCTTCATCAATATCAGCATTGTTTTCTATTCTCATTAACTCTAATAATTGTTTTGTGTCTTCATTAGAGATATTTAACTGAGATAATTTTTGTTTTACTTTACATTCATTTTTATAATGGCCCTTTTGCCCACAATTGTGGCAAACAATTTTACTTTTATCATATTTCTTAGACTTTTTATTATATTTTTTATTAACTGGTTTGGGTTTATTATAATAATCGTTTTGATTGTTATCTTTTTTATGAGTATGTTTACGTCTGTGACGTTTATGTGTTCTAGGGTGATCAATATGTCTGTGTTTATGCTTTCTTCTAGAGGGAGCAATAGGAGGCAGACCATATTGTTCACAAAATGTTCCTAACTCATATTTAGTCTTTTTCTTATCTTTACTAGCTTGTTTGGCTAACTTAAAATCAATACACATTTTTAAACCTATTTTTTGAATATAGCTGATTATGTCACCGTAAGTGAGATTATCATAATCAATATATCCTTAGTTTTTACTCAACTCTTCTCTAACCTTATGAGCGAATAATGAAGGCAACCCATTTACAAACTTTTCTTTCCAGAAAGGTTTGTTGTTATCATTTCGCAGCATAACTCTAGAGGTAAACACATCTTTGTACCACCTGAAGTCACTAAGAGTGGGACAAGTGAGATTACTGAGTTGATCATGAATTCTTTCTGTTATGTTACTAGGAGTTCCTACAAAATATTTTATTATGGTAAAAATTAGAGTATTTACTCCATCTGGTGAACCAACACCAACATCTTCATCAAAGATGGGGTTGCCGTCATCGTCTAACTGGATAGCATGAATTATTGATACTCTAGTATCTTCTGTGAGATGTCTTTCCCACCAAGATCTGAGAATACCAGTGAATCCACTAGCTATTAATTCAACGATTTCTGGTTGTGACAGATTGTTGAATTTAGTGATATAGCTATTTGCTACCATAGACATGTGATTTAATTTATTTAAAATTTCTTGTTCACTAAGACCATCAATGTTCCATTCATAAATTTTATTAGCTGAAATAGAGAATTGTTTGTCTAGGTTTCTCTCTTCGAATTGCAGATCCGGATGAGTAGGTCTAGAATACCAATTCCTGGTTAAACTAGTGTTTTTGACTGTTAACTTGTTCAATTGATCATTAAAATCTGGGATTGAAGTAGAATCAGAATAGTCGGCTTGACTATCACTTTCGACTTCAGTTTCAACTTGATCCAAAGTAGAGACAGTACCACTTGGACCAGGTTCAGTTTTTTATTTTTTGAATAACTTGTCAAAAGATTTAATTAGGTTGCTATCATCATTGGGTAATCCTAATTTACTTCTATTTTCAGGTAGGTTAATCAAAGGATGATCAATTTTAGCATCTGGTTTTTTAATACTCGTTTCTTCAAATTTTTCTTCAATTCTATCAAGCTATCTTCCAACAGTTGCTAGATATTGATTACTAAAATTTAATTGTTCAATAATTTTTTTATCATATTTATTGCCATCTGAAATTTTAAAGGGACTGGCAACAATAGATGTATTTTTAACTGGGACAAGGACAGTTTCTAGGGGAGGATGACTATAACAGACCTTAGACTTATCTTCCTTAACCCATTGACTTTTGGTTATAACATTACACTTACTTTGGTATTGATCATACCAGTCATAAAATGTAATGTTTATTTTTTTCATTTTTTATGAATCGCTTCCATCTATTAACAATTTTATCATGCTCCTTTTCTGTTAAATGGTTTGAACGAAATAAATATCTTTTATCTTTATTAATTTTGGAATTAAAATCCTTTACCAGATTATCTCATTCAAGAATAAAATCTTTTTTAATAACTCTTAACTGATTGTTAATAGGAATATCAAAATCGGACTGAGTGGGAAGCTCAGAAGGAGTAGGAGAGGAAGAACTCTCTTCTTTTACCAGATCCTTTTGAGTATAACATGGGTGACTGGCTTGACCTTGATTTAAAATACCTTTTAATTTAAGATCTCTCAAAGAAGGGTTATTAAGAATTTCAATGTCTCTTCTTGAAGATGCTATAGTACTAGCAGAGTCTTCAATAATAATTGGTCTTTTACTGCGTTCAAAACTTATTTTAACATTTCCATTTGAAAATTGTCTAACATTTTCAAGGTTTATTAAATTGTTAACTACAGGTTGTTTAGGTATTTCACTGGGTAAAGTCCATTGACTAGGGAGAGTAATATCTTTCCAGAGAATGGTTCTCAGGATCTGAATATTAGCATCACTAGTTGAACTTTGAATTAAGACAGTTTGATCTTTTGGACTTTTATTGAGAGCATGAACATTTAGGTTAGTTTTCATGGTCTTATAATAAATCCGATAAATCAAAGCTATCAGCTGAGAACCCTCAATCATTTGAGTAATTTCTCCAGCGGTTTTAATATTTAATGTCAAGGCTTTTAATAAATTTTTATCACTTAGGCTCAATGTGAAATCAGGAAAGCAATTGAAATGGATAGGTCCATTATGCAGACTAGATTCCATTGCGCCGATCATGCTAGGATAATAATTCAAGAATCGTGCATCCCTTAGGCAGAGATAAATACTTGAATTAATTCCTTTAATGTTTAATGGTTTAACAGCCACTTGAACTAATCCGATGTGAATAAAATTGTAACCTTTCTTTTTATGCTTTCTGATGACTTCGGGATCCAAAAGACTACAATTTTTGTATTCTTTATTAATGGCATAAACTTTTTCAACAGTTTTGACATTATAATTTGTTTTAAAATTGTCCAAAAATGTTGACTGATAAATTTCCTTAGGGGAAATCCTAGGTATATTCCAATTGTGTAAGGCTTGACTGATATTTTCATAACTGTGAATTTCCTAGTTAACTATGTCTGGGACAGGAGGCAAGGTTGACCGGTTACTAGTTGAGGAGTTAGATCTGAACAGCCTATTCATTTTTACCAAGTTCAAAATAAATTTTTATTCATTATTCTTCCATTCATACCCTATTACCTTAAGTAGACTCATACCTATGTTCAAAAACCAACACTACTCACTCAAGAGGCTTACAAAGGTTTGACACGAACAAGGTGGACTACAGTAAATCAGGTGACTTCTGAATAAGAATAAAAGAGAAATTTTGAAAATAGTTGTAGATGAATAGTATGCTGAAATCTTACTGGCAACTAGAACTGAAACAACATGGCTCTGATACCATTAAGATATATATATATATATATATATATATATATATATATATATATATATATATATATATATAAATTTGGATTTTATTTTAATTAGATTAGGGTTTTGATTAATTCCTATTAACTACTATATATATGATATATAGCAGCCATTTTAGGTAACGAATCATAACCTAAGAAAACCCTAGCCGTTCTTAGAGAGAAACTAGAGAAAAACAGTTTCGAAAATCCTCATCCTTGGTGGCTAGTACCGCGGTTCCTTTTCTGCAGATCCTACGACGATTGGCAGGGCGTTCGTGTGGATACCGTAGAGACGCAGTTCACTTAGATTGTGTTGGAGATTCGACCGCATCGATTCTAGCTTCAATAATCTGTATAAATTTCTAACCACTGAATTAATTTGGTTTTCGCATGGATCCTATTTTTGGGGTTTCGAAATTGCACCTTAAATTGTTTATATTCTGCTGCGTTTTATGTACCGAAACCCAACAGTGGTATCAGAGCTACTTGCAAAATGATTAATTCAGATTACGTGTTTTATTATTTTTGAAATATATGATATATGATGTTACAATTTTACCGATCTAAAATTGATTATATTGTTTTCGATATATATGATATATGATGATACAATTTTGCCGATCTAAAATTGAATATATTATATTCTGTTTGTCGACATATTCTGGTATTATGAATATCAGTAATAGATATGCATGTATTTGATGTTCTGTTAATTGTATCTTAAATGGTGTAATAACAGTATACAACTTCTATTCTAATTGGATTAGAAGCATAAAGGTTTAATATGATTAATTAAATTGGACATATATGATATGTTTTGGGTGTACTGTTATTGTGAGTATTTGGGGGATTTGATATGATTCTGGAATTGTTTCAGAGATTCGTATGAAAAATTCTACAATACAGATTGTAGTTCAAAAAAAAATTTCCGGGGTGATGCCCCCGACCCTGCTCGCTGACCGGTCAGCAAGACCACCCGCCGGCTGATCGGTCAACCGGACCACCGCCAGGGAGGGAGACCCCCCCCCCCCCCCGTCGTAGCCCACGATGGTCGTGACCCCAATATTTTTTATATATTTTTTATTTTATTATATATACACTGTTATGTGCTTATTGTGATATGCATGGTGCACAATTATGGCCTTTTGACCCATAGGTTAGTGGTTTTTGGTTTTGAAATACGGCTTGCATGTCGTGCCTTTCTATATGTAATATTTTCTTCTCATCTAAATCCCCTCGAATGTAACTCGAGGTTTCTTTATGTCATGTAATTATCTATAATCGATGAAGATGACAAGATGGAGAACATGATAGAAGATGATGATGGAGATGAGGCACATGCATGAGGAAGATCCAAGGAAGCTACTATTTTGAGATCTTTTATCTCCTTAGATTGACCTTCAATCTTTCATTAGCTTGAAAAGATTGACAGTGGATTGGGCCATAACTGTGACACATTTATTTTTGCACTTTATTTATGCTTGTATGCGATATGATATGATAAATAATGTGCATGCTTAATAAGATTAAAATTGGTGAGATCTAAATTAATTTATAAAATCCCTGAATAAATTATTAAGTCTAAATCAGATGCCTTCCAATGAATAAAATTCATCAAGACCTTGATCAATGGATATAGGTTTACCAAAGCAAAGTACCCTATTTATCTAGGTAAGATGCGGTAGGATAATTGTGATATCAAAACTGTTAAAAACATTGGGCCCGACTTAACTAAGTTATCCCAATAGGATTGTGGACTTAGAGGCATGGAGTTTGGTAGGTACCATTAGATGGACCAGAAATAAATGTTGTTTACCAAACTATCCAGGAGTTATATATGATATAATTGACAAGGGGTTCTCTACCTAAATAATTATGTTTTGAGAGAATAGCCAAAGCTAACTTAAGGCATAATGAAATATGGATCTTGGCTTACTAAAAAGATTTAATAGAAAATGCTTTCCGAATTAACGGTGAGGGCTATTAATTTGAATAAAATAGTGGGAGTGTATATTTTGAATGTACTATTATCAATTACATAATATCAAAAACTTTGAAATTTGACTTATTATTTTTTGCACTTCTAAATTGTAGATATCAATGGCAAACAACAACAACACAACACAAGTAGTCTTTCACTACGATCAGTCCTTTAGAAGGACAAGCTGAGTGGAATTAATTTCCTTGACTAGCATAGGAACTTGAGGATTGTCCTCAAACAAGAGCGCAAGCTATATGTCATTGAAAAGCCTATTCCTGCAGTACCAGCTGACACTGCACCACGTGCAGAGCATAATGCTTACAAGAAGCATCAAGATGATGCTCTGGACGTGAGTTGTCTCATGCTAGCAACTATGAACGCTGAGCTTCAGAAGCAACATAAGTTGATGGATGCTTATGAGATGATCGAGTATCTCAAGAAATTGTTCGAAGGGCAAGCTCGACAGGAAAGGTATGATACAAGCAAAGTGTTGTATCACTGCAAAATGGGTGAACGTGATCCAGTTGGTCCACATGTGCTAAAAATGATTGGGTATATTAAGTACCTTGATAGGTTAGGTTTTCCGATTACTCCAGAAGCCCAAACTAACCTTGTTTTATAATCATTGAACAGCTAGTCTCAATTTGTTATGAATTACCTCATGAATGAGATTGTGAAACCCCTTACTAAGTTGTTGAGCATGTTAAGAACTGCTGAGAATAACAAGAAAAAGGCAGGACCCACTCCCATAATGATGGTGCAAAAAGGGAATGCTAAGGGGAATTGGAAAGGCAAGAAGAAGATAGGATCTAAATCTTTTGCCAACCCCAATTCTAAAACCAAACATGCTTTAAAACCTAAAGGTGGGGTGGCTAAAGAAGGTGATTATCACTTCTGTGGAAAACCTGGACACTAGAAGAGAAACTGTCATGCTTATTTAGAAGAAGTGAAGAAAAGGAAAGGAAGTGCGACTTCTGATTCAGATATATATGTTATAGAAGTCAACTTGTCTACTTCTACATCATGGGTATTGGATACTGGATGTGGTTCTCACATTTTTTTTAATGTGCAGGAACTCCGAATGAGTAGGATTTTGGCGAAAGGAGAGATTGACCTACGAGTTGGAAATGGAGCAAAAGTTGTTGCACTGGCCGTAGGAACTTATCATTTATCTTTGCCCACTGGGATAGTATTAGAATTAGAGGGTTGTTATTATGTGCCTGCTATAAGAAAAAACATTATTTCTGTTTCTTGTTTGGACAAGAAAGGTTTTTCATTTATAATAAAGAAAAACCGTTGTTCATTTTACTTAAATGATATATGCTATGGTGTTGCACTATTGTTTAACGGTCTTTATATTCTTGATTTAGAAATGCCTATCTATAACATAAATACAAAATGATTTAAATTAAATGATTCAAATTCGACATATCTCTGGCACTGTCGTTTAGGCCATATAAATGAGAAACGCATATCCAAACTCCATAAAGATGGGTTTTTGGATTCATTTGATTTTGAATCATATGAGAAATGCGAGTCTTGTTTATTAGGAAAGATGACTAAAGCCCCTTTCACTGGACACAGTGAATGGGCTAGCGATGTATTGGGACTTATACATAGTGATGTATGTGGACCCATGAGTTCATTAGCAAGAGGTAGGTTTTATTACTTCATTACATTTACTGACAACTTCAGTAGATATGGATATGTATATCTTATGAGACACAAATCCAAATCCTTTGGAAAGTTCAAGGAATTCAAGAATAAAGTTCAAAACCAATTTGGCAAAAGCATAAAAGCCCTTCGATTCCATTAAGGAGGTGAATACTTAAACCAAGACTTTGATGACCTTCTAAAGGAGTATGGTATTATATCACAACTCACTCCACCTGGAACACCACAATGGAATGGTGTATCTGAGAGGAGGAATCGTACCTTGTTAGACATGGTACGATCAATGATGAGTCATGCAGATCTTCCAATAAGCTTCTGGGGTCATGCCCTAGAGACAGATGCATTCACACTTAACCGTGTTCCTACAAAGACGATTCAGAAAACACCATATGAGATGTGGACTGGGAAACGTCCTAGTATGTCGTTCATGAAGATTTGGGGTTGCGAGGCGTTTGTAAAACGTCTGGATTCTGACAAGCTCGGACCTAAATCTGATAAATGTAATTTTATGGGATACCCAAAGGAAACAAAAGGGTATTATTTCTACAAACCTTATGTGAACAAAGTGTTTATTGCTCGAACTGGTATTTTTCTATAAAGAGAATTTGTCTTTAAAGGAAACAGTGGGAGGAAAGTAGAACTCGAAGAAATTCAAGAATCATAAAATATCATTGAACCTGAGTTGGAATATGACCAGGAACCACAAGATGTTGTGGAAAGTGAACCTGCTCAAATTACACAAGGCATTCATAGATCTGGTAGGACACGCCAAGAGCCCGAGAGATATTATGGATATCTTGTGACTCAAAACGGTGATGTGATGCTCATAGATCAAGATGAGCCTACTTCCTACCAAGAAGCTATGAATGGACCAGATTCTGAGAAATGGCTTAAAGCCATGAAATCTGAGATGAACTCCATATATACTAACTAAATATGGACTCTGGTTGATCCACCCGAAGGGGTAAAACCAATTGGGTGCAAGTAGATTTTCAAGAAGAAAACTGACATGGATGGTAACGTACAAACCTATAAAGGCCGATTGGTAGCAAAAGGTTTCAAACAAGTTCAAGGTGTTGACTATGATGAAACCTTCTCTCCAGTGGCAATGGTTAAATTCATCAGGATATTACTTGTTATTACAGCCTTTTATGATTACGAAATCTGGCAGATGGATGTCAAAACTGCTTTCATTAACGAAAATCTCCTTGAGGATGTGTACATGACACAACCTGAGAGTTTTGTCACTCCAAAGGATGCTGGAAAGGTATGTAAACTGCAGCGATCCATTTATGGATTAAAGCAAGCCTCTCGGAGTTGGAATCTTCAATTTGATGAAGCAGTCTAAGAGTTTGGCTTTATAAAAAATGAAGATGAACCTTGTGTATAAAAGAAGGTTAGTGGGAGTCACATTGTATTCCTAGTATTATATGTTGATGACATATTAATTATTGGGAATGACATTCCTTCCTTACAGGCTTTAAAAACATGGTTAGAAAAATGTTTCTCCATGAAAGATTTGGGCGATGTTGCCTACATTTTAGGTATCAGGATCTATAGAGATAGATCGAGAAAAATGCTCGGCCAAAGTCAAAGTACATATATTGATAAAGTGCTAAAATGGTTCAACATGCAAGAGGCGAAAAGAGGACACTTACCCGTAACTCATGGTGTAAAGATCTCTAAGGCCCAATGTCCTAAATCATAAGATGATGAGGAGCGTATAAGAAAGATCCCTTATGCTTCGGCAATTGGATCTATCATGTATGCAATGATATGTACTCGTCCGAATGTCTCGTATGCTTTGAGCATGACGAGCAGATACCAGTCGAATCCAGGTGAAGGTCATTGGACAGCAGTCAAGAGTATCCTCAAGTACCTAAAAAGGACTAAGGATTCATTCTTGGTATATAGAGCTGAAGACGAACTGGCAGTAAAGGGTTACACACATGCTAGTTTCCAGATTGATAATGATGGCTATAAGTCTCAGTCAGGTTTTGTGTTTTGCCTTAATGGTGGTGCTGTTAGCTGGAAGAGTTCGAAGTAAGAGACAGTAGCCAATTCTACAACAGAGGCTGAGTATATTGCTGCTTCTAGTACGGCCAAGGAGGCTATATGGATTAAAAAGTTCGTCACTGAACTTGGTGTTGTTCCAACCATTGTTGATCCGGTTAAGTTATACTGTGATAATAATGGAGCCATTGCACAGCTAAGGAACCCAGATCTCACCAATGATCCAAGCATATACTTAGGTGGTACCATCTCATCCGTGAAATCATTGATAGAGGAGATGTACATATAGGAAGAGTGCCAACAGATGATAATGTTGCAGATCCACTGACCAAAACTTTGTCGCAGTAGAAGCACGATGGTCACACTAGTTTCATGGGTATTAGATACATGAGTGATTGGCTCTAGTGCAAGTGGGAGACTGTTAGAGTTTGGGCCCTAGAGGCCAATTATTTGATATAATTGCTTAACATTTTGATATTATATTTGATTGAATGAATGAATGATTTTATTATGGTTTTATTTACTGTGTTATATAAATGTTAACATAATAAAATTCCTTAGAATAGTGATACAAATTATATAGTTTCAAGTATGTGACTTGAACATGAGATTATATAATTATAATTAGTATCATTATCCTTAAAAGTCCCTAGTCGAGTATTATTGTTGATGGGACAGCAATGATGCATTGAGACTAGTATGTGGATTGACTGATGACCAAATCTCATTGGTCATAAATATATGAGATATTAATTCAATGCATAGGTACATGTTAGAGAACGATGTACTGGACAGACCCACCATGAGAATTCTATATGGAACATTATGCGAAGTGTCATTAGCGATTCTCATAGTGACAATGATGTAATGGTCCTCCGACCTGAAATCACTATATTACTACACGAGAATTTATGTACTTTGATATCGTCAAAGGTCACCTTTAATAGGGTGGACTATAAAGGTGATTATTGGGTACATCATAAATCGTGAGAGGAATATGAGTGATCTAGATGGAATTTAACCCTCCTATGTATTGGGGGTGATATCCATATGCCTCTTGATTGAGTAGGACTATGAAATGCATGGCCATGCTCAAATAGTGATTTGTTTCATATAGTATACTCATTGATCAAGAAAAAAAACTCAGATTAACTTATGAAGAGTATGACACATTCCATGACTCGAGTTTAATCTAGGATATTAAGGTTAAAATGATTAAATTACACTGAAACATTGGTCACGAAAAGGTTGCATCGAGTCATCGATCTTATTATTACTTGGGTAACAGTGATACATTACTAGATGTCGCTCACTGTTTATAATGTTATAATATGATTTTAAAATTATTACCAACGTAATAATAACATATTGGGTCACACACAAAGAACGTAATTAAAAGGGAATTAATTTAAATTATAAAGATTTAAATATGTCAACATGATTGATAGAATTTAAATTACGAATTTAAATTAATAGGATAATTTATATATAGGTATATTAATTAAGTAAGACTTAATTAATACATATATATATATATATATATATATATAAATTCAAATTTTATTTTAATTAGATTAGGGTTTTGATTAATTTCTATTAACTACTACATATATGATATATAGCAGCCATTTTAGGTAACAAATCATAACCTAAGAAAACCCTAGCCGCTCTTAGAGAGAGACTAGAGAAAAATAGTTTTGAAAATCATCATCCTTGGTGGCTATTACCGTGGTTCCTTTTTCTGCAGATCGTACGATGATTCTCGGGGCGTTCGTGTGGATACCGTAGAGACGCAGTTCGCTTGGATTGTGTTGGAGATTCGACCGCATCGATTCTAGCTTCAATAATCGGTATAAATTTCTAACCATTGAATTAATTTGGTTTTCGCATGGATACTACTTTTGGGGTTTCGAAATTGCACCTTAAATTGTTTACATTCCGCTGCGTTTTATGTGCCGAAACCCAACAGCATATTCAACTCCTTCTGTGTGAAGATATATTTCAGACTCTTGTGGTCCGTGTATATCTCATATTTTTCTCCATACAAATAATGTCTCCATATCTTCAACGCAAAAACTACTGCTGCTAACTCTAAGTCATGAGTAGGGTATCGTTTTTCATAATCCTTCAACTGTCGTGACGTATACGCAACGACTTTGCAATGTTGCATTAGCACACAGCCCAGTCCTCTATGCGACGCATCACTGTACACCACAAATCCTCCTGTATCATCTGGTAATTATAATAAAGGCGCCTCACTTAATCTCTTCTTCAACTCTTGAAAACTCTCTTCACATTTGTCGGTCCATACAAATTTCACCGTCTTCCTCGTCAGATTAGTCAATGGGGTTGCTATCTTAGAAAAATCCTAGAAAAATCTTCGATAGTACCCAGCTAACCCTAAGAAACTTCTCACCTCTGTCGGTGTTCTTGGTTGTTTCCAATTACTTACTACTTCGACCTTTTCGGGGTCTACTGAGATTCCATTTACATCCACCACGTGGCCTAAGAATTGAACCTTCTTCATCTAAAATTTATAGTTTGAAAATTTTGCACACATCTTCTCCTTCCGTAGTGCCTCCAAAACAATCTTCAGATGTTCGGTGTGTTCTTCCTCTATCTTCCAATAGATCAAAATATTGTCGATGAAAACCACCACAAATTTATCCCAAGTATGGCTTGAAAACTCGATTCATCAAGTCCATGAATGTTGCCGGAGCATTAGTCAACCCCAATGACATTACCAAAAACTAGTAATGTCCATAACGAGTTCAAAACATAGTCTTTGGTATGTCATCATCCCGCACTTTCAATTGGTGATATCATGTCCTTAGGTCGATCTTCGAGAAACATTTCGCTCCCTTCAGTTGATCAAATAAGTCGTCTATCCTTAGTAGCGGATATATGTTCTTGATCGTTACTCTGTTCAATTCTTGATAATCGATACAGAGCCTCATCGATCTGTCCCTTTTCTTCATGAATAACACTGGTGCTCCCCAAGGAGACACACTCGGTCGAATGTACCCCTTATCTAATAACTCTTGAAGTTGTATCATCAATTCCTTCATTTCTACCGGCGACATACGATATGGATCTTTTGAAATTGGTGTCATTCCCAGTGTTAAGTCTATTACGAATTCGATTTCTCTGTCTGGCGGAAGACCAGGTAGATCGTCCGGAAATACATCTTAAAATTCATTTACTACGGATATATCCTTAATTTCTACTCCTTTATTTCCGAGTATCTACGATGTAAGCTAAATAACCTACACATCCTTTCCTTAATAATTTAATGGCCTACATCATCGTAACGCAACATGATTACTTAAGCGATGAACTACCATAAAACTCTACCTTAGACTTACTCGGAGTCTGAAGGTTCACACACTTGTTCTGACAGTCAATTACCGCTGCATGGTTATATAACCAATTCATTCCCAGTATTACGTCAAATTCTCCCAGTGTAATAGGAATCAAGTCTACGCTCAGTTCATGTTCTCTAATGTTTGCGCGACAATTCCAATAAATGTATTCTACAAGGATTATTTCCTTATTCGCAACTTTTACGTTCAAAGAATCTTCTAAACGTTCTCGGGGTGTACTAAGTTTACTAGCAAATTCTTCAGATATAAAAGAACAGGTCGCACCCGAATCAAATAATACATAAGCATTTATATTATTGATTGGGATTATACCTGACACCACTTCCTTCGCAGCTACTGCGTCCTAGACGGTCATGTTAAAGGTTTGGGCGGTCGATCGGTTGGGTTGCGCGGGTCCACCAATCATTAACGTGCTTCCTCCTCCCTAGCCTCCGCCAGTTCCACTACTTCCTTTCTTTGGGCAATCCTTTATCTGGTGCTCCATTGAACCACAAGCGAAGCATCCCCTGATCTTCTTTCGTTTTGGGCAATTTGGCGATATTTGCCCCTCCTGGCCGTAATTATAGCACGTGCTCTTTTCTTTCCAGCACTCCCCCTGATGACTCCTCCTACACTTGTTACAAGCTTCAGTCCTTTTCTTGAAGTTTCCCTGGTGACTTCCTCTTTGATTATTGTTTATGTTGTTGTTGTTGTTTTCCCATTTCCTCTTTCCAGAGTTACTCCCTCCGCTGCTGCTTCCTCCACGATGCTCACTACCAGTGTTCTTGTTTTTCTTCTCCTTATGATATCGACTTAAGGCCTCACTACCACCTTCTGCAATGACTGTCTTCTCTAACAAGGTCGCAAAGGAATCAATCTGGAAGACTGATGCCTTATTATATAACCACGGCTTCAACCCTTGCTCGAAGCATCTCGCCTTCCTTTCCTCGTCCCCAAATTGGTGCTCTGCAAATCGCGCTAGTTCATTAAACTTAGCTGCGTATTGCGCCACTGTCAAATCTCCTTGTTTTAACTCTAGATACTTCACTTCCATCCTACTCTTCATACTCTTTGGGAAATAGTTCTCAAAGAACAGCGTATTAAACATCTCCCATGTTATCGTCCCTTCTTCCGCTCTCTGCTAATTAGCTTTCCACCAATAGTTCGCTTCGCCCCTCATCATATATGTGGCAAATATTGTCTTCTGGTCTTCACCTACGCGAGCTATAGTGAAGGCCTTTTCGATCTCCTTGATCCAGGTTTACACAACTATCGGGTCCGTAGTTCTCTCGAACCCTGGGGGTCCTACACTCTTAAAATTTTTGAAGATTGTTACTGGGACAGCTTGGGGAACGGGTGGTACAGGTTCATTTCTTCCCCTCAAAGCTTCTCCCAATAAATCTACAAGTCTCTGTATCGGATCTACTAGTCCTCTCTCATCATTAACTGACTCTTCTGGGACAGTTATTCTACGTCTAGGCGACATTTTCTACATAACAAAATTTTTCATTTTATTATCTAATTATAATACTTAGACATTTCTCAATTGAAAAGAACTAAAGGTTTATAACACGTTCTTGAAATAAGAT
Source organism: Panax notoginseng (assembly GCA_016801055.1). NCBI lineage: Eukaryota > Viridiplantae > Streptophyta > Magnoliopsida > Apiales > Araliaceae > Panax > Panax notoginseng. The sequence continues at coordinate 80,787,449 of CM029018.1, forward strand.
CATTTATATTCATATGCAAAATGGTTACAATACATGTTCTTTTCTAGCATACTGCTATAAATGATAACGCATATCCCCTATTATCACAAAAGACGGGGAAAACACCAGCTTACTACCCCTCTAACACTTTTCAAAAGTTGGGGTTACCATCATCTCACATCTTACACAAATGATTGAGATTACAACAACATATTAAACAACACATAAATAAAATACTATACTATTGAGTTTTTCCCTCTAGACTCAATCTAATATCTCACACTCCACGGCGCTCTGATATTCCTTCTGTGTAATGTGCACCACCATGTCTCAGCTTATGGTATGTCGGGTCTGTCCTTGCTCAGCTGGGTAATGATTTACCCCATCGATCAATCTCTCCATGATCATGCGTAGAGCATAGCCCATCTTATTCATCTTCCTTCTCTTGCACCGCACCTCGTCTTCTAGATCATCTACCCTATCATTGGCTTCCTCCCATTTCTCCTTGAAGTGAATCCTATCCATCACCTCTATCTCTAACTGAGTACGGAGAGTCTCCTTCTCTGTCCTCTAACTCAAAACCCTCTGCTCCATTTCCTTTAGCTTCCCTGCCAATTCAGCGTTCCTAGCCATCGATCGTTGAAACAAAGTTCTCATCTGGATCCCTGCCTCCTTATGGTGAGCAATCTTAACCTCCATTTCCTAAATCACTAATTTCCTCTGGTGGTCCTCGTCCCTCAACTTCTGTAACTCATACTCCATTTCCCTAGCCTCAATCTCTAACTCTTCCACTCTATATCCTAACTCCAAGATCTGCTCCTCATACTCTCCCAACATCCGATCCTCGAAAGTAGCCTCGTCGGAGTCCTCCATGGGCTCGGGCTCCTCCTCCATAGGTTCTTCCTCCGGATCAGACTCCTCAAGTAATGTCTTTATCTCCTCATCATCATCATCCTCATCGATAGGGGCCACTACTTTTATGGGCTCCACTATCAAAGGTGCCTCATAGACCACGTGGATATCACGCGGCTCCTCCTTTATTACTCGGCTAGGTCCTCCTATGTCAGTCATCCTACAATCACCAACATAAGACAAGACAAACAACAACCCCACCAGAATGTTAAATAAACATAAGTTCATTGTATAGAATGAAGTTACATTTCATAACACACTAACTCTCTCTTGAGTTATAATCTAAGGACACTCGCTCTTAAGGATTAAAACTACAGGTTTGATACTAACCTGTGACACCCCCAAATTCAGACCGCCACTTGGTCACTCGAATTCGGTTCATCACGTGCTCATGGTAATACATTAATAACTAAAATTTACACATTCACAACAGAAGATCTAATCTAAAATAATATACAATGATTTATTATAATTATTCCCCCAAGTCTCTCAACCTACAGTACTTAATAGATTACATAATGATATCGAATAAAGACTTATTACATAATCCTACTTAAACTTAAACATAGTCTGAAAACAGTCTTAATACAACATAAAAATCTTAAAACATAAAGGAATAAGTTAGTCGATAGCCTTGCCCTTGCCCTTGTCTTTCCCAGAGACACTTCCCTGTTTCACCTTAACTGAAAGGTTTTAAATAAGAAAGAATGAGCACAAATTGCCCAGCAAGTAATATACAACAAGGGTGATGAGTATTCTCTCAAAAGTTTGAAATATCAAAGTATAGTCTCTAAGATAGTTCAGGGTATTAGAATAATATCATGAATCAATGAATATCAATGTTTCTCGAATCAAACCTTTGGAATATAAAATGATAGTTTAATATAGATCAAACGATATATATGAATTCAAAAGCTATAAACGTATCCAACTTGATAAAATAATTCATACTGAGCAGTCACTAAGGACTATTGAACATCTACTAGAATTACCAATATTAAACTGACAACCCAAAAGAATCAAGTACTATAGAGGATCAGTCTACAATACTCTAAGTTATGCATAACACCACAGTAATATCCACTCATGTGTTGGGGTTTCCAACAACATACACTCCCCTTACCATAAGGGTTGTTCAACTCAGTTTTCAAGATTATTGCACCAGTCAATTGGTTTGGACAGTTTGATAAACATGCATATAGTCTAGCCGAATCAATGGCATAGACTCTTTCACAATATTCAAGAACAATACCAAGTTCAACATGAATAATACTAGCTCAATTGAACGAATAAGTAGAATAACTCGTATTCAAAGAGATAAGGTTTATATACTTGCTTACGATATCCGTTGAATAAAGTAATGCAAGGGTTTAGGATACTTGCCTTAAGCGTAGTTTATCCGCGTTAAGAAATCAACACTTTTGAATCCTATTTATAGTGTATTATAAGTATAAGATGCTCATTAGCTAACACATTCTTTATTCAAGTTTGATATGATTCAAGTATGCACATATGGTACAAAATCAGCTCATAGGTTTATTATGAAATCAAGTATCTAGTTTCTTTATAAGCAAATTTATAATGCTTAAGGTTAAGACCTTTTTACCCATGGACTTTCCTTATATAAGGCAAACATCATCATATTACTTAATCATAACATATATACATGCATTAGTAGGTTTTAAATCATTTTTAGCAATATACGCATCATATAAGTTAACTATCCAAAAATCATATTGCCAAATTGCCTGACTCCTGATTCCAGACTGGCGCAGATGCGCCATGGCTAAGCCTAGGGCCGACGCAGCTGCGCAACCCTCGGGCCAAGCCATGACTCAGTTTTGCCTTGTGGTTCATGTCCATCTTGAACACAACATTCATACATAATATATTTTGTTATTTTAAGGTCTTTTCATGCTTCTCAAGTCAATCTAGGCTTCCCACTTTCATAACATGGTTCTAAGTTGAATATTTCAACAAGTTAAGGTCATTCAAGGTCATGAAATCACAAAGTTTATCATGCTTGCTTTCTAAACACGTAAGGTAGTCATATAACTCATATTAGGCATGTTTGTGAGTATTCATATTGCATACATGCAACTATTCTAGTTATTATTTTGAAAACATGCTTTATTTAGTTTTAACTCTTAACATAATATGCATATATGTATGATACATTAGAAACCCTAAAAGTATCATCAATTATGTTCATAATTATCAGGTTCTAACTCTCAAAGTAGTGTGTTAACATTCACTTTCAAAGTTCGAATTTTCATTAATAAGGCTTACTAATAAGTCCAACATGTTCATGCTTCCTTACGAATCATATACACACAAGTTAACGGGTTATTCATGCATTTCTAAATCATACCAACATGCTTGCAAAGTCAGTATATAAACATGGCATACATACCTATCAAGTTTTATTTCTAAAGTTTCTAAATTCATTTTAAACTATACACTTTCGTTAAACATGTATGCTAATTTAGTAAACATGCTCACCTTAGATTAATATACTTATATATATCCATTACACATATTTGCATGCTAGTTTAAGTCATATTAGTTGACCATCACTTAGCAGGTTTTAAAACAGAAGGCTCAACTGAACTTGGAGGCTCGCACCTAGTACAATTAGGGCGCAGCTGCGCCATGTCTGGTTCAGGAGCAGAAACAGACTCTGTTTTTATAGGGTAGCAACCAACTTGAATTCCATCGATTTAAACTTATTCTAAACCATCATAAAAGAGTCCATACGTGTAAGTAAACTTCTTAAACATCATATAGCATGTTAATTCATCTTAATTGGCATATCAATTCAAGAAATTCCAAGAACTAAACAAGACCCATTTCAAGAATATAATTAGAAATTATACCTTCTTAAGCTTAAATTGGACTTCTTACTCACTGAGTAGGCTTCTACAATTCTCAGTAACTTAGAACTCTCCACTTAGACTGCTCAGACAACTCTTAGCAACACAAAAACTAAAATTGTAGCTTGTATTTATAGAGGAAACTTGGTCTGGACATTGCCATTACACTAGAGTTGAATTCATGGTGTAATGGGAAGAAACAAAGGTTACTAAAGAGTTGTTTAACAACTCCATACCTGCCACCTTGCTAGCCATAATCACCTATGATTAGCAGCTTGGAAAATACGTAAACTAGCCTTTAGATCACTGTTCATGTACTTTTGTGACACTTAATTTAGGATAAGAGAAAATCTCAGCAACAAGCTTAGCTAAGTCCAAGTTCAGTTACTTTGTTAACCAAAAATGGGTTTTAATGTCCAAGTATTACTATATTTGGGGTTATTTATATAATCACATCATATAGTCCATGTACATTAATTACACGCAATAAAACAACGCAGTCAGGTATTATTGTCCGAGTAGTTCCATAATTACTTCTACTACTCACATAACCACATTATAACCTTATTCAATATTAATGTTTACTTAAACATTTAATTCCTTTCTCAGTTTCTAGAATACACAGATATTTAATAATTTATGTATTACAACTTCATATGATATCATTGTACTACTTGGTACCTCATGTCATTCAAATATACTCCTATCATATGATTTTTATTAATGTCACACATATAACATTAATGTTCCATTTCATTTCTACAATAGAAATTAACTTTCCCAGATTTACCATTGGCGCAGCTGCGTCAGTTTGTACTTCTAGGAGGGCACAGTTGCGCCATACCCTAGCAGTGTCAAACTGCTTTAGCCCCAAGCCAGTTTCAACATCCATCTCTGCAATATTTCTACACATAGTTTAAGAGCGTATTCCTTATATGGAATCACATAATTATTAATAACTATCAATTGGTTGCACTAACAATCCTCTCGTTAATTAATATAATCACTACTATTTCTCATCACAGTGCCACACAAGGCATTTCAACGAGTTTGTTACAACTCCACATTAATCACTTTAATATAATTGAGTTAACTCGTCTCATAACACGAAATCGTTTAAATTCAAATAAATATTTATTTCCATTAATATATTTATAAGTCATCGAAATTCTCGGATATTACAGAAAAGATCGTTGAGAAAGATGTTGATGAATGATGAAAAGGCTATGAACATTGCATCCATAGCTGAACAAGTGCTGACTAGTGCCCTCATTGAAAAAGAATATAAAAGAGTTAGTAATTGGAAGAATGCAAAAGAAATCTGGGAAAAATTTATTCTAACCTATGAAAGAACCAGTCATATCAAATAAACCAGAAAAGATACTCTAATCCAGGAGTATAAAAGTTTCAAGTTGGAAGAAGGTGAAAAGATCATTGATATGGAAACACATTTTTCCAAAATCATTGATGAACTGGAACATATAGGGAAGGCATATACAACTAATGAGAAAAATAGAAAAATTCTCAAAGCCCTTGCATTCATCTAGAGAATGAAGGTTATTGCTATTAAGGAAAGGCAATACCTAACTACTTATCCTCTTGATAGCCTTATTGGAAATCTTCGTGCCCACGAAGTCGACATGTTAGTCGAAAAAGCAGGATCGGATACAGATATCAAAGAGAAAGGAATTGCTTTCAAAGATTTACTTATAAATCAAGAAAGATATGATGAAGAAGTTGCTGAACAAACTAAGGAAATTGCAAATATGTGCTTAATGATAAACAATGAGTTATCATCAATATCTGAGGTACATTTTGAACATCAATTATCTAGTACTTCATTTGTCATGCATACCTTAGATAATATAAATGAAAAACACTATAAACTACAAGAAGCATATAATTATTTATATGAAGATAATAAAATTATTAAAGAAGATTTTATTGAATTAAAAATTTTATTAGAAAAATTAATTAAAATTAACAAAAATTTGGAAATGGAAAATGCAAACTTGATTATAACTAATGAAAGTTTAAATGAAGTAAAATTGGAAAATGATTCCTTAAAAGAAGAATTAGAACAATTTAAAAGAATAAATAAAAATCTTGAAATAGAAAATTCAATACTTGCTGTAATTAATGAAAATACTCAAATAAAAATCAAGTGTTAAGTGAAGATTAAAAATCTCAATTTTGAAAATGCATCTCTAAAGATAGAATTAAAAAAACAAAATGAAGATTCTTCTTTAATAGATCAAATTAATATTTTAACTAAAGAACGTGACGATTTAAATTTTATAGTTCTTAAGTTCACAAAAGGGAAAGAAAATCTTGATGTCATGTTTAATCAAAAAAGTTGTAGATTTAACAAAGAAGGATTACGATACATTGGAGAATTTAGTAAAAATAAAGGACTTTATCATGTTACAAGTAAAGAAAAATAAAATTATACATCTTCATTTACTAAATGTTCCTACTGTAACAGAAATGGTCATTCTTTTCACATGTGTAATGCTCAAAATGGAAATTATAAAGGAAAAATGATTTGGGTGCCTGATGGAATGAACATTGCACCAATTATTAATACAAGGAAAGAGTTTTGTAATAAAAGTCAAAAATCTCATAGAAATTTTTATCAAAGTTTTTTAGGATATAATAATAGAGTAAATCATGCATCTTATAGACATGCTGCTCATAAAATGCTAGTGTTTACTAAGATTGATTATCATGTACCCATTTTTGTAAAGGAAAACACAAATGTTCCTTATACAAAATGAAAAACTCGCACAAAGGACCCTTCTTATTAAAGGGTACCAGTTCTTGAAATTGATAAATGTTGCAGGTATGTCTTGAAGCTGACTCTAGTAAAAATAACTGACGACATCATTGTTAGGTCTATTGATATTACTTTGTGAAATGATTTCTCTGAAAACATGAGTAAAGATTTTGAAATGAGCATAAAGGGAGAATTAAATATCTTCCTAGGAGTGCAAATGAAATCATGTGAAAAAGATTCTGACTATGCAGGTCATCATAATTGTTCAAATACAAGTGGCACATGTCAATTTTCTCATAATTATATATATATATATATATATATATATATATATATAATAGATTTAATGTGGAATATTCTTTTAATTTTTTATACATCTAATGGTAAATAATCTCCATTCTTGTATAGTAATTTTGGTCAATCAAAGGGAACCACGCAAATTCAAATCATGCAGGAGGCAACTAATTTTTTAAAAAAATTTAAATCTCTTCTTCTGCAGGTTCTGAAAAGTAATTTATACTATCCCCACCCACCCCCCCCCCAATTTTTTATAATGACAAAGGGGAAGAAGAAAAATAGCATTATTGTGTTGCAAACTATCACATGCTATATACATGAACTGTTATATATTGTTGCATGTTAGTTTTTAAAAAATTTAAATTTTTGATTGCATAAATTGAGGGGGAACTTTTATGGAAAATATTTTTAGTTGATTTTCATCATCAAAAAGGGGGAGATTGTTGGGTCTCTAACTTTTAGTTTTATTTTGATGATAACAATAATTAGTAAATAAATTAATTAAAAGGGTAGAATCCTCTCCATAGGATTTTTTGTGACATCCCCAAATCCCGGTACTTCATTACCTCAAGATTTGGTGTTCACTTAATCAAAACATGCATATCTAACTACCCAATCATAATAAAATTAAATAATAAACCTTTCCTTAAGGGATTACATTAATAAAATCTCTCAGGTTATCTAACCTTTAAGTACAATCATTCCAATGCGAAAAGTAAATACTTCATTACATCAATCAAATTAAAGTCTAATAAATAACTGTCAACGTATTACAAGTCTTCAATACGTGTTCATCTTCCCCTTTCCATTACTGGTGCTAGGTACATCTACCTTCTCATCCTTAGTTGTAATAGTTATGTAAGCAAGAGTGAGCAAACAAAGCTCACTTGAAATAAGAATGGATAAACTTTATAACATTTGCCAAATAATAGGCTCAATAGAGCTGAATGATATGTTCTATTAATATTCTGAAATATACTACTAAGGGTCTAATGACCACGAACCATGTCCACAGTTATAAGAAATCTTTCAACTTTAACTTTAGCAGTCATAAGACTATAAGTACTCCACGTACTTAGGGAGATCAGTCCTTCGTACAATGTATTGTGCACAAACATTTCAACGCTAAGCGTAAACCCCTAATAATAGGGATGTTCATCTCAGTATATTTAGAGTACAAGTCCGCACCAAAGAAAGTTTGGTTTGGATAAGCTTTCAAGGGTAATTTGAAGTTTAACGATCATCAACTAGGGAACTAGTTGAATCAACGATACTTGATAACACAACAGTTGTTTAATAACAACATAACATAGAACAGTTGAGAATCATAGGTGAACTGACTATATTCTAAACTCATGCTTGAAAATAACTAGAGAGCATAAGTATTGATCAAAATGAAGAAAATGATAACCTTGGCTTGAACAATAATAAGCTAGGTTTATGATCTTGCCAAATTAGAAATTTAGTTACCGAACATGCACTAATTGATAGCAAGCTGGAAACAATGCTTACTCCTCATGGTAATAAACTATACAAAGTGATTGAACCATTCAACACAAGGAATTAAGGTCCAAGAAATATTTATTATAAAAGAATGAACTAGAGAAACTTGTTTAACTATAAACAAGTTAGAGTAAGCCAACAATGATTAGAATTACAATAACTTAAGATTAAAACATGCTCAATGTAAATAGATGAGATTTAGAAGCTTGCACAATTATTATAAAAGTAGAGTTAAAGAACTTGCCTCGAGCGTAAGTTATAATATTAAACTCACGTTCACCTACATATAGGTTTAGAATCACCATCTACTAGATATACTAACATTCACATTCCAACATAACACGTATTTTTAGATAGACTTATTATTTTAGCACAAGTCTTAAGCTACCATACAAATATCAGAAATTACAAGTGTTAACCTTCACAATACCTATTTACTATTCATCATGCTCACTAAATTCTAATATACCACGTTCATCACTTACTAATCATTCAAACTTTGAATTTATCAATTAAATATCATGGTTCTATTTTAACCTTCTTACTACATGTTTGACACTTAATCATAACCTTAGACCAAGTGGTAAGGCTTCCCCAAAATATGCAGCAACAGCAGCAGAAAGCTCTGCCTCAGATCAGTGTGTGGCACAGCTGCGCAGTTTTTTGCCTTGGCACCAGCGCAGATGCGCTGGTGCACAGACAGAGGTAGAAACGGCTATGAACAGTAGCCGACTTTAGCCCAATAAACACGAATTTCACCCACCAAACAGTTAAATTAACATATGTAATAAATATAAAACTATCATAAACATGATTGCTAACATATTCATCAACATAGAACAATTTAACAACACTTCTAACTATTTTAATTTCACAAATTTCTCATTTTCATATGAAAACTCCATTTTTGAGTTCCTTAGACAAAAATTAACACTATAAACACGATTCTTGTCCAAATAGCTTCATTCAAATTACGTTATCTTCGTTTCTTAATAGACTAGCATAATCAAGCCTCAATTCACACATTAACATATAAATTGACCATCCACATTGGTACTTATATGAGCCATATAAAAAATATACATACAAACATACACTGTCATATTTTCCTACTGTTATCCAAATTTAGCATACAATTTCCTTATTTAAACATAAACTCTAGTATTGCAATTACGTACTAATGCGATAATACAGTCATATAGCAACAATTCAAAAGGTATGGAATTCATAGAGTTTGACATTCATGCCGTAAAACTCATATATATATATATATATATATATATATATATATATATATATATATATATATATATATATATATATAATATATATAACCAAGGTTTAGATAATATACCTTCACTTAGCTTGTAATCCTTGCTAAAATCGCTGGAAATTGCTTACGTTCTCTCTCAATTCTCTCAACTCACTCTGAAATTCTCAGTGTTCTTAGCAAATGGCCAAAACACAACTGATATGCCTTATGCGTAAAACAAAATAAAATGTCAGGTACAAAAACAAACGTATATATTATAAATATACTATATTTATTATTTTAGTTTATTTTATTTATTTTATTATAAATTCAAAATTTAAAAATCCAAAAGCCATAAGGCTTTGTTTGGCAAAAAGTCTTTAAAATAAAGATTTAATATCTTTAAGCTTTGTTTGGGTTAAACCAATTTAAAACTACTTTAATTATTTTAATAAACAATTTAGTTTATAACTTATAATCACATATTATTTATTCAGATATCCATATCCAACATTAATTAAATAAATTAGTTACACTCTATATTTTAATTAAATATACCATTTAAACAATTAACACAAAATTATAATTTCATTATAATTTTATTTAATAATTTAATATACCCTTTAAATTATTAAATTCAATAACAATATAACTTCTCATGTTATATTACAACTCTCTAAATTATAAATTAATTTATTTTAGAATATTATCTAATAAATTTAACTCATAAATATTTACTAATAATAACCACGTCAATAAAATATTTATTTCATCATTTTAAACAATAAACACATCAAACAAATATTTATATAATTCGATAAATATTTAATATTACAATTAAAATTCTGGAATGTTACATCATTCCATCCTTACAAGGATTATTTCCTCAGAATCACAATTCAAACAATTAAATCGTCACATTCTTCCCTTCTCATAAAGATTTTGTCCTCAGAATCGAAGACATAGATTAAACAAATAACTTAGGGTAATTTTTCATCATTTTAGCTTCGAGTTCCCACGTTGCCTCTTCAACATTGTGGTTTCTCCATATCACCTTCACATAAGGTATCACTTTATTTATGAGCACTTGTTCTTTCCTGTAGACTATCTGAATAGGAATCTCTTCATAAGACAAATCTTTATCGAAATGGAATGGTTCGTACTCGATCACATGCTTGTAATCAGGTTTATACGGTCGTAACACCGAAACGTGAAAAACATTATGAACGTTTTTCAACTCTGGAGGTAGAGCTACCTCATAAGCCACTTTCCCCACTCTTCGTAGTACCTCGAAAGGTCCAATAAACATTGGGTTGAGCTTTCCTTTCTTGCCAAAATGAATTTTTCCCTTCCAAGGAGTAACTTTTAGGAAAACGAAATTTCCTACTTCAAATGCACGATCTCGTCTGTGTTGATCAACATACATTTTCTGTCTGTATTGGGCTGCTACCAAAATTATAATTTCATTATAATTTTATTTAATAATTTAATATACCCTTTAAATTATTAAATTCAATAACAATATAACTTCTCATGTTATATTACAACTCTCTAAATTATAAATTAATTTATTTTAGAATATTATCTAATAAATTTAACTCATAAATATTTACTAATAATAACCACATCAATAAAATATTTATTTCATCATTTTAAACAATAAACACATCAAACAAATATTTATATAATTCGATAAATATTTAATATTACAATTAAAATTCTGGAATGTTACATCATTCCATCCTTACAAGGATTATTTCCTCAGAATCACAATTCAAACAATTAAATCGTCACATTCTTCCCTTCTCACAAAGATTTTGTCCTCAGAATCGAAGACATAGATTAAACAAATAACTTAGGGTAATTTTTCATCATTTTAGCTTCGAGTTCCCACGTTGCCTCTTCAACATTGTGGTTTCTCCATATCACCTTCACATAAGGTATCACTTTATTTATGAGCACTTGTTCTTTCCTGTAGACTATCTGAATAGGAATCTCTTCATAAGACAAATCTTTATCGAAATGGAATGGTTCGTACTCGATCACATGCTTGTAATCAGGTTTATACGGTCGTAACACCGAAACGTGAAAAACATTATGAACGTTTTTCAACTCTGGAGGTAGAGCTACCTCATAAGCCACTTTCCCCACTCTTCGTAGTACCTCGAAAGGTCCAATAAACATTGGGTTGAGCTTTCCTTTCTTGCCAAAATGAATTTTTCCCTTCCAAGGAGTAACTTTTAGGAAAACGAAATTTCCTACTTCAAATGCACGATCTCGTCTGTGTTGATCAACATACATTTTCTGTCTGTATTGGGCTGCTACCAATCTTGTCCTAATGAGTTTGACAACCTCAGCAGTTTGTTGTACCAGTTTTGGTCGTAATAGTTGGCGTTCACCGACTTCATCCCAGCACAGTGGAGTTCTGCACTTTCTGTCGTATAATGCCTCGTAAGGCAGCATGCCTGTAACATTCCATAATTTTAAATGTAATATTAAATATTTATTGATTTATATAAATATTTAATGGATGTGATTATCGTTAAATAAATATTTATTTAATTGATTTAATTTTTGCTTAGTTAATTATTTATTAAATAAATAATTGATGAATTAAGGAAATGATTATTATATTGATATTTCAATTTAAATAATTAATTATTTGTATTGTGTTATGTGATTAAAGGATTTATTTAATTAATTGTGATTTATGTTAATTAAAATAAATATGAAAGCTTGATTAAATATAGTGTGACAAATAACTATATTATAAGGAGCTATTAAAATAAATTAAAATAATTTTAATTTAGTTTTGTCAAACAAGGCTTAATATATTAATTCTTTAATATTTAAAGAGTTTTTTCCAAACAAGCCTTATGGCTTTTGAGATTTCTAGTTTTTGAAATTAAATAAAATTAATAAAATTAATAAAATTAAATTAAAATAATAAATATAATATTTATGTTATATACGTTAATAACTGATAAAACATTTAGTATTATTATTAACGGTTATCAGTTTTGTATTATATCATTACGCATACCAGTCGGTTTCTATTACGCATTCTAATTTCCAAGTTGAGAGTTCTGAGTTTTGTGAGAGCTTCAAAGAGAGTTGAGAGAGAGTTACGAATTTTCACAACAATTCCAGTGTTTAGCAACGATTGTCTATAAGCAATTTGAAGGTATGTTAACTCTATATTATATATACATATATATATGTTCTACGACAACTATTTTAGATTCTGTGAATTGCAAATTTATTGAATTGTTGCTATAAAATGGGATTACTTGTGATTATGTGAGTATATGATGATTAGAGATTTTGTTTAAACAATAATTGCATGCCAAATTCGTTTAACAACAGAAGAAAATAATCGACAATGTATGTTTGTATGTATTGCTCATATGGCTTAGGTAAGTACCAAATTAGATGGTCAATTCTTATGTGAAACTGTAAATTGACGCTTGTATATGTTAATTCAATGAGATACGAACATAACGTAATTCGAATGAGATGATTTGGTCAACTAATGAATTCACAGTGATGATTTTTAGGATGAATGTCAAGAAAATTGAGTTTTTATGAAAAACATGAAAATTTGAGATATTAAAATAGTGTTAGTAGTTCTTAAATTTTGTTAAGTGATTGTATATGTTAGAAATTATGTTTATGATAGTTGTATATTTATTTTACGTGTTATTATCACTGTTTGATGGGTGAAATTTGTGTTAGTTGGCTTAAGAAAAGTGTCGTGGCTCTGTTCTGCAAAACTGGGTTCTGCAAGTCGCGCGGGCGCGCAGCCCTTAGGCGCAGGCGCGCAGCTGTCGCGCGGGCGAGGGGCATCCCTATATAAAACTCGCGCGGCCACGCGAGTGTCCATTTTCAGACACTGAGGTCTGTTTATTCTGCAGACTTTGGTCGTTCTTTGTGGCTTAGCTAAAGGTTATGGTAATGTGTCCAACATGTAACAAAAAGGCTAATACAGAGTTGTGTTATGTGGATTATGAATTCAAAATGTTAAAAGTGATTAGAAAATCAAGAATGTGTTATGTGATAATTTGGTATAAATAATGAACATTAGACAAGGGTTGCAAAGAAAAACACTTATAGTTTCTGAAATGTAAATGGTAATGATCATGTTATGGTATGTTAGCATATCTAATAGGTGTTGTGGTTCTAAAATTATGTGTAGGTGATCGTGAGTTTAATTTTATAACTTACGCTTGAGGCAAGTTTTCTAACTCTACACTTTCGTTGAGCTAGTTCATTTATTACATTGTGCAAGTTTTCTAACTCTACATTTTCGTTGAGCTAGTTCATTTATTACATTGTGCAAGTTTTCTAACTCTACACTTTCATTGAGCTAGCTCATTTATTACATTGTGCAAGTTTTCTAACTCTACATTTTCGTTGAGTTAGTTCTATTATTATATTGATTCATTCTAACTTGTTTATAATTAAACAAGTTTCTTAAGTTCTATTATAGTATAATGAGTGTAGTTTTTGAACTCTCGTCTCTATTATTAAACTGTTTTAATTCCTTGCATGAGATAATACATTGTTGGGAAAGTTTTTAGTTTTCAGCTTGCTATCAGTTAAATGTACGTTCAGGAATATCATTCTAATGTTATAAGACTCGAACCTTAGCTTATTTTACTGTTTAAGCAAAGGTTAACCATTTTATTCATTCTATTGAATACTTATGCTCTATAGTTATTTCAAGCATGAGTTAGATATGTAGAATCATTTCATTTATGTTTCTCAAATGTTCTAAGTTATGTTGTTATTAAACAACTGTTGTATTATCAAGCATTGTTAATTCAACTAGTTCCCTAGTTGATGATCATTAAACTTCAACTACCCTTGAAAGCTTATCCAAACCAAACTTTCTTTGGTGTGAACTTGTACTCTAAATACTGAGATGAACAACCCTATGTTTAGGGGTTTACGCTTAGCGTTGAAATGGTTGTACACAATACATTATACGAAGGATTGATCTCCCTAAGGACGTGGAGTCCTTATAGTCACACGACTGTTAAAGTTAAAGTTGAAAGATTACTTATAACTATGGACATGGTTCATGGTCATTTGACCCTCAGTAGTATATTTAAGAATGTTAATAGAACGAATCATTCAGTTCTATTGAGCCTATGAATTAGCAAATGTTGAAATGATAATAGAACTTATCATTCAGTTCTATTGAGCCTATTATTTGGCAAATGATGTAAAGATATTTATTCTTATTTCAAGTGAGCTTTGTTTGCTCACTCTTGCATATTTATACATTTATTTCAGTTATGATTGAGAAGGTAGAGAAACCTACAACTAGCAAAGGAAAGAGAAAAATGTACAAGCGATGAAGACTTGTAATCTTGCTTAAATCGTTATGATGATAGACTTTTAATAATGATGTGATGTAATAATTTTATTTCTGCACTTGAATGATTGTATTAAAGGTTAGAGAACCTGGGAGATAATGTTTTTATTAAAGTAATCATGTATTGGCAGGTTTTTATTATTAAATTTATTATGATTGGGTAGTTAGATATGAATGTTTTGATTACGTGAACACCAAATCTTGAGGTAATAAAGTACCGGGATTTGGGGGTGTCATAAGTTAGTATCAAAGCTTTAGGTTATGAACCTTAGGTGGGGAAAAGCCTTAGGAAGTAATCTTTGAAAAGATAGTGGTGATTAACTCTTATCGAGTTTTAAGAAAGAAATAATAAAATACTTATGTGATTATGTGTTTATACTTATGTGCTCGTGAGTGTCGAGTAGTAATGATTAATAATTAAAACTTAAAATTTTGTTGTCAGGATGACTAATGTCGGAGTATCCAGTCAGGCTAGAGAGGATAGACCTCAGATGCCTATAGAGTGAGCCTCACAACATTCAGGTTATTTGGGAACAACTACTGCCACGGGAGTCAGCCCCGTTGGTCACAGTGGTTGAAGATGAGGATGATGATGTGGAGACGGATAAGGAGGATCCCATTGAGTTGCCACAGGAGGATGAGGATGACGAGGACGAGGAGGAGGAGACTCCACTAACCTCGATAGCTGCTCGAATGTACGATGAAGTCTACGACCATAACGTGGAACTTCAGGATACAGTCAAGGAATTGCAAGAAATAGTAGCTGAACAACAGACTGCAATGACACAGAAAGATGATGAGATCCAAGATCGTGAGGAATAACTGACTAATGTCGAGGGGAAGCTAGAACATACTTAAGGAGAGAAAGAACAACTGATCGAGGAGGTCACTGAATTGAAGAATAAGCTAAGGGAAGAAGCTACGAAGAGGGCAAGAGCTGAGGATGCATATGAGGAGATGTTTCAACGAGCCGGGATAGCAGTGAAAGACGTACAGGCAAAGAGAATGAAGATGGAAGAGATGAATAGAGTATTCAACACTGTGGTTAATCGAGCTCAAGATTGGGTCATGGGTTATCATATTCAGTTTGAGATGCTGCCATCGTATGTATTAGATCGCAGAACAATGTTTTGGATTATGGAGATAGAAAAGGTGTTCGATGTTGTTAGGGTGGCAGATGACTAGAAGACTGCTTTCACAACATCTATGTTAAAAGCAAAAGCTAGTTATTGGTGGCAGGCCAATAAAACTCGAGAAGGACCAGGGATGATGACTTGGGATAGGTTTAAGGAGATATTCTTCGAGACCTATTTTCTCGAGAGTTCGAAAGGTCAACTGGAAGTGCAGTTTCTAGAACTGAAGCAGGGAACGATGACGGTATCTGAGTATGTCGCTAAATTCAACGAGTTGGCGAGGTTTGCACCTTATCAAGTCAGCACGGACGAATGCAAGGCAAAGAGATTTGAATAGGGACTGAAGCCCTGGTTGTACAGTAAGGTTTCCCTGTTCCAGTTGAAGACTTTTACAGCAGTGATGGAGAAAGCAATGCTTGCTGAAGGTGGAGGCGAGGCAATGACAAAGTTTAATCAGGAACAGAAGAACAAGAAGAATGAGGTGAAAATTAAGAATGGAGGTGGTAGTGGTGGAAACAACAACAACAATAACAACAACAACTTGAAGAGGAAGTGGAATGGAAACGTGGGTACTGGAAACCTGCAGGGTAACCAGCAAAACAAGAATTTTAAAGCATGTGCTACATGCGGGAAGTTTCACAAGGGTGCGTGCTTGATGGGGAAATGAGTATGCTTGAATTGTGGCCAAGAGGGTCACATCGCCCCAAATTGCACTCAACCTAAGAAGAACGTGTGCTTCACGTGCGGATCCATGGATCACTTTGCTCGTGAATGCCCTCAGAATAAGGATGGAGTGATAACCAGAAGCAATGGAGGTAACAATAGAGGTACAGCATCAAACAAACCCACAACTAGAACCTTCAAAATGATTGTACAAGATGTTGTGCAATCAAAAGATGTGGTGTCAGGTATTATCCCAATCAATGATATTGATGCTTATGTATTATTTGATTCGGGTGCTACTTGCTCGGTTATCTCTGATAAATTTGCTAAGAGGTTAGGATTGCCTAGAGAAGAACTGAATTTTCCTTTGAACATAGAAATTGCGAATAAAGAGATAATTACTGTTAGATTCGTATACAAGAACTGTAGGGTGAACATTAAGGAGAATATCTTGATGGTAGATTTGATTCCGATTAGACTTGGAGAGTTTGATGTTATTTTGGGAATGGATTGGCTGTTCAAATATGGAGCGGTAATTGATTGCCAAAAGAAGTGTGTAAACCTTATGACCCCGTCAAAGGTAGTGTTCTTTGGTAGCAAATCGCCTAGACAAATGAAATGTCTGACGATAATGCAGGCAAAGAAGTTGTTGAGACAAGGCTGTGTGGGCTATTTAGCTTACATAGTCGATACTCAGAAAAAGAATGTGAAACTGGAAGAGATACCAGTGGTGAGGGAATTTGAGGATGTGTTTCCAGAGGATTTTCTATGACTTTCGCCTGACAGAGAGATTGAGTTTGTAATCGACTTAGTGTCGGGGACAGCACTGATATCGAAGGCCCCGTACAGAATGGCTCTAGTAGAAATGAAGGAACTGATGGTACAGTTGCAAGAATTGTTAGACAAGAAGTATATTCAACCAAGCGTATCACCGTGGGGAGCGCCAGTGTTATTCGTGAAGAAGAAAGATGGGTCAATGCGTCTTTGCATTGAATATAGAGAATTAAATAAAGTCACTATTAAAAACAAATATCCATTACCAAGAATAGATGACTTGTTTGATCAGTTGAAGGGTGCTAAATACTTCTCGAAAATAGATTTGAGAAGTGGGTATCACCAGTTGAAAGTAAGGAAGGAGGATATACCTCGAACGGCATTCAGAACTCGGTATAGACATTACGAGTTTCTGGTGATGTCTTTTGGTTTAACCAATGCACCTGCTGCATTCATGGATTTGATGAATAGGGTGTTTAAACCATTCTTAGACAAGTTTGTAGTGGTATTCATCGACGACATTCTGGTGTATTCCAAAACTCAAGAAGAACACGTGGAACACTTACGTTTGACATTGGAAACACTAAGAAACGAAAAGTTATACGCAAAATTCTCTAAGTGTGAATTTTGGCTAGATCATGTGCAATTTCTTGGCCACGTGATTGACAAAGATGGGATTTCCGTGGCTCCATCAAAAGTGGAAGCTGTAATCAATTGAGAACAACCAAGAACACCATCGGAAGTGAGGAGTTTCTTGGGACTGGCCGGTTATTACAGACGATTTATTCAAGATTTTTCTAAGAGGCAAGTTTTCTAACTCTACACTTTCGTTGAGCTAGTTCATTTATTACATTGTGCAGGTTTTCTAACTCTACACTTTCGTTGAGCTAGTTCATTTATTACATTGTGCAAGTTTTCTAACTCTATATTTTCGATGAGTTAGTTCTATTATTATATTGATTCATTCTAACTTGTTTATAATTAAGCAAGTTTCTTAAGTTCTATTATTGTATAATGAGCGTAGTTTTTGAACTCTCGTCTCTATTATTAAACTATTTTAATTCCTTGCATGAGATAATACATTGTTGGGCAAGTTTTTAGTTTTCAGCTTGCTATCAGTTAAATGTACGTTCAGGAATATTATTCTAATGTTATAAGACTCGAACCTTAGCTTATTTTACTGTTTAAGCAAAGGTTAACCATTTTATTCATTCTATTGAATACTTATGCTCTATAGTTATTTCAAGCATGAGTTAGATATGTAGAATCATTTCATTTATGTTTCTCAAATGTTCTAAGTTATGTTGTTATTAAACAACTGTTGTATTATCAAGCATTGTTAATTCAACTAGTTCCCTAGTTGATGATCATTAAACTTCAACTACCCTTGAAAGCTTATCCAAACCAAACTTTCTTTGGTGTGAACTTGTACTCTAAATACTGAGATGAACAACCCTATGTTTAGGGGTTTACGCTTAGCGTTGAAATGGTTGTACACAATACATTATACGAAGGATTGATCTCCCTAAGGACGTGGAGTCCTTATAGTCACACGACTGTTAAAGTTAAAGTTGAAAGATTACTTATAACTGTGGACATGGTTCATGGTCATTTTACCCTCAGTAGTATATTTAAGAATGTTAATAGAATAAATCATTCAGTTCTTTTGAGCCTATGAATTAGCAAATGTTGAAATGATAATAGAACATATCATTCAGTTCTATTGAGCCTATTATTTGGCAAATGATGTAAAGATATGTATTCTTATTTTAAATGAGCTTTATTTGCACACTCTTGCATATTTATACATTTATTTCAGCTATGATTGAGAAGGTAGAGAAACCTACAACTAGCAAAGGAAAGAAAAAAATGTACAAGTGATGAAGACTTGTAATCTTGCTTAAATCTTTATGATGATAGACTTTTAATAATGATGTGATGTAATAATTTTATTTCCGCACTTGAATGATTGTATTAAAGGTTAGAGAACCTGTGAGATAATGTTTTTATTAAAGTAATCATGTATGGTTAGGTTTTTATTATTCAATTTATTATGATTGGGTAGTTAGATATGAATGTTTTGATTACGTGAACAGCAAATCTTGAGGTAATGATGTACCGGGATTTGGGGGTGTCACAATGTTGATGCTCGCGTGGTAACTGTTGTTGTAGATGAATTCCACCAATGGTAAATGTTCTTCCCAGCTCCCATTGAAATCCATGATGCATGCTCTCAGCATATCTTCCAACGTTTGGATTGTTCGTTTGCTTTGCCCGTCGATTTGCGGGTGATATGTTGCACTCATTTGTAATTGTGTTCCCATACATTCTTGTAGTCTCTTCTAGAAGTTTGACATAAATCGCGGATCTCTATCTGACACAATTGATACTGGCACTCCATGCCTCGAAATGATCTCTTTAACGTACAACCTTACCAACTGATCAAGATTGAACCTAATCTTTATTGGTAAAAAGTGCACTGATTTTGTCAGTCTGTCCACTATCACCCAAATTGCATCGCATCCTCTCTGTGTAGTTGGAAGACCCATCACAAAATCCATTGTGATGTGTTCCCACTTCCATTCTGGTATTTTTAACGGTTGAAGTAATCTGCTTAGTCTTTAATGCTCGGCCTTGACTCTTTGACATGTCAAGCATTTCGCGACACATTCTGCAACATCTCTTTTGATGTTCGGCCACCAAAAATGTCATCGTAAATCCTGATACATCTTCGTACTTCCCAGATGAATCGAATATCTTGTGTTGTATTCTTCGGTCAAGATTTTGTCTGTAATCTATGGTACTGCTGGAACCCAAATTCTTCCCTCGAACCATAGTAGCCCTTTGGTATCGATTTTGTATTTTACATCATTGTCCTCAACCACTTTCTCTTTGATCGTGTCGCATTCTTTATCTTGTAGTTGAGCATTCTTCACTTTGTCCATCAAAGTTGGACTAGCTTCTATCTAGTATAATTTTTCGTCGGTTTCTTTTGGAAATTTGATTTCCTACTCCAGCCTTGCCATGTCTGAAATAAGCTCTTCCTGGTTGGTTAACAACATCAACTTTTCCCGGCCTTTTCTGCTTAAAGCATCTGCAACCACATTCGCTTTGCTGGATGATAAAAGATCTCACAATCGTAATCTTTTATCAATTCCATCCATCTTCTTTGACGCATGTTTAGGTCCTTCTGTGTGAAAATATACTTCAGACTTTTATGATATGTGTAGATCTCACATTTTTCTCCATAGAGATAGTGTCTCCATATCTTCAGAGCAAATACTATTGCAGCCAATTCCAAATCATGAGTCGGATAACCTTTCTCATAATCATTCAGTTGTCTTGATGCATACGCAATAACTTTGTCATTCTGCATAAGAATACAACCCAACCCTTTATGTGAGGCATCACTAAACACCACAAAGTTTTCCGTATTATCTGGTAGTGACAACACTGGTGCCACACTTAATTTTTTCTTTAAATCTTGAAAACTCTCTTCACATTTCTCCGTCCAAACAAATTTTACCGCTTTCCTTGTCAAATTTGTTAGCGGAGTGGCTATCTTAAAAACTTTTTGAATAAATCATCTATAATAACCGGCCAGTCCCAAGAAACTCCTTACGTCTGACGGTGTTCTTGGTTGTTTCCAATTGACTACAGCATCCACTTTTAATGGATTCACTGAAATCCCATCTTTGTCAATCACGTGCCCAAGAAATTGCACATGGTCTAGCCAAAATTCGCACTTGCGTACAATTTTTCCTTTCTTAGTGTTTCCAACGTCAAACGTAAGTGTTCCACATGTTCCTCTTGAGTTTTAGAATACACCAGAATGTCATCGATAAATACCACTACAAACTTGTCTAAGAATGGTTTAAATAACATGTTCATCAAATCCATGAATACAGTAGGGGCATTAGTCAAACCAAAAGAAATCACCAGAAACTCGTAATGTCCATACCGAGTTCTGAATGTCATTCTAGGTATATCCTCCTTCCTCACTTTCAATTGGTGATACCCACTTCTCAAATCTATTTTCGAGAAGTATTTAGCACCCTTCAACTGATCAAACAAGTCATCTAGTCTTGGCAACGGAAATTTGTTTCTAATAGTGACTTTGTTTAATTCTCTATAATCAATACAAAGACGCATTGACCCATCCTTCTTCTTCATGAATAACACTGGCGCTCCCCACGGTGAAACGCTTGGTTGAATATACTTCTTATCTAACAGTTCTTGCAATTATACCATCAGTTCCTTCATTTCTACCAGAGCCATTCTGTACGGGGCCTTCGATATCGGTGTTGTTCCCGACGCTAAGTCGATCACGAACTCAATTTCTCGGTCAGGCGCAAGTCCTGGTAAATCTTCCTGAAACACATCTACAAATTCCCTAACCACTGGTATCTCTTCCAATTTCACACCCTTCTTCTGAGTATCAACTATGTAAGCTAAATAGCCTATACAGCCTTGACTCAACAACTTCTTAGCCTGTATAATCGTCAGACATCTCATTTGTCTAGGCAATTTGCTACCATAGAAAACTACCTTTGACGGAGCCATAAGATTTACACATTTCTTCTGGCAATCAATTACCGCTCCACATTTGAACAGCCAATCCATTCCCAAAATAACATCAAACTCTCTAAGTCTAATCGGAATCAAATCTACCATCATGATATTTCCCTTAATATTCACCCTACAGCTCTTGTATACGAACCTAACAGGAATTACCTCCTTATTCGTAATTTCTATGTTTAAAGGGAAATTCAATTCTTCACTAGGTATTTCTAACTTCTTAGAAAATTCATCAGATATAAATGAGCAAGTAGCACCCGAATCAAATAATACATAAGCATCAATACCAATGATTGGGTTAATACCTGATACAACATCTTTTGATTGCACAGCATCTTGCACACTCATGTTGAAGGTTTTGGCTGTGGGTTTGTTTGATGTCGTTGGTCCAGCAATGGCCCATATACCTCCACTGTTACCTCCATTGCTTCTGGTTGTCTCTCCAGCCTTCTTCTTAGGGCATTCATGAGCAAAGTGATCCTTGGATCCACACATGAAGCACACGTTCTTCTTTAGTTGAGTGCAATTTGTGGCGATGTGACCCTCCTGGCCACAATTGAAGCATACCTATTTCTCCATTAAGCACGCACCCATGTAAAACTTCCCGCAAGTAACACATGCTTCAAACTTCTTATTTTGCTGGTTACCCTGCTGGTTTCCAGCACCCACGTTCCCATTCCACTTCCTCTTTAAATTGTTGTTGTCGTTTCCACTACTACCACCTCCATTCTTGATCTCCACTTTATTCTTCTTCTTCTTCTGTTCTTGATTGAACTTAGTCACTGCCTCGCCTCCACCTTCAGCGAGTATTGCCTTCTCTATCTTTGACAGTCCCAAATCTGGGTCCTCTAACCACGGTTCGGTCATCACGATAAAATACTAACATCCACCTCTAAACAACGGACAATAACTAAAATGCGGAATATAATAAACGTATGTCATTCATTCAAAAGGTGTTACTAGTCCCAAGATTCGATAACCTTAAAATACAATCTTATAAACATACCCTAAAATAATAATTAGGGTTCACATTACATAACAGTAATTTAAACTTGGCATATATTAAAGTCTGTTCCTGGCAACAATCTTACATCTTCCCTTTACCCTTGTCCTTTCCTGAGGCCTCGGGCTTAGCTGCAATATAATTCATGATATAGCAAGGATGAGCAACAAGTTTGCTCAACAAGTTTAAATACAACAATAAGGATATATCATGATGAAAGGAAAATATCTGACAAGGAATTCAACAATATGAATATTAGAAGCAAAGACATAGATTTGCTTTTAAAATGACTGCTAGTCAAGTAGACTTTGAACTATAACACTTCAATGGAATCAATAATTATTTGACCCTTTGGTTACTGGCTACAGAATAAGTACTTGAGGGGATCAGCCTCGCGTACACCATGTATATGCATAACATTTAAATCTATTCTTTGTATCTTATATTAGATACCTAGGGTACTCCCCTATCATAAGAGGGGTGTTCTTTCAGTCTAAGAATCCTTACCATCAATTGGTTTGGATAGCTTTTATAAAATTTCATAGGCTTATCTGACCGAACAAAGGTTCAGACTCTATCTGACACAGTTTAAGAATTATAGAACTTTAAATGAAGTACAAGTCCAAGACTGTACGAATTCAAGTGCGCTAAGTGCGAATGTCGATAATGTCGATAATATCGATGTGGAATAATTGTAAGGTAATTAACCCACTTAATAACATGCTTGGAAATAAAGTTCAAGCTTAAACGAATAACTTTCAATTCAACAATAACCTGCTCAATATGATTTAGGGTAAGTTTCAGGGAAACTTGCTTAACATAAGTAGGGTTCAAGGAACTTGCTCAATAAAAGTAGGGTTCAAAGAACTTGCATAAACATATACCTATTTGCACATAATAAAGGTAGTGCGTAAGGTTTAGATACTTGCTTATGATATGCGTTAATTAAAGTAATGCAAGGGTTTAGGATACTTGCCTGTTTGCTCAGCTACAATAAAATACTAGCTTTAATTACTTGCGTCGAAACGACCTAACGTTATCAAGTCGATCAATTCAATTAGTATGTGTAAACTAATATGCGTCTACACCTACAATAACTAAGTCTTCACATAGCATGCTTCTAATCACATTATATGGCATATTGGTCACATATTACAAAGTAAAGAAATCATATAAGCATGCCTTAAATTTTAGAACCAAAAACAGAATCTGGCAAAACTGCAGGACGGCGCAGTTGGGCCTGGTCTAGGCCTAGGGACGGCGCAGCTGTGCTGGCCCCTGGCCAGACCAGGTTTGAGTTGTGCTCTCCTGACTTTAGTGCAACTCTAACACACTAATCACACATGCCATTTAACATACATACATGCTAGAGTTTCACATATAACACATGATCAGACTTGAGTTCATTACTACAAGTTTAACTTACAAATTATATGTCATTAGAACATAAAAAGTTCATGTAATCATCATGATTTGCAAATCTTGGTCATACAATACTTAGTAGTCATGCTTGTATAAAGACAACACATGTATACTTTACTCACATAGTTCATATTCTAGAAATTTCCTTTTTATGACTATGTGTGAACTAAGTGAAAATCATGCATTAACCAAACGATGTTCATGCCAATATATCTATAGGCATAGTGAGTCCTAATATACATGCTTGCATGGTCATAACGTACTTTACCCATTACTTGATGATATTAGCTTTCTCATTCTAACTTTCTTTGAATTTAACACTAAGTCAACTTAGCATATACAACGCATATTAGTATACAACTCTCTTGCATTTACAACATATATTAAAGTCACATATACATGCTCAAAAAGTCAGAACTCACTAGATAAAAATCTTCGTCAAGTTCTCTTTGAAAAATCTTAAATTTCTTATCTTGGAAATAGTCAAATCTTTCAATCATGTATACTAGTGTGTTCAATCACTTTAGTCTTGTATTTCATGTCAATATAAACCATATCAACACACTTATAAAGTCAAAATGCTCACATGATGTGTTCGTGGCAAAGTTCACTTTTGAAATCTCAAATCTCATTTTAAGACCACAAGTGTTGTGTTCATTACAGGTACTAACATGGTTATACTTGTTCATACTATATGCACATGCTTATGTGTGTGTACTACAATAGTTTACATATTTGCTCTAACCATATACTAACAAGTTAGCACAACAGAAACTGGACAGAAAATATCAGAGCTAGTGCAGGACTAGCGCAGCTGCGCTGCACCCTAGTACAATTAGGGCGCAGCTGCGCCATGCCTGAGACAAAAACTAAATTCGGGTTATGGCGCAGCTGCGCTGCACCCTAGTACAAATAGGGTGCAGCTGCGCTGTGTCTACATCAGAGACAGTAAGCAAACTCTGTTTACAGTTCAGCAACCCATCAAGTAAAATCCTTAAAAACCTTGCTTCTAACATAACCCAACACACTTATAAGTATGTATAACACTAAGACGCATAACCCAAATCAACTAACAACTATTACATGCTTAATTCCAAGAATCAACCCATTAAGCAATTTATCAAAAATGGAGAATGGGTATGGAAGTTATACCTCTTGTGACTCAATTCAGCTGCAATATAACACTCTACTCACTCTTAGCAAACTAATTTTCAGCAAATTATAATGAGGAAGATGAGAGTCTCTTTTATAGAAGAATGGCTACATGGATAATACAATTATCTCCCAAATTAAAACAAAGGATTTCAAGAATGCAATATGGATAAGAGGAGGTTGGTGAGAGTTGGTAATCTCAATCATGAATCCCACTCCCCATCTACTAATTGATCTAGATTGGTGAATTTGAGATGAAGAATAGAGTAGGCTTGCTAGCTTTTGGAAAATACGTAAGTTAGCTTTTATGCTACTATTCATGTACTTGGTGACTCTTAATTTGGGACAAGGAAGATAGAGCTTAGCATTTGCAAAATGAAATGCAACATTTGGCTTATACTAAATATGCATAATATATACTTTGATTATAAACTATGTATGCACAATTCACTTCACATAACATAGGTTATAATGATTTAAAAGGGCATACAATGTATTTTCCAATTATAAGATATCAATTAGTGCACATACATATAATTCATGTACATTTTCTATTACCACCAAATACCATTGTGCATTACTTGCACAATTAATCAAGTAAATAAAATCATATTATATAAATTATTAATCTCTTAGTTATTAATTATTATCTATTCATAATAATTATTAATTAACACATTATCAATTAATTACTCATAATTGTAATTAATCAAAACGTTCAACTCTTTCTAATATATTCAAATAAATTGAATATTTAATCAATAAGAATCCTATCAATTTCTTGATATTAAAACTCTTAGGGTTAGTCCACTAATTTAAATAAACTATTAATGGCTCCCTTTAATCATTCCACAAATTCACATAACCACATCAGGTTTAAATAACTCACAAAACTAACTCATTAAAATTAAATCACATATTTAATTAATAAGGAGTTCTAAATTCGTGGACGTTACATCCCTTCCCCCTTATAAAAATTCTGTCCTCGGAATTGCAAAAATAAGGTTACTCAAATAAAAATGAATAATTCGCTCTCATTTTCTCTTCTAACTCCCACGTAGCTTCTTCTACGGCATGATTCCTCCAGAGAATCTTAACGGAATGGATGATCTTATTCCTCAGCTTATGTTCCTTCCTATCTAGTATCTGGACAGGAACTTCCTCGTACGATAAGTTTTTCTCGACTTGAATTGGTTCATAGGAGATAACGTGCTTATAGTCCAGTTTATACGACCACAACACTGACACATGAAACACGCTGTGAATGTGCTCAAGTTCAAGAGGTAATGCTACCTCGTACGCCACTTCACCGACCCGCCTCAGAATCTGGAACGGTCCTATGAACCTAGGGCTCAACTTGCCCTTCTTCCCAAAACGAATCTTCCCTTTCCAGGGAGATACTTTCAGAAAAGCATAGCTTCCTATTTCAAAATCTATCTTCTTGCGATGTAAATCCGCATACTTCTTTTGGTGATCTTGAGCTACTATTAATCGTGCTCTTATCACCTTGATGATTTCTACCATCTGTTGTACTAATTCTGGTCCCAATAGTCGACGTTCTTTAACTTCGTCCCAGCATAAGGGCGTTCTACATTTCCTCCCATATAGTGCTTCGTACGGTGGCATTCCAATACTGGCGTGATAACTATTGTTATATGCAAAATCTACTAATGGAATGTGATCCTCCTAACTACCCTTGTAGTCCATCACACAAGCTCGGAGCATGTCTTCAAGTGTTTGAATTATTTTTTTGCTTTGCTCATCGGTCTGCGGATGATACGTGGTACTCATTCATAGTTGTGTCCCCATTCTTTCTTGAAGACTCTTCCAGAAGTTTAACATGAATCGCGGATCTCTATCAGATACAATAGTTACCAGCACCCTATGTCTCGAGATAATTTCCTTGACATACAATTTGGCTAACTGGTCCAAACTATACTTAATCTTAATCGGCAAAAAGTGAGCTGACTTAGTAAGACGATCTGCAATCACCCATATGGCGTCATGCCCTTTCTGCATTGATGGAAATCCCACCACAAAATCCATTGTGATGTGCTCCCATTTCCATTCTGGAATCTCTAATGGTTGTAATAACTCGCTTGGTCGTTGGTGCTCTGCTTTGACTCTCTGACAATTTAGACATCTACTTACGTATTCCGCAACCTCTCTCTTCATGTTTGGCCACCAGAAGTGGTGACGCAAATCTTGGTACATCTTCGTGCTTCCAGGGTGTATCGAATATCTTATACTGTGCGCTTCTTGCACAATCTCTTCTCTTAGTTTTGGTACTAACGGTACCCAAATTCTTCCTTCAAATCTTAGCAGTCAAGTGCTATCAACCTTAAATTTCAATTCATCACCTTCAGTCAATCGTTTCTTGGTGTTATTGCAATCTTCGTCGTTCTCTTGTGCCTCTTTAACCTTATCCAATAAAGTCGGGCTCGTTGTCACCGTAAATAATTACTCGTCAGTCTCCATCGGATACCTAATTTCCAAGTCTAGTCATTCGAAATCTTTCACCAATTCCTCTTAAATGGTCAACTTTAATAACCTCTCTCTACCTTTCCTGCTCAAGGCATCTGCCACTACATTTGCTTTGCCTGGATGGTACAGAATTTCACAATTATAATCTTTGATCAATTCTAACCATCAGCGTTGCCTCGTGTTTAACTCTCTCTGCGTGAAGATATACTTCAGACTCTTGTGATCCGTATATATCTCACACTTCTCACCATACAAATAATGCCTCCAGATCTTCAAGGCGAAAACTACTGTTGCTAACTCCAGTTTATGAGTCGGATATCCCTTCTCATAATCTTTCAGCTGACGTGACGTGTACGCAATGACCCTGCCGTGTTGCATCAGTACACAGCCAAGACCCTTGTGTGACGCATCACTATACACTATAAACCCTCCCGTGTTGTCTAGTAAGGCCAACACAGGTGCTTGACTAAGTCTCTTCTTCAATTCTAGGAAACTTTCTTTGCACTTCTCCGTTCAAACGAACTTAACTGTCTTTCTGGTAAGATTGGTCAACGGCGATGCTAATTTCGAAAAATTCTGAATAAATCTTCGATAGTATCCTGCCAATCTTAAGAAACTCTGAATTTCTGTCGGCGTCTTCGGCTGCTCCCAATTGATAACCGCTTCTACCTTCTCTGGATCCACTGAAACACCATTCTTGTCGATAACGTGCCCTAAAAACTGCACTCTCTGCAACCAAAACTCACACTTAGAGAATTTTGCATACAGCCTCTCCCTTCTTAATGTCTCCAACACCATCCGAAGATGCTCGGTGTGTTCTTCCTCCGTCTCTGAATACACTAGGATGTCATCTATGAATACGACAACAAACTTATCCAAATACTATTTGAATACTCTGTTCATCAAATCCATAAATGCTTCTGGGGCATTCGTCAATCTAAATGACATTACCAGAAACTCAAAGTGTCCATATCGAGTTCTATATGCCGTCTTTGGAATGTCTTCTGGCCTCACTTTTAGTTGGTGATAACCGATTCTCAAGTCAATCTTTGAAAAGTACTTTGCCCCCTTCAACTGATCAAACAAATCGTCTATCCTGGGCAACGGGTACTTATTCTTAATGGTGACCTTGTTCAACTCTCGGTAGTCGATACAAAGTCTTAACGACCCATCTTTCTTCTTCACGAATAAGACTGGTGCTCCCACGGTGATACGCTCAGTCGAATGTATCCCTTATCCAATAACTCTTGTAAGTGTGTCATAAGTTCTTTCATCTCTACTGGTGCCATACGATACAACGCTTTGTATACCGGTGCTGTCCCTGGTGCCAAATTAATAACGAACTTAATCTCTCTATCCGGTGGCAATCCCGAAATCTCATCTAGGAAGACATCTATGAAATCCCTTACAATAGGTATTTGACACAGTTCACCCTCGACTCGTCGAGTATCAACCACGTGAGCCAAATAACCTATACAACCCTTCCTAAGCAATCTCTGCGCTTGCACCGTCGTCAGATAATGAGATTGTCTCGGCGATTTACTACCATAAAATACCACCTTCGACTTATTCAGAGTCTTAAGGTGTATACACTTCTTCTTACAATCTATAACTGCTCTGTGAACCGATAACTAATCTATTCCAAGGATTACATTGAACTCCCCCAAACGAATCGGTATCAAATCCACTTTGAGCTTAAATCCTTGTAATTCGACATAACAATTCCTATAAATGTATTCTACGGTAATAATTTCTTTGTTCTCTACTTCTACGTTCATAGGTTGTTTTAATCTCTCACGAGGTAAGTCTAACTGTTTAGCAAATTTTTTGGAAACAAAAGAGCAGGTACCACCCGAATCAAATAACACGTATGCATCTATATCATTGATCAGAATGATACCTGACACCACGTCCTTAGATTCCACCGCATCCTGCACGGTCATGTTGAACGTTCGTGTCGTTGGTCTGTTGGCTTGACTGACTGGTCCTCCAATGTTTAGTCCATTGTTGTTGTTGTTGCGGTTGCCGCTAGCTGCATTGCCCTTTTTCTTTGGGCAGTCCTTGATTTGATAGTCTGTGGCTCCACACGAGAAACATCCTCCCTTCTGCTTATTCAGACACTGAGGAGCCATGTGCCCCGGTTGTCCACAACGATAACAAACATTCTTTCCCTTCATACACTCCCCCGAGTTACTCCTCCCACAGTTGTTGCACTTCATACTTTTCTTGGCCTCCCCTCTTGACTTATTACCTCCAGAGGATTGACTCTCCGTCCATTTACGCTTGTTGGGGTTGTTGCCTCCGCTTCTTCCTCCTTTTTGACCGTCCTGATCGGTCTTCTTCTCTTGTTTGAATCGAGCGATGGCTTCATTGTCTCCTTCAGCAATGATAGCCCTTTCCAAAAGATCAGAGTAATTCTTAATCTTTAACACAGCCACTGCCTTCTGCACCCATGGTTTCAGTCCTAATTCGAACCTCCTTGCCTTCCTGGCCTCCATGTCAACCTGATGTGAAACGAATCGGGCTAACTCATTAAATCTTGCCGCGTACTCTACGACAGTCATACTACCTTGTTTCAGTTCCAGGAACTTAACCTCCATATCTTGTTGCGTATTCTCCGAGAAGTAATTCTCGAGGAATAGCTCCTTAAATCTGTCCCAAGGAATAACTCCTTCGTCTGCTCGGCCCCTATTGGCTTTCCACCAATAGTTAGCTTCGCCCTTCATCATGAAAGTGGCAAAACTCGTCTTCTGTGCTTCGGCCACTCGTGCAACCTCAAACACCTTCTCTATTTCTTCTATCCATGTCTGGGCTTCAATTGGGTCCAAGGTTCCTCGGAACTCCGGTGGTCCTACCAATTTAAAGTCCTTAAAGCTAGCCAAGTACTGTCCTGGCTGCCCTGCTGCTGGCGGGGGTCTGTTTTGCATTGCCGCAGTTAACAGGTTAACGAAGTTCTGCATTGGATCAACATTTTCCCCTCCACCATTGTTAACGGATCCTTCCTCCCTCTGATTCCGCTGAATTCTCCTAGGCGGCATGATCTGAGGAAAGAAAGAAATAATTAGGCTTTATGTGATATACTATTCAAGCTAGCATTAAGAAGTTTAAGACGTTTATCAATCATTTTGATTTAAATAAACAACTTCAATATCACAATAAAACTCGATGGATTTCTTCATCCCATCACTTATATACTCTACTTGAGTTATGTACTAAGGTTATAACCTAGGTTTCGCATTCCTAACATTTATAACATATGCTTTGATACCAACCTGTGATAGCCCCAAATCCGGGTCCTCCGACCCCGGTTCGGTCATCACGATAAAATACTAACATCCACCTCTAAACAATGTAAGATAACTAAAATGCGGAATATAATAAACGTACGTCGTTCATTCAAAAGATGTTACTAGTCCCAAGATTCGATAACCTTAAAATACAATCTTATAAACATACCCTAAAATAATAATTAGGGTTCATATTACATAACAGTAATTTAAACTAGGAATATATTAAAGTCTGCTCCTGGCGACTATCCTACATCTTCCCTTTACCCTTGTCCTTTCCTGAGGCCTCAGGCTTAGCTGCAACATAATTCATGATATAGCAAGGATGAGCAACAAGTTTGCTCAACAAGTTTAAATACAACAATAAGGATATATCATGATGAAAGGAAAATATCTGACAAGGAATTCAACAATATGAATTTTAGAAGCAAAGACAAAGATTTGCTTTTAAAATGACTGCTAGTCAAGTAGACTTTGAACTATAACACTCCAATGGAATCAATAATTATTTGACCCTTTGGTTACTGGCTACAGAATAAGTACTTGAGGGGATCAGCCTCGCATACACCATGTATATGCATAACATTTAAATCTATTCTTTGTATCTTATATTAGATACCTAGGGTACTCCCCTATCATAAGAGGGGTGTTCTTTCAGTCTAAGAATCCTTACCATCAATTGGTTTGGATAGCTTTTATAAAATTTCATATGCTTGTCTGACCGAACAAAGGTTCAGACTCTATCTGACACAGTTCAAAAATTATAAAATTTTAAATGAAGTACAAGTCTAAGATTGTACGAATTCAAGTGCACTAAGTGCGAATGTCGATAATATCGATATGGAATAATTGTAAGGTAATTAACCCACTTAATAACATGCTTGGAAATAAAGTTCAAGCTTAAACGAATAACTTTCAATTCAATAATAACCTGCTCAATATGATTTAGGGTAAGTTTCAGGGAAACTTGCTTAACAAAAGTAGGGTTCAAGGAACTTGCTCAATAAAAGTAGGGTTCAAAGAACTTCCATAAACATATACCTATTTGCACAGAATAAAGGCAGTGCGTAAGGTTTAAATACTTGCTTACGATATACGTTAATTAAAGTAATGCAAGGGTTTAGGATACTTGCCTGTTTGCTCAGCTACAATAAAATACTAGCCTTAATTTCTTGCGTCAAAACGACCTAACGTTATCAAGTCGATTAATTCAATTAGTATGTGTAAACTAATATGCGTCTACACCTACAATAACTAAGTCTTCACATAGCATGCTTCTAATCATTTTATATGGCATATTGGTCACATATTACAAAGTAAAGAAATCATATAAGCATGCCTTAAATTTCAGAACCAAAAATAGAATCTGGCAAAACTGCAGGACGGCGCAGCTGCGCCTAGTCTAGGCCTAGGGACGGTGCAGCTGCGCTGGCCCCTGGCCAGACCAGGTATGAGTTGTGCTCTCCCAACTTTAGTCCAACTCTAACACACTAATCACACATACCATTTAATATGCATACATGCTAGAGTTTCACATATAAAACATGATCATACTTGAGTTCATTACTACAAGTTTAACTTACAAATTATATGTCATTAGAACATAACACGTTCATGTAATCATCATGCTTTGCAAATCTTGGTCATACAATACTTAGTAGTCATGCTTGTATAAAGACAACACATGTATACTTTACTCACATAGTTCATATTCTAGAAATTTTCTTTTTACGACTATATGTGAACTATGTGAAAATCATGCATTAACCAAACGATGTTCATGCCAATATATCTATAGGCATAATGAGTCCTAATATACATGCTTGCATGGTCATAACGTACTTTACCCATTACTTGATGATATTAGCTTTCTCATTCTAACTTTCTTTGAATTTAACACTAAGTTAACTTAGCATATACAAGGCATATTAGTATACAACTCTCATGCATTTACAACATATATTAAAGTCACATATACATGCTCAAAAAGTCAGAACTCACTAGATAAAAATCTTCGTCAAGTTCTCTTTGAAAAACCTTAAATTTCTTATCTTGGAAATAGTCAAATCTTTCAATCATGTATGCTAGTGTGTTCAATCGCTTTAGTCTTGTATTTCATGTCAATATAAACCATATCAACACACTCATAAAGTCAAAATGCTCACATGATGTGTTCGTGGCAAAGTTCACTTTTGAAATCTCAAATCTCATTTTAAGACCACAAGTGTTGTGTTCATTACAGGTACTAACATGGTTATACTTGTTCATACTATATGCACATGCTTATGTGTGTGTACTACAATAGTTTACATATTTGCTCTAACCATATACTAACAAGTTAGCACAACAGAAACTGGACAGAAAATATCAGAGCTAGTGCAGGACTAGCGCAGCTGCGCTGCACCCTAGTACAATTAGGGCGCAGCTGCGCCATGCCTGAGACAAAAACTAAATTCGGGTTATGGCGCAGCTGCGCTGCACCCTAGTACAAATAGGGTGCAGCTGCGCTGTGTCTACATCAGAGACAGTAAGCAAACTCTGTTTACAGTTCAGCAACCCATCAAGTAAAATCCTTAAAAACCTTGCTTCTAACATAACCCAACACACTTATAAGTATGTATAACACTAAGACGCATAACCCAAATCAACTAACAACTATTACATGCTTAATTCCAAGAATCAACCCATTAAGCAATTTATCAAAAATGGAGAATGGGTATGGAAGTTATACCTCTTGTGACTCAATTCAGCTGCAATATAACACTCTACTCACTCTTAGCAAACTAATTTTCAGCAAATTATAATGAGGAAGATGAGAGTCTCTTTTATAGAAGAATGGCTACATGGATAATACAATTATCTCCCAAATTAAAACAAAGGATTTCAAGAATGCAATATGGATAAGAGGAGGTTGGTGAGAGTTGGTAATCTCAATCATGAATCCCACTCCCCATCTACTAATTGATCTAGATTGGTGAATTTGAGATGAAGAATAGAGTAGGCTTGCTAGCTTTTGGAAAATACGTAAGTTAGCTTTTATGCTTACTATTCATGTACTTGGTGACTCTTAATTTGGGACAAGGAAGATAGAGCTTAGCATTTGCAAAATGAAATGCAACATTTGGCTTATACTAAATATGCATAATATATACTTTGGTTATAAATTATGTATGCACAATTCACTTCACATAACATAGGTTATAATGATTTAAAAGGGCATACAATGTATTTTTCAATTACAAGATATCAAGTAGTGCACATACATATAATTCATGTACATTTTCTATTACCACCAAATACCATTGTGCATTACTTGAACAATTAATCAAGTAAACAAAATCATATTATATAAATTATTAATCTCTTAGTTATTAATTATTATCTATTCATAATAATTATTAATTAACACATTATCAATTAATTACTCATAATTGCAATTAATCAAAATGTTCAACTCTTTTTACTATATTCAAATAAATTGAATATTTAATCAATAAGAAGCCTATCAATTTCTTGATATTAAAACTCTTAGGATTAGTCCACTAATTTAAATAAACTATTAGTGGCTCCCTTTAATCATTCCACAAATTCACATAACCACATCAAGTTTAAATAACTTACAAAACTAACTCATTAAAATTAAATCACATATTTAATTAATAAGGAGTTCTAAATTCGTGGACGTTACACCATCACTGCTGCGAAAGTCTTTAACTGGAACAGGGAGACCCTACTGTACAACCAGGGCTTCAGTTCCTGTTCAAACCTCTTCGCCTTGCGTTCGTTCGTGCTGACCTGATATGGCGCAAACCTCGCCAACTCGTTGAATTTAGAGGCATACTCAGATACCGTCATTGTTCCCTGCTTTAGTTCCAAACACTGCACTTCTAGCTGACTCTTCGAACTTTCTGGAAAATAGGTCTCGAAGAATATTTCCTTAAACCTATCCCAGGTCATCACCCCTGGCCCTTCTCGAGTTTTATTAGCATGCCGCCAATAACTAGCCTCTGCTTTCAACATGAATGTTGCGAAAGCAGTCTTCTGACCATCCCCTACCCTAGTGACATCAAACACCTTTTCTATCTCCATAATCCAAGTCTGTGCTTCAACTGGATTCATGGACCCACGAAATTCAGGTGGTCCAACTGCCTTAAAATCCTTAAACGTTGTACCTTGGTTCTGTGGTTGATTCTGCAACGTTTCTGTCAGTAGCGTCACTAGTTGTTGGCATCAACATTGTCATTATTAGTTCCTTCAGTGGTTCTCTGTCATGGTGGTTGACGTCTGAGAGGCATTTTCTATTAAGAATACACTCATTAGATTATTATTCAACTCTTTTAAGTAATTTCTACTTAACTTACATCTCATAAAGGAAAATATCATATAACACTTTGAATAAAATAAAATAATAACTTTTATTCATTCATATTCTTGTTAAAAACATCATAATAATAGCATCACTGCTATCTACATTACTTTCTTGAACTACAAAAGTTTCAAGACAACATCATCATCATATCCCATAGGTTCCATAACACTTGGGATTTATAATTATTTAAAATTTTATTAATCACATGCATTCCCTAAGATGTCCTACTAAGATACTCCATAGCCTTTCGACACTCTTCTTCCATAACCCGGAATATTGTTCGTCGATCTAACACGTACGATGGCAGAGTCTCGAACTGAATAGGATATCCCATGACCCGATCTTGAGCTCGATTAATCATGGCGTTGAATACTTTATCCATCTCCTCCATCTTCATCCTCTTTGTTTGTGCGTCTCTCGCTACTATTCTGGTTCGTTGAAAAGCTTCCTCGTATGCGTCTTCCGCTATTGCTCTCTTAGTAGCTTCTTCCTTCAGTTTGTTCTTCAGTTCAGCGATCACCTCGATCAGTTGTTCTTTCTCTCCTTTTGTGTGTACTAGCCTCTCCTCGACATTAGTCAGTCGTTCCTCATAATCCTGGATCTCGCCGTCTTTCTGTGTCATTGTAGTCTGTTGTTCAGCTACTATCTCTTGCAATTCATCGACTGTATC
Organism: Panax notoginseng; assembly: GCA_016801055.1. Lineage (NCBI taxonomy): Eukaryota > Viridiplantae > Streptophyta > Magnoliopsida > Apiales > Araliaceae > Panax > Panax notoginseng. The sequence continues at coordinate 80,823,956 of CM029018.1, forward strand.
CTGAAGTTCCACATTACGGTCGTAGACTTCATCGTTCATACGAGCAGCTATCGAGGTTAGTGGACTCTCTTCCTCCTCGTCCTCGTCATCCTCATTCTCTTGTGGAAGCTCAACGGGATCCTCCTCATCTGTTTCCACAACATCATCCTCCTCTTCAACCACTTTGACCAACGGGGCTAACTCCCGTGGCAGTAGTCATTCTCAAACAACTTGAACGTCGCGAGGCTCCTCCTCTATAGGCATCTGAGGTCCCTCCTCCCTAACCTGACTAGACTCTCCGACATTAGTCATCTTGACAACAAAATTTTAAGTTTTAATTATTAATCATTACTACTCGACACTCACGAGCACATAAGTAATAAACACATAAGCACATAAGTGTTTTATTACTTCTTCCTTAAAACTCGATAAGAGTTAATCACCACTATCTTTTCAAAGGTTACTTCCTAAGGCTTTTCCCCACCTAAGGTTAATAACCTAAAGCTTTGATACCAACTTATGACACCCCCAAATCCCGGTACTTCATTACCTCAAGATTTGGTGTTCACTTAATCAAAACATTCATATCTAACTACCCAATCATAAAAAAATTGAATAATAAACCTTCCCTTAAGGGATTACATTAATAAAATCTCCCAGGTTATCTAACCTTTAAGTACAATCATTCAAATACGGAAAATAAATACTTCATTACATCAATCAAATTAAAGTTTGATAAATAACTGTCAACATATTTCAAGTCTTCAATACTTGTTCATCTTCCTCTTTCCCTTACTGGTGCTAGGTACATCTACCTTCTCATCCTTAGCTGTAATAGTTATGTAAGCAAGAGTGAGCAAACAAAGCTCACTTGAAATAAGAATGGATAAACTTTACAACATTTGCCAAATAATAGGCTCAATAGAACTGAATGATATGTTCTATTAACATTCTGAAATATACTACTGAGGGTCTAATGACCACGAACCATGTCCACAATTATAAGTAATCTTTCAACTTTAACTTTAACAGTCATAAGACTATAAGGACTCCACGTACTTAGGAGGATCAGTCCTTCGTACAATGTATTGTGCACAAACATTTCAACGCTAAGCGTAAACCCCTAATAATAGGGTTGTTCATCTCAGTATTTAGAGTACAAGTCCGCACCAAAGAAAGTTTGGTTTGGATAAGCTTTCAAGGATAATTTGAAGTTTAATGATCATTAACTAGGGAACTAGTTGAATCAACGATACTTGATAACACAACAGTTGTTTAATAACAACATAACATAGAACAATTGAGAATCATAGGTAAACTGACTATATTCTAAACTCATGCTTGAAAATAACTAGAGAGCATAAGTATTGATCAAAATGAAGAAAATGATAAACCTTGGCTTGAACAATAATAAGCTAGGTCTGTGATCTTGGCAAATTAGAAATTTAGTTACCAAACATGCACTAATTGATAGCAAGGTGGAAACAATGCTTACTCATCATGGTAATAAACTATACAAAGTGATTGAACCATTCAACACAAGGAATTAAGGTTCAAGAAACATTTATTATAAAAGAATGAACTAGACAAACTTGTTTAACTATAAACAAGTTAGAGTAAGCCAACAATGATTAGAATTACAATAACTTAAGATTAAAACATGCTCAATGTAAATAGATGAGATTTAGAAGCTAGCACAATTTTTATTAAAGTAGAGTTAAAGAACTTGCCTCGAGCGTAAGCTATAATATTAAACTCACGTTCACCTACATATAGGTTTAGAATCACCATCTGTTCGATATACTAACATTCATATTCTAACATAACACGCATTTCTAGTTAGACTTATTATTTAGCACAAGTCTTAAGCTACCATACAAATATCAGAAATTACAAGTGTTAACCTTCACAATACCTGTTTACTATTCATCATGCTCACTAAGTTCTAATATACCAAGTTCATCACTTACTAATCATTCAAACTTTGAATTTATCAATTACATATCATGCTTCTGTTTTAACTTTCTTATTACATGTTTGACACTTAATCATAACCTTAGACCAAGTGGTAAGGCTTCCCCAAAATCTGCAGCAGCAGCAGCAGAAGGCACTGCCTCAGATCAGTGTATGGCGCAGCTGCACCACACACAGCGCAGCTACGCAGTTTTTTACCTTGGGATCAGTGCAGCTGCGCTGGTGCACAGACAGAGGCAGAAACAGCTATGAACAGTAGCCGACTTTAGCCTAACAAACACGAATTTCACCCACCAAACAGTTAAATTAACATATAAGATAAATATAAAACTAACATAAACATGATTGCTAACATATTCATCAACATAGAACAATTTAACAACACTTCTAACTATTTTAATTTCTCAAATTTCTCATTTTCATATGAAAACTCCATTTTTGAGTTCCTTGGACAAAAATCAACATTATAAACACGATTCTTGTCCAAATAGCTTTATTCAAATTACATTATCTTCTTTTCTTAATAGACTAACATAATCAAGCCTCAATTCACACCTTAACATACAAATTGACCATCAACATTGGTACTTACATGAGCCATATAAAAAAATATACATACAAACATACACTGTCGTATTTTCCTACTGTTATCCGAATTTAGCATACAATTTCCTTGTTTAAACATAAACTCTAGTATTGTAATTACATACTAATGCGATAATACAGTCATATAGCAACAATTCGAAAAGTATGGAATTCACAGAGTTTGAAATTCATGCTGTAAAACTCAAATATATATATATATATATATATATATATATATATATATATATATATATATATATATATATAACCAAGGTTATATAAAATACCTTCACTTAGCATGTAATCCTTGCTAAAATCGCTGGAAATTGCTTATGTTCTCTCTCAATTGTCTCAACTCTCTCTGAAATTCTCAGTGTTCTTAGCAAATTGCCAAAACCCAACTGATATGCCTTATGCGTAAAACAAAATAAAACTAATAACCTTAATACGCCAAATTTAATAAAATGTCAATTACAAAAACAAATGTATATATTATAAATATACTATATTTATTATTTTAGTTTATTTTATTTACTTTATTATAAATTCAAATTTTAAAAATCCAAAAGCCGTAAGGCTTTGTTTGGCAAAAAGTCTTTAAAATAAAGATTTAATATCTTTAAGCTTTGTTTGGGTTAAACCAATTTAAAACAATCTATTCGGATCTTGACCAATTTATTCTTTAAGCTTTAATTATTTTAATAAACAATTTAGTTTATAATTTATAATCACATATTATTTATTCGGATCTCCATATCCAACATTAATCAAATAAATTTGTTACACTCTATATTTTAATTAAATATACCATTTAAACAATTAACACAAAATTATAATTTCATTATAATTTTATTTAATAATTTAATATACCCTTTAAATTATTAAATTCAATAACAATATAACTTCTCATGTTATATTACAACTCTCTAAATTATAAATTAATTTATTTTAGAATATTATCTAATAAATTTAATTCATAAATATTTACTAATAATAACCACGTCAATAAAATATTTATTTCAACATTTTCAACAATAAACACATCAAATAAATATTTAATATTACGATTAAAATTCTGGAATATTACATTTTTTATTATAATTGTTTTATTTATCTTATTTATTTTGACCAAAAATATTTTCTAAATCTTATTTAATAAATTTTCTTGATCTTGATGTTTTAAAGTGTTAAATCAAATGGGTCACTTATATTGGGACAATGCTTGCTAATGCGCTGAAAATGAATTGGGTCATGCATTTTGGGATAAAAATCATATGTCGATCGTCAAATGTTTGTCTGACCGAATTTGGAAAGAAGATGAAAATTTTAATTAAATCATTTTTATCATGTAGGCATTTTCTATTTATTCTCAAATTAATTTTATTATTTAAAGATTTCAAAAATTATTTTAAATTATTTCAAAATATGACAAAAATTATTTTATTGCATACATGAATTTAAATATATATATATATATATATATATATATATATATATATATATATATAATTCATCCAAACCATGCATGTCACACCCCAAATTCGGGTACTTCATTCCCACAAGATTTGGTGTTCACTTGATAAAAATATTTCTAACTACCCAAATATAATAAAATTTAACATTAAACCTTCCTATTAAAGGATTACATCAATAAAAATCTCCCAGATCATCTAACCTTTAAATACAAATCTCAAGTGCGGAAAATTAAATAACTACATCACAATATTAAAAATAAAGTCTGACAATATAAAAGTCAACATGTTTACAAGTCTTCAATACTTGTTCATCTTTCCTTTCCCTTTACTGGTGGTAGGTTCATCGACCTTCTCAACTTTAGCTGTAATATTTATATAAGCAAGAGTGAGCAAACGATGTGTTGGGAGAATGCATATTATGATTTGATATTTTAATGTATATGCTCATGATTATTTGTAAAGTCCTTCAAGTAAGATATGTACAAGGACTTAGTGATAGATCAAATTTGTTAGGTTAATCTTAGCTCTTAAACGTGTATCATTCTGTAATAGAATGTATAGATAGAAAGATCAAAACTGTTAGGTTGATCTTGAGGTGTAATAGATAGGGTTTGAAGAAATCGTAGTGTATCATCTGATCAACATCGCAGAAGTCAAGGCAGAAACGTTGAGCTTCAAAGATCGTAGTGTGTGCCTGCCTTGAAGGGACTCTCTGTAAATCGTAGAGTGGTCCCAACGTTTGCCGAGCCATCTCAACGATCGTAGTGTGCTGAAGGAAACGTGGAGTTTACAAGTCAACGATCGTAGTGTGCTCTCAGAAACGTAGACTAACAACACGAGCAAGTGAAGATCATAGTGTGAAAGGGTTTAAGAGAAATCGTAGTGCTCTCTAAATGAAAGCATCAGATCAAGCACCAAGGCAACAAGTCACTACGACCTGAATCGTAGAGTATAATGATCTGAATCGTAGAGCATCTGTCTTATGTCAGAAAACGTCGAGTCTCATGATTTGTGTGAAGGTAGATTTCAACATATGAGGAATGGATTCTAGACGCTGCAGTACTCATCAGTGCCAGAGTATATGTAATATCCTTAGTATGCAATAAAGAAGCTAAGGATAGTACCATGGGTAAGAGGGACAAAACACCTTTTCGGGTGTTAGGTGAGAAAGCAGTCTGCTGTGTCAGTGGGCCAGAATGCAGTTTCAGAAAATTTGCAGAAATGACTCCATCAAAGATCAAAAAAGTCAAATGCATTTAATGTCTCAACGGATGGATCCAATGGATAGTTTTCAAGATCACATATATGCAGATCAAACAGATGAGAGAGAACCAAGCAAGCATTGAACAAACAACGTGAACATCTCTCTCAAGCTCAACTCTACGATCTGAGATATTGCAAAGCTTGCTCAGCTACTCAGTTCTTTAGAACAAGTGCTTACACAGCAACTGAATAGCAACCATCAAGAACACAACATTGTCAACCAACTGAAGAAGAGTACCAAGTCTACTGGACTTGAAGAGTTCGTAGTGAACTGTATGAAAGCCAAGTCTGCTGGACTTGAAGAGTTCAAGAGTGAACTAAGAAGTTCCTAGACTGCTGGTCTAGAAGGAATCCGTGTGATTCAGAAGTTGTAACATACATCCTTAGTTGATATCCTACTCGTTGAGTAGAAGAGTGGACTAGGAGCTTTAAGTGCTCTGAACCACTGAAAAATGACTGTGTCATTTAGATTCATACCATAACTGCTATATCTGTTATAACTACCATAACTGCCTTACCCTCATTACTGCATTGCTTGGTAAAGAAGATTAAAACAAACATTTATTCCGCTATGTTTTAATCATTATAAAAGAACAAGTTTAAAACGAAAAGATTTTTAAATATCTATCAACCCCCCCTTCTAGATAACTATTGTGCCAACTAGGAACTAACAATTGGTATCAGAGCAGGTTCTATTTTATAGCTTACAAGCTTTAGTAGATCCAATGGCACTCATACCAAGCGAATCCAGGACCGAGGGAGGCAGCAAGCCACCAATGTGCAAAAAGGATAAATTTGCTAACTCGAAAGTCAGGATGCAAGCGTACATGGACTCAATAGATGAAGATCTATTTGAGACCGTTCAAAATGGGCCCTATATTCCAACCAAGCTTGCACCAACCACTGACGATCCAAACCGAATACAGATCAAAGTTAAAGAAGAATGGACAGACAACGAGAAAAGAGCTGTCCAACTTGATAAGAAGGATAAGAATATCCTGTTCCAATCCTTAGAGGACGATCTGTTTGAAAATGTTGTAAACAGCAAAACAGCTAAGAAAGTTTGGGAAGCACTGCTGATCATGCACGAAGGAACTGAAGAAGTTAGAGAAAACAAACAATCTCTCCTAACACAATAGTACGAAATGTTCGCTCATGTGCAAGGAGAAAACGTAACTGCCACCTATAAAAGATTCAACGTTCTGCTCAACTCTCTACGAGCATATGGAAAGGTCTATCCTAACAAAGATCTGACCATAAAGTTCATGAGAGCCCTACCAAGCAGATGGGATGCCAAGACCACTGCAATAAGAGAGTCAAAGAATCTCAACGAGATGACAGTTCAACAACTATATGGCAATCTCCTGAAATACGAGCTAGAGCTGACCCAATGTGTTGAAACCCTATCAGAAGGAAGAAGGAAGGATAAGGGTGTTGCTCTCAAGGTAACTGAAAGTGCATCAAAGGTCAACACTGAGATTGACTCTGATGATGATGAAGACGATGATGATGACTTTGCTATGCTGGTAAAGAGACTAAGAAGGTTCATGCGACAAGGCAGAATCAGCAAGCCAAAGAAGGTCAGCAATTACAGCAGTCAGGAGCAAATGAATAACCTATGCTACAACTGCAAAAAGCCTGGCCACTTCATCGTCAACTGCAACAAACCTATCAAAGAAGAACTAAAGAAGAAAACACATGCAAAGAAGGAATACAAAGGAAACAAGAGGCCTCAGAAAAGAGACAAAGGCCTGGTAGCTGGAGGATCATGGAGTGATTCAGATAATGATTCAAATGCTAACTCCGGAGATGAAGAAGAACCATAAATGGCCAATCTGTGCTTAATGGCCAAACATGCAAAGGACAAACAAAGCCTCAACATACATGATGTAAGTCTCGACGAGGTATTTGATTTCAACTCACCTGATGTAGACATGAATGACTTAAGAACTGCACTGCATGGCATAACCACTGATCTACATCAATATATGAAGTGGTTCAGAGTATTGTCTAAAGATCATTCACTTCTTCAAGAGGAGAAGAAGAAAGTTCAAGAAGAGCTTGAAATAGCCCTTCTAAGTACTAATCTTCTTTCCAAGCTTGAGGCTGAGAATGAAACTTTAAAACAGACAAACACACTCAATGCACAAAGAGAATCTAATCTAACCTCTAAAATTGAGGATCTAGAGAAGACTATCTCTGCATGGAACAAATCCTCATCATCCATGGACTGCCTGCTCTCTAGTCAGAGAAGCACATTCGACAGAACAGGTCTAGGCTTTGGGGAATCCATCTCAGAGCCTTGTGTGGAAAAGACAAAAGAAACTAGCACTAGTAATGCCTCAAGTTTTAGTAGAGGCATTGCCTTTGTGAAATCCTCACAGTTAGAAGAACCAGTTAAACCTTGTCCTACTGTCTCTATTCTTACTCATAGGAGTAAAGGATCTCATGATGGTCTGGGGTTCATAAAAGAGAAGAGTAACCTAACCTCTACTCACCAACCTCGAAGAATCGTAGAGTCAAGCAAGACCAACTCTACGAATCAACAGGGAAGGTACAGTAGAGGGAAGGCACACTCATCACTATTAATGAAATCCAAGGACACGTGGAAAAATGAGAATCAATTTAACAGAAGGATACCTAAGGAACCACACAAGTCCAAGTGGAGGATGAATCATCATACACATACAGGCATGCATCATAATAAATGTTTCATATGCAACAAATATGGTCATAGGGCTCCCAAGTGTTATTATAATTCCATGCATGTGAGACCCAAGATTAGACAGATTTGGGTCCCAAAAGATACTAACAAAGAAGGACCCGTGCAAATATGGGTACCAAAATGAAGGTTCAAATGTTTTGACAGGAAAAGAGCTCCACGACCTCAACATGGTATCTGGGCAGTGGATGCTCAAGGCATATAACAGGGAACAAAGCTCTACTCTCTAACTACATAGAAAAGGAGGGTCTCTCAGTCATCTTTGGAGATAACGGCTCGGGCAAGACAAGAGGATGTGGCTCTACTGGCAATGGTGCAGTATCTTTCAGCAAAGTAGCCTATGTGGAAGGTCTTCAACACAACCTTCTAAGTATCAACCAACTCTGCGACAAGGGTCATCAAGTGACATTCCTCAACAACCAATGTCAAGTCAGAGATTTGAAGACATCTGCTGTAAAGCTAATCGGGACAAGAGAAGGAAATGTCTACACAGTAGATCTTGGTCAACTAAGCTCAAATGAGACGATATATTTTCTGGCAAAAGCATCTGAAGAAATGAGTTGGCTATGGCATAGATGGTTGTCTCACTTAAACTTCAAAAGCATGTCCAAACTGGCATCAAAAGACCTAGTAGCTGGCCTACCCAAGTTCAACTTCATGAAGGAAATGCCATGCAATGCCTGTCAGCTTGGAAAGCAAACCAGAAGCTTATTCAAAAGCAAGACTGCCAACTCTATTGACAAGCCCCTGCAGTTACTCCACATGGATTTCTTTGGGCCAATCCCAACAACTAGTCTTGGAGGAAAAAGATACTCTCTAGTCATAGTCGACGACTACACCAGATTCACATGGGTATTCTTCCTAACTTCAAAGGATGAAACAAGCTCCGAATTGATCAAGATGTTCAGACTGGTGATGAACGAGAAAGGAGAGAAAATCAAGGCCATAAGGAGTGATCATGGCAGAGAATTTGATTTCTCAGAAATGGATCAGTTCTGCACAGACAATGGGATCAGTCACAACTTCTCAGCTCCATGAACTCCTCAACAAAATGGAGTAGCTGAAAGAAAGAACAGAACCTTGATAGAGGCTGGAAGAACTATACTAGCTGCAGCCCATCTGCTTGAATACTTCTGGGCAGAAGCTATCAACACTACATGCTACACGCAGAACAGATCACTCATACACTCTACGATCAAGAAGATGCCCTACGAACTGTGGAAAGGAAGAAAGCCAAGTGTCAGCTACTTCCATGTCTTTAGCTGTGCATGCTACATTCTCAACAATGGAAAGCAGTATCTGACAAAATTCAAGCCCAAGTCAGATGAAGGGATCTTTCTTGGATATGCCACAGACAGCAAGGCTTACAGGGTGTTCAACAAGAAGACACTGAATGTTAAAGTCTCAATACACATCATCTTTGATGAAACTGACTTAGACAAAACAGTGCCTCAAGACACTACGACCGATAGTACAGACACTACGAATGAAGTCGTCGAGCTCAACACCACGATCATAGTGCCAGATAGTGAAATCGTAGAGCATAAGAATGTGATCGTAGAGAGGTCCATGCAAGACAGCGAGCCTCCACTCCAAGAAGAAGAGATAGACCTTGAAGAATTAAGACAGGAAGGCATCAGGACAGATGTCCCAATCGACAACAGATAGGCAAGAGATCACACTTAGGATCTAATCATTGGAGATCCAAGTGCTAGAGTCAAAACAAGAGCTGCTACTCAAAATGAATGTTTTTATCTAAGCTTCCTGTCACAAATAGAGCCAAAGAAGATAGAGGATGCTATGGAAGACTCCAGTTGGATAGAAACCATACAGGAAGAACTCAACCAATTTGAACGAAGCATAGTATGGAGATTGGTACCAAGACCAAAGAGTCATCCTGTGATAGGAACTAAGTGGGTCTTCAGAAACAAAATGGATGAAGATGGGGTCATAACCAGAAACAAGGCAAGATTAGTGGCAAAGGGCTATTCTCAAGAAGAAGGTATCGACTACGATGAGACATTTGCACCTGTTGCCAGACTGGAAGTCATCAGAATTTTCTTGCCTTTGCTGCCCACATGAAGTTCAAAGTCTTCCAGATGGATGTCAAGAGTGCATTTCTTAATGAAGAACTCCAAGAAGAAGTCTATGTAGAGCAACCTCCAGGTTTCATCAATCCATCTCTTTCTAATTATGTCTATAGATTAGATAAAGCCTTATATGGTCTTAAACAAGCACCTAGAGCATGGTATGAAACACTGACTAACTTCTTAATCGAAAATGGGTTCACTAGAGGTAGAGTAGATACCACACTATTTCTTAGAAAGCATAAAGACAAAGTCTTACTAGTTCAAATCTATGTTGATGACATTATCTTTGGTTCTACTGACGAAAAGTTATGCAAGAGATTCTCTAAGCTAATGCAGAGCACGTTTGAAATGAGCATGATGGGTGAGCTAAACTTCTTCCTTGGACTGCAAGTAAAGCAGACTGAAGAAGGAATTTTTATAAACCAAGCCAGTACATCAAAGACTTACTGAAGAAGTATGGCATGGAATCAGCCTCTCCCATGAAAACACCAATTACTCCTGCAACCAAGCTTGACAAGGATGAGAAAGGTAAAAGTATTGATATCACTCAATACAGAGGTATGATAGGCTCTCTTTTATACCTAACTGCCAGTAGACCAGACATAATGTTTGCAACATGCATATGTGCTAGATTTCAAGCTAACCCTAAAGAGTCACATTTGTCTACTATAAAGAGGATCTTCAGCTATCTCAAGGGTACACCTTACTTGGGGCTTTGGTACCCCAAGGAATCCTCATTTGAACTAACAGGATTCACAGATGCTGATTTTGCAGGATGCAAAATAGATAGAAAGAGTACCAGTGGCACTTGTCAACTTCTAAGAAACAGACTTGTGTCCTGGTTTAGCAAAAAGGAAACTCAGTGTCTACTTCAACTGCAGAAGCTGAATATATTACTGCTGGCAGCTGCTGTGCTCAGATCCTATGGAAGAGAAATTAGCTAGCTGACTATGGGTTTGATTTCAAATCTATTCCCATACACTGTGATAACACAAGTGCCATAGCAATAACTCATAATCATGTCATGTATTCTAGGACTAAGCATATAGAAATAAGGTATCACTTCATTAGGGATCATGTGCAAAATGGAACTATATCTTTATAATATATCCCTACTGAAAATCAACTTACTGATGTTTTCACAAAACCACTAGATGAATCCAGATTTAATAAGTTGATAAGTGAGCTAGGTATGCTAAATCAAAACCATGAAATATATGCTCTAGATTATGCTAACCATGACAGATACAAAGGCTGAACTCAAAATCGTAGACATGATCAAGGAAAGCTTACGATCGTAGAGCTGAAAAGAAAACTACCTCAACGATCGTAGCAAAGACTTAACTATCATAGTGCAGACTCAACGATGACACAAGCCCCATCCACAAAGCAAAAATGTATCCTGTGTTGACAAGCTTCATAACAAAGCAATCTCTCTAAAAGGTGCCTCAGGAACAAACCTAACCCTTGAATCTCTCCAAGAGGTTGGCCCTTCCTGAGTTACCTTAAAAGAATGCTTAGTCAAAAACTCATCACAAGGATCCGGTTAGACTCGACGATCGTAGGACAGACTCAACGAATGCTGGATAGACTCGACGATCGCAGGACAGACTCGACGATCATAGGACAGACTCAACGAATGCTGAACAGACTCGACGATCGCAGGACAGACTCGACGATCGCAGGACAGACTCGACGATCGCAGGACTACCTCAACGAACGTAGTCTTCCTAAGGACACTTCAGCTCTGAAGAAGCCAAGGGCAAATCAGTACATTCCTGCACAGTCAAAATCGTAGAGCCAAGCAAAAATTGGCACCTGTCCCACTAAGCAAAAAAGAGGAGAGGGAAGTTACAAGTACAAGTTGAAATCACATTTTTGAAATCTAAAGTCCAAAAGATTATCTCTCTCTCATTCTCTCTCTCTCTCTCTCAAAGCAAAAACCCTAAATCAGCAGAAAACTCAGACGTATCTCACCTCCAACTACAGAATCAATGGCTGCTTCAAATGTGGTATCCGGCAACAGACTCTGTTTTGACGAGTTCAAAACAGCTCCACCAAAATTTCACAAGACCCTAGCGCTGCTGAAGAAGGCGGGTCTCAAGGAGGCTCTGAGCACAGATACCCTTATCTATCCCAAGTTAGTGAAAGAGTTCTACAAAAATGGTGTGTTTGAAAACGACACCATCACTACAAGAGTAAGGGAAGTAGAAATTAGACTAAAGGCAGAAGACTTCAATCTGGCCCTAGGTTTCAAAAATGAAGGGCACCCATTCTTAGACAGCATAGACTTCTAAGAGGGACTAAGGAAAATGCATCACAAGAAAAACCCCTCTGTAAAAAGGTACAAAAAGAAGGAGTTTCCACAAAGGTATGAGTTCTTGGCTGACATTATTGGAAAATGCATATGCTGCAAGAGCTCAGGTCATGACTCAGTGAATAAAGCTCAACTTAAGCTCATGACGGCCATATTTTATAGTACACAACTCAACTATGGAGCTGTATTGCTCGAATGGATTGGTAAGTGGATAGTCAACTCTAAGAAATCAAAAAGCCTTCAGAAGATGTTATATGGACGTTTCTTAAGTATCATTCTGCAATCTGCACTGGGTGACAAAATTGGGGATGAAGAGGAAGAAGCCATAAACCCAAATCGAAGAATGACGTAGCAGTTGTTTGAAAACTGGAAGAAAAACCCAGCTGAGTATGTACGAATGATGACTAAGTCTAGTGGAAGAACTTGGGAACTAAAGGATGCAGGCTTTCTAGGAAACATGTCTGTTGTCAGGGAAGCTAAAGAAGAAGGAAAAGCCAACAAGGGAGAACCCTCTATCCTTACTAGAAAAAGCAAGGGCAAGAGGAAGCTAAAGGCTAGACAGATAGAAGAGCCTCAAGGATCTACAACTGATATTCCTGTAGAGTCCTCTGATATAGAGACTCTGAGGATGCTAAGAAGGAAGCAGCAGCAAGATGAAGCTGATGAGGATCAAGCCACCATATCACAGATCCTAAAGAAGAACAAAGTTGGCCATAAGTTCAAAAGGCCATCAATCTCCTCTATTGTAGAGTCTCTACTGTTCACAGTGGCCAGACCAAGTATGGCAGGCAAGGAAGGAGATGTCTCAAGTATAGTGGCTATTGAACAAGACAAAGCTGAGATTCAAGAGAGTCCTGAAGTTGTGGCTAAACCCATAAAATCAAGAAGAAAGCTGGTCAAGAAGTACATTCTTGAAAATGAAAGGTGCTGAAAAAGGAAGCAAAGAGTGTGGATGCAAAAGAAGAACTGTCTCGAGTAAATCAAGAGGACAGTGCTCCAGCTGAGGGGGAGATCCCTAAAATTCTCATGATAGAGAATACACCGGCTGAGGGGGAGATGTTTGCAGCTCAAGAAGATGTTCCAGCTGAGGGGGAGTTTCTGAACTCTCCAGAAGATAATCATGCTGAGGGGGAGCCACATGATATCCACATGGCAGAAGAAGAGGTCCCTGCACAAAATAAAAATGAACTAGTGCAAGACCATACAGAGACCATTGAGATAATGGAATCCTCAGAAGAGAACAAAGAAGAAGAACAAGATGATGATGATGATGAGCTCGAAATCACTGGTATAGGTAAATATGGATATAGAAGCTATCTGTACAATCAAATATTTTCTTACCTACCCATGATGGCATACCATCAAGCTCAAATCCTGAACTCATGGGATCACATGTTCTGGAGCTTCAAAGAGTATCCAGCCATCTCAGTTCTGGCTCATGGATTCCCAGGGAAAGTCAACTTTGCCAAGAAGCTACTTATTGACCATTCTTCATCCAAGGATAAACTTGAGGTACTGACTATCCCTGATCTCTTCAAAGTTAATCACTTGCCATCATCTTCATTCAGTCAATTCTATGAATTTTCTCGATGGTTGGAAGTGATTCTTCACCCACTCAATCAATTTCCAGTTGCAGAATCCCAAAATTCTGCAACTGAAGAACCAAATGAAGTCAACCTTACTTTGCTCCCACAAACTACCAACTCTACGATTCCAGACTCTAGACCCATCGTAAAGTCCCAAATAGAGATCGTAGAGACACTTGTCCCAAACATCCAAACCCAAGCCCCTCCATCCGATATACCATCCTCCTCATCAAATGACTATTTTAGTCTTGATCTTGCCCTTTACAACTTGCAAGATCAATCCCAGCAAACAACCCTCTAACCAATAATCCTCAAACCAATGATACTCTCCCAAACCTGCCCGCCAAGGATGACTTGAAGCAAGCAACCAAGAACATGGTCAAGAATATAGAAGACAGTCTAGAATCTCACTCCGATCTCATTCACATCCGACTGAATCAAATGATTACAGCAGCAAATAATTTTCCTGGCACCATGAATACTGAGCTTACAAAGAAGCTGAGGGAAATTATTCAAGAAATTCTTAAGAGCATGAAGGACAGAGATGAAATTCACTTCCAGATAGTTGCCAAGCAAAGAGAGGATGTTCTTGAAATGCATAAACATCAAGACGCTCAACATAAACTCATGCTGGAGAATATCATAAACTTGAAAGCTTCTGTCTACGACTTCCAGAAATCTTATGTTAATCAGGAAAAACAGAATGACATGGTTCTAACAGCTCTCCGAAATAAAGAAGCAAGATCTGACAAACAGATCAAGGAAAGTAGAGAGGGCATTGTTCAGACACAAAGCCAACTGAACGAGCTTGTCCAAGGTGTTAATCGATTGTCTGCAGATATTCGAACCCTTGATGCTGACATAAAGGGGGAGAATAAAGGGAAAGGAGTTAAGGGAGGACAGGGAGATCAAGGCAGAGGCAGAGGAGGTCATGGAACTCAAGAAATGGGAAGAGGACAATTTCATGCTCAAGCATCACGAAGCCCTCCTGCAAGATAATTCCACCATCAGACTCAACGATCTGATCAGTAGGGAATTTTAACGACTATACCTTTAAGTCGTCAGGAGTCAACTCCCAGCTCACAAGATGTGACTACTGTATGCATAAGAATGCCAACTAGAGATCCTGCATTCATGTACAGACATGAGGAAAATCCAAGACTAAGTCCAAGCGAGCTGGAAGAGTTAGCCAGAAACGAGGAAGCTTGCAGAAAAAGAAGGGCTGAGGAGTATGCCAACCCACCTTCACGAAAGAGGTCAAAGAAATATAGATAAGTTGAAATTTCTTATTGATGTAATGCTAAACTGTAATATCTCTTGATCATCAATAAATTCATGCTTATTCTCTAGAAACTTTAGCTGCTCACTGAAATACTAAGTCATGTTTAAATTTCCTGCAAATGCATCTAGTCACTAATAATAATGACAACAAATCTCCATGGTTATGTCAACATCAAATAGGGGGATATTGTTAGGAGAATGCATATTATGATTTGATGTTTTAATGTATATACTCATGATTATTTATAAAATCCTTCAAGTAAGATATGTACAAGGACTTAGTGATAGATCAAATTTGTTAAGTTGATCTTAGCTCTTAAACGTGTATCATTCTGTACTGGAATGTATAGATAGAAAGATCAAAACTGTTAGGTTGATCTTGAGATGTAATTGATAGGGTTCAAAGAAATCGTAGTGTATCATCTGATCAACATTGCAAAAGTCAAGGCAGAAACGTAGAGCTTCAAAGATCGTAGTGTGTGTCTGCCTTGAAGGGACTCTTTGGAAATCGTAGAGTGGTCCCAACATTTGCCGAGCCATCTCAACGATCGTAGTGTGCTGAAGAAAACGTGGAGTTTACAAGTCAACGATCGTAGTGTGCTCTCGAAAACGTAGAGTAACAACACGAGCAAGTGAAGATCGTAGTGTGAAAGGGTTTAAGAGAAATCGTAGTGCTCTCTAAATGATAGCATCAGATCAAGCACTAAGGCAGCAAGTCACTACGACCTGAATCGTAGAGTATCATGATCTGAATCGTAGAGCATATATCTTATGTCAGAAAACGTCGAGTCTCATGATTTGTGTAAAGGTAGATTTCAACATATGAGGAATGGATTCTAGACGCTGCAGTACTCATCAGTCCCAGAGTATATGTAATATCCTTAGTATGCAATAAAGAAGCGTATTGAAGAAGCTAAGGATAGTACCATGGGTAAGAGGGACAATACACCTTTTCAGGTGTTAGGTGAGAAAGCAGTCTGCTGTGTCAGTGGGCCAGAATGAAGTTTCAGAAAATATACAGAAATGTCTCCATCAAAGATCAGAAAAGTCAAATGCATTTAATGTCTCAACAGATGGATCCAACAGATAGTTTTCAAGATCACATATATGCAGATCAGACAGATGAGAGAGAACCAAGCAAGCATTGAACAAACAACGTGAACATCTCTCTCAAGCTCAACTCTACGATCTGAGATATTGCAAAGCTTGCTCAGCTACTCAGTTCTTTAGAACAAGTGCTTACACAGCAACTGAGTAGCAACCATCAAGAACACAACATTGTTAACCAACTAAAGAAGAGTACCAAGTCTGCTGGACTTGAAGAGTTCGTAGTGAACTGTAAGAAAGCCAAGTCCGCTGGACTTGAAGAGTTTAAGAGTGAACTAAGAAGTTCCTAGACTGCTGGTCTAGAAAGAATTCGTGTGATTCAGAAGTTGTAACATACATCCTTAGTTGATATCCTACTCATTGAGTAGAAGAGTGGACTAGGAGCTTTAAGTGCTCTGAACCACTTAAAAACGACTGTGTCATTTACATTCATACTATAACTGCTATATCTGTTATAACTGCCATAACTGCCTTACCCTCATTACTGCATTGCTTGGTAAAGAAGATTAAAACAAACATTTATTCCACTAAGTTTTAATCATTATCAAAGAACAAGTTTAAAATGAAAAGATTTTTAAATATCTATTCAACTCCCCTTCTAGATAACTATTGTGCCAACTAGGAACTAACACGATGGTCACTTGAAATGACAATGAATAAAACATTATAACAACTGTCAAATGAATGAGCTCAATAGAACTGAATAATGTGCTCTATCAATGATAATCAAGAACATAATTTGAAATATATATATATTTGAGGGTCACAAGACCACAAACTATGTCCAAATTTATAAGTATTCTTCAACTTAAACTTAAACAGTCATAAGTCTATAGGGACTTCTCGTACTTAGGAGGATCATCCCTTCATACAATGTATTATGCACAAATATCTAAACGCTTACGCGTAAATTATCACCTATAATAGGGTTGTTCATCTAAGCATTTAGAATACAAGTTCGCACCAAAGTAAGTTTGGTTTGGATAAGTTTCAAGGTGATTTAGAGCTTAACGAACATCAATTAAGGATTAGTTGAATAAAATGTAATAACAATATGCTATGGAATAAGTCATAAATGAATCAACATTTTATAGTAAGGTCATGCTTTAAAAATGAACTAAAATCATAAACATTGAATCATGTAACATACCTTGCTTGAACAATATTAAGTTAAGGCTAGAATTTTGTTTAGTAAAGTAATGAGTTATTGAGCATACATATTAAATAGCAAATTGAACGATAAAACTTGTTCAACATAAGTATATCAGAATTTTAGAAGCTTGCATGCTAAGAAATAAGTTAAAGTAGGAACCTTCTCAAAGTTAGAGTTAGGCTAAATAGCTTTACACGAACATAACTAAATTGTATAAATAGGATTAGGAATAACTTGCTCAATACTAAGCAAGGTAGAGTAAAGAAACTTGCACGATATAATTAGAGTTAAGAAATTTGCACAAACATAATAATAGAGTTAAAGAACTTGCATACTAAGAAATAAGTTAAAGATAAAAAAACTTGCTCAATATCAAGAGGTAAGGTTTAGAAACTTGGCTTGCGTGTAAGCTAAACCGTAATAACTCGAATCACAATACTCTATACACAAGTCATCATGACATAATTAGTTACTACATATTCTCCGTATACAATTAAGTATCTACTTCATGTATGGTTTGGTTTTACTCATGTAGTCAAGTCACAAAACTCGTTAATTGTTAATAATTTCTCATTCTTAGTACTATAATACCACAATTAACAACAATCACATTTTAACAGTCATAATATTGCACATTATCAACAATTACATATTTTGTGTAATTAAAATACACTTCCTGGCCATTCTGCTAACCGGCGCTACGGCGCGGTGCAGGCGTTGTGGCGCGAGGCACAGGCCTGGCACTGCGGCACGAGACTTGGCGTTGCGGCGCCGAATTACATTTTTGGGCACAAAGAATAGAAACAAAGCTAATTTGACATGCATCTTAATTTCTAGCACCCAATTTAACACGTATAACTTACATAGATTATACATAAACATTACCCATCATATATATACTGATTTAAAACAACTAAACAACAACTTCAAAAAATTTAAATCATTGAATGCCATGTTTTAAACCAAAAACTCTATTTTTGACATTGTTGACAAAAATTAACACTGTGATCACAATTATACACCAAATTAATGCATTCAAACTATGTTCTCTTCGTTTCTTACCGAATTAACATAGTCAAGGCTCAATTTATCTATTAGTTTACAAATTAACTATCAGATTTGGTACTTTCACAAGCCATATATATACATATAGTCAATGTAACTAGTTTCTTCCTTTTTAACGTAATTAGGATACTAAATCCTTGTCTAGATGCTGATTATAACATCACAATTACAGATAAACACAATCAATCACAATTAATATGTTTTATTAACAATCAATTAAAAAAATTAAATTCACATAGACTTGAAATTCATAACGTAGAACATACATATATATATATATATATATATATATATATATATATATATATAATATTAAGGTTATGAAAAATACATTCAATTGCTTATTAAACCTTGCTAACCACAAAGAATTGCTTGGGAACTCAGAAATCTTCTCTCAAACTCTCACAAACTTCTCTGTATTCTTTCTTCTCTTTTCTCTTCTTAGGCTTAAGCCAAAAGCTTTTCACGTAAATAAAACAGACGCTCTCTAAAATGTATGTAACTGCCGTATAATTATTATTATAATAACTACATATCAGTTATAAATATTATATATATTATTTTGATTTATTTTATTTATTATTATTCAAATTCGAAATTTAAAAACCATAAGGCTTCATTTGGATAAAACTGATTAAAATAAAGACTTAATTTTGTTTAGGCCTTGTTTGGGCAAAACACTTTAAAAATAAAGACTTAGTGTCTTTAAGTCTTGTTTGGCAAAACTAAATTAAACTCTTTTAATTTATTTTAATAACTCACTTATAGCATAGTTTATTGTTACACTTTTATTACCAATTTAAATTCAAACATTATAGTAATTCATTTAATCCATATCAACTCTCTAATTTAATTATTAAATTAAATTAGAATATTATCTCATAATAATTAATTTCCTTAACCCATAAATTATTTATTTAACAAATAAATAATCACATCAAATCAAATTAACAAATATTTATTCCACAATAACCATATCAATTAAAATATTTATATAATTTAATAAATATTTAAAATTACAATTTAAAATTTTGGATTGTTACATCATTCCCTCCTTACAAGGATTCTGTCCCCAGAATCACAACTCAAACAAATCATTCGTCACATTCTTCCCTACTTACAATGATTCTATCCCCAGAATTGAAAACACAGATTAAACAAATAACTCAGGGTAATCTTTCATCATTTTATCTTCGAATTCCCACGTAGCTTCTTCAGCATTGTGGTTCCTTCATATCACCTTCACGGAAGGTATTACTTTATTCCTGAGCACTTGTTCTTTCATGTCAACTATCTGGATATGAACTTCCTCATAAGATAAGTCCTTATCGAACTTTAATGGTTCGTACTCGATCACATGCTTGTAATCGGGTTTATACGGTCGTAACACCGAAACGTGAAAAACATTGTGAACGTTTTCTAACTCTGGAGGTAGAGCTACCTCGTAAGCCACTTCTCCTACTCTTTATAGCACTTCGAAGGGTCCAATAAACCTCGGGTTTAGTTTTTCCTTTTTACCAAAACTAATTTTCCCCTTCCAAGGAGAAAATTTTAAGAACACATAATTTCCTACGTCGAATTCACGATCTTGTATGTGTTGATCAGCATACTTCTTTTATCTGTCTTTAGTAGCTATCAATCTTGTCCTGATGAGTTTGACAACCTCAGCAGTTTGCTTTACCAGTTCTGGTCCTAATAGTTGATGTTCACCGACTTCATCCCAAAACAGTGGAGTTCTGCACTTTCTGCCGTACAATGCTTCGTAAGGCAGCATGTCGATGCTTGCATGGTAACTGTTATTGTAGGCGAATTCTGCCAATTATAAATGTTCATCCCAGCTCCCTTTGAAATTTATGATGTATGCTCTGAGCATATCTTCCAATGTCTGGGTTGTTCGTTCGCTTTGGTCATCTGTTTGTGGATGATATGTCGTACTCATTCTCAACTGTGTTCCCATTCATTCTAGTAGTCTCTTCCAGAAGTTTGATGTGAATCGCGGATCTCTATCTGACACAATTGATACAGGCACTCCATGTCTCGAAATAATCTCTTTAAAGTACAACTCTGCCAACTGGTCAAGATTGAACCTAATCTTTATTGGAAAAAAGTGTGCTGATTTCGTCAGCCTGTCCACTATTATCCAA
This sequence comes from Panax notoginseng, assembly GCA_016801055.1. Taxonomy (NCBI): domain Eukaryota; kingdom Viridiplantae; phylum Streptophyta; class Magnoliopsida; order Apiales; family Araliaceae; genus Panax; species Panax notoginseng. The sequence continues at coordinate 80,844,697 of CM029018.1, forward strand.
ATCGCATCGTATCCTCTCTGAGTAGTTGGAAGACCCACCATAAAATCCATTATGATGTGTTCCCACTTCCATTCCGGTATTTCTAACGGTTGAAGTAATCTTCTTGGTCTTTGATGCTCGGCCTTGACTCATTGACATGTCAAGCATTTCGCGACACATTCTGCAACATCTTTTTTCATGTTTGGCCACCAAAAATGACGTCATAAATCTTAATACATCTTTGTACTTCCCGGATGAATTGAGTATCTTGAATTATGAGCTTCGGTCAAGATTTCTTCTTTAATATCTGGTACCGCTGGAACCCAAATTCTTCCTTCAAATCTTAGTAGTCATTTGGTATCGATCTTGTATTTCACATCACTACCCTCAACCACTTTCTCTTTGATTTTCCCACATTCTTCATCTTATAGTTGAGTATTATTAACCTTGTCCACCAAAGTTAGACTAGCTTCTATCTGGAATAGTCGTTCATCCGATTCTTTTGAAAATTTTATTTTCAACTCTAGCTTTGTCATTACTGAAATAAGCTCCTCATGAGTGGTTATCAGCATCAACTTTTCCCGACCTTTCCTGCTCAAAGCATCTGCAACCACATTTATCTTGCTTAGATAATAAAAGATCTCACAATCATAATCTTTTATTAATTTCATCTATCTCCTTTGACGCATGTTCAGGTCCTTCTGTGTGAAAATATACTTCAGACTCTTATTGTCTGTATATATCTCACATTTCTCTCCATAGAGATAGTGTCTCCATATTTTCAGAGCAAATACCACCACAGCCAACTCTAAATCATGAGTCGAGTATCCTTTCTCATAGTAATTCAGTTGCCTGGATTCATACGCAATAACTTTGTCGTTCTGCATAAGGACACAACCTAATCCTTTATGTGAGGCATCACAATACACCACAAATTTCTTTTATTATCTGGTAATGACAACACATGTGCCACACTTAACTTCTTTTTCAAGTCTTGAAAACTTTCTTCACACTTCTCCGTCCAAACAAATTTTACAACTTTCCTTGTCAAATTTGTTAACGGGGTGGCTATCTTGGAAAATCCTAAATAAACCGTCTATAATAGCCAGCCAATCCCAAGAAACTCTGTTAGGAATAAGCATGTGAATGATATTCCTATTTACATATGATTTGATTATGATATATATGAATGAATATGTAAGTATGCTTGCATTAAGAAAAGCTGTAAAGTTCTTTGATAGATAATAGAAACATCTGTACAAGGACTTAGAATGAAATGATCAAATATGTTAGGTTGATCCTACATAAGCAAAACAACTTTGTAAAGTCCTTAAAAAAATGATGTACAAGGACTATAAATATAGAAAGATCAAGCATGTTAGGTTGATCTTATGATGTAATAGATAGGATTGTCTGATCGTCGAGCACTACACCAGAAATCGTAGTCTGCCAGGAGAGTTAAGGAAAACTCGAGAGCTATCGAGGCAGAATCGTAGTCTGCAAGATAGTAGATCTCGGAGTTCGTAGACTGCCAGGGGAAACGAGGAAGGATCGTAGTGTGTCGAGGAGAATTTCCTCAGGGTCATAGTCTGCTGAGAAAGTCATGTTCAGAATCGTAGAGACAGCCTGCCTACGAGCCGACCGAGCATCTGTCGAAGTCCAAGTCAAGAATTGACTACACTCGGAGTTGTAGAGTCTACTGATCATATCAGAGGCAGAGATCATAGTCGAGCAAGATCAGATGAAGACAAGCACAACGATAGAAATCATAGAGTGTCAAGATTTGATCTCGAAGTCGTAGTGTCTACACATCCGAAGCTGAATCATAGAGTGCTGAACTAAGACCTCAACAGATGTGCTCACAATGCCAAGACAGAATCGTAGAGCAAATATGATTCTCAACAAATGAGAACTCCCAGAATATCCAAAGGAATGAAGCCTCTGGTTGGTACTGCAAAGATACATCCCACCTGAAGGAAACCAGAGACCACTCAATGAATGACATGCAAGCTAACAGAAGATCTAAGCACCAACCCAATCAGCATCCAAATTGAGTTATGAAGTCATTCGAGATGAAGTCTTCAACAAGTTAATCAGAAGAAGACTTCAGTAACTGACTAAAGAAAATCAGCAAGTGCAGTAGCTATAAAGTGGTAAGATAACAACGATCTTGGAAGTAACCAGGATCGTAGTGTTTGCCAAACAAAGAAAAAATTGATAGAGTGCACACAGAGATACTGGTCAGCTTCTGAAGAACAAGGCTAAAGTGATTAAGCATTGGGTCAATCCATTGATGATAAGTGAACGGGAGATCACAAGGAGAAAGCAAGTTGGACACGCCACAAATCTGAAGTGTCTTGCTATTCAGAAGGGGCCAGAGCAAGGAGTCAAGTAATCAGTATCTAAGAACAGTTGAGGTAAACAGAAATGTTGAAGCACTGCACAGCAAGAAGGAAGAGGCGTTCTACATTGAAGATCTAATGAACACTTTCCAGGATCGTAGTGTTGACTCTACCAGTCAATGGGTGACACTCAACCAGACACTACAATCAGGTCCAAGAAGATATACATCAGAATCGTAGAGTTCAGTCAACTAAAGTTTGAAGCATTGGCAACGGTTCAATCTGAAGATTGATATTAAGACAATGGCTTATTGAGAGCATCGATGCAAAAGGACAACCTCTGATTGAGAAATCAGAAGGAGGAAATAAAGTCGTCGACCTGCCCAAAACATAAAAGTAACATATCTGACGGGGTAGGTTAAACAGTAGACTGCAGTGTCAGAAACTCAAAAAAGGAAATGTCATGTCACATCTGCAGTCTACATAAAATAACTCGAGATCTGCGAAGCATTTCAAAGAGCTTTTAACGGCTACTTCTCAACGGGAAGATTGGGAAGGAGTATAAATAAGCCAGAGCTTCAACGATCAAAAAGTGTGTTGATGATTGCAATGTTGCAGAATCGTTGAGTTGGTAGAATGTTGATGTTGACTCTAAGAGTTCCACCTAAGCTTAGATAGAACAAGTCTCAGTGACAGTGAGACTGCGGAGGTGGAAGTGAAGCAGCTTTGAAGAAGGACTTAAACAGACCAAAGCTTCACTCAATAAAGATGAGAATGCCACTTGAATTGGCATATAAGCTAAGAGCCGAGAAGGACAAGAAGATAGCATTCAGAAGAGTGGCAAAGCACAAGGCAGATCCTGAGAGCCACTCTATGATTCACCATGAATCCAAAGTTAAAGCAGAGTAAGTGCAGAACCATGTCTGCAAACATGTTAAGAAAGGTTCAAGAAATGGTGATGGTGCACAGCTGACACTACATGAAGATGTGATGAACAGAAGAAGATCAGTTACACCAAAGATGATGTGGTCCAGTCTCGAAGCAAAATGTAAAGAGGACCACACCAAGCTGCTAAGTACAAAAGATGATCAAGCTTAAAGACATCTTAGCAGCTCAGCACCAACAACAACAAGAAGCCAGGGCCTGAGGGGTCCTTGTCCAGAGGGACTAAATGAAGCTTCAAGCCTGCTTGGCTTGAAGAGTTCCTAGGGAACTAGAGAGGTTCCAAGGCTGCTAGCCTTGAAGAGTTCTTAGTGAACTGAAGTCCCAAGGGTGCTGGCCTTGAAGGAATCTTAGTGCACTACAAGAAAAAGGCCTAACAGTGACCAATACTATTAGCGACCGCATGTCCGGTCACAGATATTAGTAGTAGCGACTGACATCTGTGACCGTAATTTCATTCAATCGCTATTATATATCAGTGACCGCAAGCGGTCGCTGAGTGGTCGCTAATAAAATTTTGCCTCCCAAATTTTGGCTGGAAATGTTGGGGCGTATATTGTCTGCGACTACTTAACATCAGCGACCGCATGAGGTCGCTGATAAGTCCATGTCATAAAAAATTAGTGACCGCATGTGGTCGCAGATGGCGGTCGCTGATCAAACTAAATGTATTCAGTATTAGTCATTCGCTCGACACAGTAGACTGAAGAAAAAATAGAGGGCGTAATAGAGAGAGAAGGGGGAGAAGAAAAGAAGGTGAAGACTACTGCCATCGTCGTCGCTGCCGTCGCCACCGCTGCCGTCGCCATTGTCGCCGCTGCCTAAACCGCCGCCACAGGTACTATCAACCAAAACCCTGAACAAATAACTCTTTTTTTCATACCACTGAACAAATTATGTATATCTGAACAAATTGTACCATATAGTTTAGACTCAAAATGAATTTGCAATCCTAGATGAATGCATTTTGAAATGCATTTTGATTAGTTTCATTTTTTGTAAAAATTATGGTGTTTAATCCTAGATGAATGCATTTTGGGCCTATAACCACCCAACTTTTGGTTTCTTTCAATTTGTGGGCTGACTATCAGACTAACTATATGAGTAACATGGGTGCTAGAAGCTTAATACTCTTATGGAATCTCAAGATAATATGAAAAAGGGGGGATATCAACCGTTCCAAAAAAGATAGGAATATGAATTGGACAAATTTTGAAATGGCTAGAAATGTTGAAGCTTATGATGAAAGTGAGGTTGGAGTTCATGTTACAATCATGAGGATTCATTCCTATTGAGATGTAATTTGAACAAAGATAACAAGTATTTTAATCTTTAAAATTTTGATTTTATACTAGATTGTTGTATGTTTTGATTTGACACTGGATTGATTGATGTGTGTTTTGGAATGAAACGAAGAAGATGAAGTGGATTGATTTTTGTTTTTAATAAATGCATTGATATTATTCTTAATGTTGTTTTTTTAAATTTGCAACAATTTGTTTGTAGAAAAAAAATTGCACAGGGCAAATATACCAACCAAAACCATATTCATGTAAATATACCAAAACCAAAACCATGTTCATGGCACAGGGCAAATATACCAACCAAAACCATTTTTATGTACTTGAGAACCATGTCAAGTCTACACTATATATCGAATTGTAGAGGACTACCAAGAAATTCAATTATAATGCATGGCCCCAACAGTACACTCGTGAACAAATACACTTAAGACATGCTAATTAATTCTGCCATTTTGTACAAATGGTGGATTGATCCATTTATATTGGAAATTTGTATATTTCTCTTGGTTTGTGTCTTGGGTGCCTAGAAATGACCATATATATATGTCGTCGTGCATGTGGCTAGTCCATATTATAGGGGAGACTCTGGCAAAAAAAATTTGTTGGTCGGGTAGTTGTAAACATTTATAATATTAACGAGCTCAAGTCATATGCTTACTAGCTAGTATGCTCAAGTCATATGCTTACTAGCTAGTATGCTCAAGTCATATGCTTACAAGTATGCTTAAATGTTAATCATATGTTTACAAGTATGCTCAAGTCATATACTTACAAGTAAGCTCATGTTGTCTGTAGTAGGTACTGTGGTATCATGGACCTCTATTCAGACCGTAGTTGGATGGCATAACGAAAGTTAAGTGCCCAGATAGGTGCTACAGCTGAATTTAGAACTGGTTGCCAAGTGTTTTTGGATTATGCGTATAGTCACCCAGAATGTATGAATGGTCAATCGCAGATACGATGTCCATGTTTGAAGTGTAAGAATATAAATTATATGGACAGACACGTGATAAACTATCATTTACTTGTTTCTAGGTTCATGAGAAATTACGAAGAATGCTGGTGGGCACATGGGCAGAGAAGAGATGGTGGCATCACAGAAGTACACAATTCGAGTAGTACTCATCGTATGAATGAAATGGTTCATGTTATTGCAGGGCCAGATTTTGATTGGGAACAAGGCAGAGAGCAACCTATGAATTCTGATTCCAAAGACTTTTTTAAGTTGTTAGACGAGGGTAGCGAGCCATTGTGGCATGGTTGCACCAAACACACTACATTGTCTGCAGTGGCGACATTACTTAACATCAAGGCTGATCACAACATGAGCCATGAGTATTTTGAGTTGCTCTTGAAGGCCATTAAGAGTATATTGCCTAACGGTGAAAAATTACCTGGTAACTATTACTTTTGTAAGAAAATGGTGAAGAAGTTGGGTCTTGGATACCAAAAGATCGATGCATGTCCCAACGATTGCATGTTGTTTTATAAGGAAAATGAACAGATGACAAGGTGCACGTTTTGCAGTCATGATCAGTTTAGGCTTAATAAAGAGGGTGTGACTACAAAAAAATCAAGTATACCGTTTAAGATTCTAAGGTATTTTCCAATAACACATCGGCTAAAAAGATTGTACATGTCTTCAAGAACAGCTAAACATATGAGTTGGCATGCGAAATCAAAAGCTAAAGATGGAGAACTAAATCATCCCGCAGATGGGCAGGCTTGGAAAGATTTCAACTTAGCACATCCTGGGTTTGCATTGGAACCTAGAAATGTGAGGCTTGGATTGTCCACCGATGGTTTCAATCCGTTTGGCCACTCAACTGTTCCGTACTCATGTTGGCCTGTGATTGTTACTCCGTACAACTTGCCTCCTTGGATGTGTATGAAACAGCCATACTTGTTTCTTTCACTCGTGGTTCCTGGTCCTAAGTGTCCTGGAAAAAACTTAGATGTTTATTTGAGACCTCTTATAAATGAGTTGAAGGTATTATGGGAGGATGGAGTACAGACTTGGGATGTTGCAACGAAAATAAATTTCAACCTTAGGGCAGCGGTTATGTGGACTATAAGTGACTTCCCAGCTTATGGTATGTTAGCTAGATGGAGTACACACGGGAAGTTGGCTTGTCCGTATTGTATGGAGCATACAAAGTCATTTAATCTATCAAAAGGTCGAAAGCCTTGTTAGTTTGACTGTTATCGTCGGTTCTTACCGGTAGATCACCCGTTTCGAAGAAATAGAGAACACTTCAGGAAAGGGAAAGTAGACAATGATATGCCTGCACTGCGATTGTCGAGAACGGAGATGCGAGATCGTGTGATGAGATTGTCAGCTATCCAATTTAGTAAGATTGATGCCACAAACATAATCAATGGGTTTGGCGAATCTCATAGCTGGGCTCGGACAAGCATCTTTTGGGAACTGCCTTATTGGTCTACAAATTTGATTCGTCATAATCTATATGTGATACATATTGAGAAGAATGTGTTTGACAATGTGTTTGACAATGTGATGAATGTTACGAGGAAGACAAAAGATAATGATAAGGCATGTTTGGACATGAAAGATATTTGTAAGCGTCCTGGATTAGAACTTTATGAATCTCCTAATGGTAAGATTGTCAAACTGCATGCAAGGTACACATTGTCCAAAAAGCAAGTTGAAGATGTGTGCACATGGGTTAAGTCTCTGAAACTACTAGATGGATATGCGTCAAACATTACAAGGTGTGTTACGGGTGGGAAATTGCAAGGGATGAAGAGTCATGACTGTCATGTGTTCATGGAGAGACTCATGCCTATAGCATTTCGGGATCTGCTTTATAAACCAATATGGGATGCTTTGACGGATCTTAGTCGTTTCTTCAAAGAATTATGTTCAAAATCATTAAATGAGAAGGACATGTCTATACTTGAGAAGAACATCATAGAGATCACGTGTAAACTGGAAAAAATATTCCCATCTGGTTTTTTTGACTCCATGGAGCATTTGTAAATCTATCTTCCCTATAAAGCTCGTGTTAGGGGTCCAGTTCAATATAGATGGATGTATCCTTTCGAGAGGGTGATGGGAAACCTTAAGAGGAAGGTGAAGAATAGAGCTTATGTCGAGGGGTCGATATGTAAGGCATACAGTTTCGATGAGATATCTATGTTTGTCTCATACTATTTTCTGGACGAAGTCTTGACAAAGGCCAATCGAGTATCGAGACATGATGATGGGGGAAATGTTGAACTAAATGGTCGGCTCTCTGTATTTGGTCTATCGGGCCGCGCTTATGGAAAAGGAAAGTGCATATTCCTTTCTAAGCAAGGATTACATGATGCACATACTTACATTCTTCTCAATTGCGAGGAGATTGACGAATTTGTGAGTACTCATGTAAACTTGACAATTTATCTTTTAAGTTAAAAATTTATTCTAATATGTTAATGTTTATAACATGGTATAGAATGTATGATGACGAGTTAAAAGTGAAGCATCCCAGCATAACTGATAAAGATATTCAAATCAATCATGATAAAAAATTCGCACTTTGGCTAAAGGACAAAGTAAGTTCAATTTTTAAGCTCGTAGTATATATATATATATATATATATATATATATATATATATATTCCATGTTAACTATGACTTCATTTAATAAGATGGAGTTTTTGTAGGCTTTGACTGAGGGATCAACGATTTCGGCTAATATACAAGTCCTAGCTATGGGACCAGACAGGGACCAAGTCAGCCGCAATGGTTACAAAATAAATGGTTACGAATTTCACACAAAGGCATATGGGCGCAGTAAAAGAACAACGAACTCTGGAGTGTGTGTCCAAGGAGATTGTTACAATGACCTTGGTCGTGCCTTTTATGGGGAGTTGGAGGAAATCGTAGAGTTGTCGTACAAGGGCACGTACGGGGGTCATATTCACTTATTCAAGTGCCGTTGGTTTGATTCAGAAAAAGGGATACGTGTTAACAGATATTGAATCGTCGATATTGACCTCCATAGGTCTGCGTACTCCAACGAACTGTTTGTTTTACCAACTCAAACAGTACAAGATACTACACTCCTAGTCCTGTTAAGAAAAGGGATAGACCGCCTACAGATTGGCAAGTTATAATTCATACTCCCGCGCATAGTCGTGTTGAAGTAGTTGATGGGGAGATTTACCAAGAGCAGATGCTTCATAGTCAAACTATAATAAATGTGGAGGACGACAATGAAGTAATCCAGTTAGATGATGGAGATGAACCACATGAATTAGATCCTAAGTCAATACTTGTGTCAGATGACATTGATACTGAGGAGGAAGAGTTATTGACTGAATCTGACACTGAATCTGAAGCAGATGATGGTTATGAATCTGCAACACGTATACAAGATGATTCTGAATCAGACATTGACACTTGAACAAATGAAATGTATGTTTAGCATTACATGTTTTTTATATCATTGTCATGTTTATGTACTAAACTATTTAAATGCAACTTTTATTTATTGTCATTTTATATTCATAAATATACATGTTTATATCACTGTCATGTTTATTGTCATATATACATGTAATCAAATATGACTCATAATAACATCTTGAAATTTGTAATATACAAATGGCTTTTGAAGCAGCGTAGAAAAAGTGCGGCTTGGGTAGGGGGCCTAATCATGTGCCCAAGGCCCCTACTAATCCGAATGATTGGATTCTTATTCAGATCCGCCCTCCTCCGAATAGCACGTACGTCCCGTATATATCATTTATATATAAGCATTTAAGAATCCATTTATACAAGATATTTAGAACTTAGATGTAATTTGCATTTAATCGTTATTGTTTTGGTCTTATTGTATTGAAAATTTGTATATTTCTCTTGGTTTGTGTCTTGGATGCCTAGAAATGTCCATATATGTATGTCGTCGTGCATGTGGCTAATCTATATTGTAGGGGAGACTCTGGCGATTTTTTTTTAAGTAGTATAAGTATAAGTTTGAAAAATGTTCATAAGTATTATAACTTAGATGTAAATTGCTTTAATATATCTACTTATCGTTGACGTAAATTGTTGTATATTATAGTGATTTTTCAGATAATAAGATCATCAAGTGCATATCACAGCTGTGTTTACAGAATTGGCCTACACCTGTGATTACGTGGGCGAGCACACCTATCGCCCACAAGGATGTTGTTTGGGCTTAATTTCAGGTATGTTTTTTTTAATTATGACAGATAATATAATATTCAAAGGATAATTGTTTAGTAATGTTATTATTGTTGTTTTATTTACAGAAACGGTATAGATGGGAGGACGTGCAGGCTTAAGTGATACAGACATTATTCTGGCAGAAGTCTGCACCAAAGACAATTTAAACAAAGAAAGACAAAAAGCCCTTCACAATGCCGAGATCGACCATCCAGGCAAGGGAGAGGATTACATGCACGAGCATAGCCCCTGGTGGTGTACCCAGTCCATATGGGCTGAGATGTGTGCCCAGTAGAAAGCTGAGAGCTGGGTGAAAAGACGAAAGACTACCGCCACCAACAGATCCTCGGGTGTACCCGATGGCGAAAAGGTAAAAGGGACATACTAGGGCGGCAGTATTTCACAGTTGCAGCATATCACTGCCAGGGTACGTATTTACAAGTTTTAATATATTTAAAATCATGAATTGTAGAAAATATATCACATTTTTACTTAGTAATATTGTGTTATTTTTTGTATAGGAGTCTCAGTCTCAAGGTCAGCCTATTCATTGGCTGGAAGTGTACGTGGCCACCCGGGATGGTCTGCCTGATGCTATCCAAATAGCGGTAATAAATTTTAACAACTTGATCTTGTTTATCAATGCTTACAGAATTAATTTATTTTTAACTATTTAATTGTTAACATGATGACAGGATACTTATAAGCGTTTATTGAATGAACGCTATCCTGAAGGCACCCCACGTCCGCCTATTGATCAAGAGTTGTGGAAGAGGGCGTCTGTTGTGAAAAAGAACTACATTAAAGGTCAAGGACAACGACGACGCCCATCCTTCAATGGCTCAAGCTGCTCTTCTACCCAGTCTGCACAGTATCGAGCCATCCAGCTGTTCATACTCCGGCTGACTGTGTGAAAGCTATATGTCGAGATCGAGATCTTCTGAAGATACTGGGCGGGCATTTGGGGGCTCTAAGTCCTGAGGAGTTAGCAAAAGCAGTAGCGGCAGCAGCGACATCACAACATGGGGATGGCGACGAGGTATAAAATCAATTTGTTGTATATATTGTCGTAATATACCAATATTAACATAGTTAGTATATTTTTGTAACTTGTTTTATTATTTTGTTAATTACAGGGTGATCAAGGAAGCGATAATGCTTGACGTACCTACTTTAGATCAGTTTTGTAGTTATAGTATAAGCTTGTACTTGTATATTCATTCTTTGGATGTCTGTATGTTACTTAAACAAGTTTTGAAATGTTATTATATTTATTCAAATCATATTGGGTTTTATAGGTTTATATACTAGTTTGGTGTATGTGTTGGTGGACGATGGATGTTTATATTGTTGTGTATGTTGTTTATCTTGTTGTGTATGTGTGTTGGGATAAAGCATGTCCAAAACATGTACAGGATTTTGGGAATTATGTAAAACAGCAAAAATCTGGTTTTCAATTTTTTCATATCTGCGACCGCATGCGGTCGCTGATAGTTATTAGCGACAGCTAAACATTTGGGGGTATCAGCGACAACATGCGGTCGCTGATAGTGGTCGCGGCCACATGGGCCACGTCAGCTTTGGCCCTGGACCATGCTGACTCAGCTTAGTGACCTAATTTGTCATTTCGGTCGCTCATATAGGTCGCAGATATGTCGATCGCTAATGGTGGTCGCTGATGTGCATCCGATCTACCAGATTTTATGCGACGACTATCCGCGACCGCATTCGATCGCTGATAGCTATCAGCGACCATATGCAGTCGCTGATATGCGGTCGCTGATAAACCTTATCCTTGTAGTGGTGATTCATGGTGCTGCCCTTCCTTAGTGGAAATCCTACTAGTTGAAAGCAGAAGAATGGATTAGGAGCTTGAGTCTTTGAACCACTTAAAACCCCTTGTGCCTTTTACTTTATGTCATTTACATTTTGTATATTAACTGCTATAACTGCTATGTATGTTTTAATTGCTTACAACCGAACTAACTCTAAGAACAATGTATGTATGATTATGAATATATCAATGAAGGGGATCTTTTACTTATTCCGTTGTGCTTGAAAAGATTCTTATGTTTGTCATATGCTAAATCATTGGCTATACAAAATAAAAGAGAAAAGTATTTGAAACTAAAAAGGATCTATTCAACCCCCCCTTCTAGATCTATATTGTGCCTACTGGGAACTAACAATTGGTATCAGAGCAGGTTCTCATGCTATATTCAAAAGCTAATTGCTTTGAGTCTGATCCTAGGCACAAACATTGTGACAACCCGAGAATTTAGAAAATTTTTAAAATTTTAATTAATTGATTTAAGGTTCAAAATTAGAACCTAGACATAAAATAAGTGTATGCGCTTGATATTTTTGAGAAGAAATTTTGAGGATTTCAAAATTTTGTGAAGGAGTTAGGTGAATTATTCAGGATTAAGTGTATATGTGAATATGTCCTGTGAATATAGTCATTTATGTGTTTAGAATGTGGTTAAGGGTCAAGGATTGACCAGATAAACGATATCTGTAACAAACCCTAAGTATATATTAAGAACGACAACGTTCGGTTAGAAAACCCTAGCGATTAACAAGAAACCATAGAAATCAGTTCTGGAAAGCCTAATTTTAGTTCCGGGAATCTGAAACCCTAATTTGGAATTTAAAACCCTAATCTGGGAACTTAACGGAGAATTATATTGCTCAAGTGCTATTAATTATAATATTAATTAGGGTAAAGCTTAATTATTTAGCAAACCCTAATTTCAAATTTTTAAACCCTAATTTATGGATTTGAAACCCTAATTTATAAATAGGAAAAACCTAATTGTTAGTTTAATAATTTTTGATGTTAATTAGGAAATATTAATCCTAATTTTAAAGTTATAAGTAATTAGAAAATCCTAATCTAATTACGAAATCTAATTTCTAAATTAGAAATTTATTTTTCTATAAGAAACCCTGATTTTTGGGTTGTAAACCCTAATCCATGATTTTGACCCTAATTGCTAAATTAGGCATTTTAATTAGGAAATACTAATCCTAATTAGCAAGATTGAATTTATGATTAGGAAATCTTAATTATAATTATAGAATCCTAATTATAATTTAAAAATATTAATTCTATTTTGGAAACCTAATTTTAAAATTCTAGAATTTTATTTTTAAAACCTAAAAGGGTTAAACCCTAAACCCTAAGGGTTAAAACCTAAAACCTAAGGGTTTGTAGCAATTGACCAATTTGCCATTAAATTAAAAATCAAAATGACCATTGTACCCTTAGTGCATTATTTGACTCAACTTATAAATCTAGCAATAATTGAGTTCGTGACCTACTATGTTGACATTGTGACATAAAATCCAGCAATATCTCAGCCAAAATTGACAGCCATTACATAGCAACATGTAATATATATGGATTGAGAGAGAGAAAAAGTCCACTTTATTCTTTATTTTCTCCAAACCCATCCTCTCTTTTCATTTTTGAGATTTAGAGAGAGAGAGAGAGAAGGTGAGCCATAATCAGTTCATAGCATCTCAATATCAGAATCAAAAGTCAGAAAACCAAGATCAAAGCTAGAAAGGTATAAACCCTAAAATTTCGAAATCCTTAGATCTGATGTTAGATGTTGTTATTTGTTGGTCAGAAATGTGTATTAAGGTGTCTTTTAGTGATCTGGGTTGTTAAATCCCAGATCCATTACCTCTAGTTGCATGAAATCGTGTTTTTCTGAAACTGACTATGAACCACAGAACATGGCCTGACAGCCGAATGGCAGGGCTCATAGATCATTTACTGTTAATTGTTTGTTGTGTTTTAAGTTATCCACTTGAAGTATGTTGTAAGGGCTTTGATCTAGAACTTGAATCAAGCCCAGATCACGTGTAGATTTAAAGTTATAGGCAGTCAAAGGTCGTTGACTGTTCACGAAAAACTGGTTTTTGGGTAGCCCAGAAACCTAGAACCGGTTTAAGGTAATTGATCTTGCTATTTTTACGTGTTTTAGCCATGTTGTTGTGTTAAGGTTGTTGTATAACATGTATGCTACACAATAATGTTTTTATATTACTTAGATCGTGACCAGAATAAGAATTAATCTTGGTCAAACCTTGGTTGACCGTCTGCTTTGTTGAAGTTCTGGAAAACCCAGAATCTTCAAAGGCCGAATTTTCTGACAATGGTTGACTAGCCTTTATCTATCTTATGTGATGTTGTTGTTAAGATCTAGTGTTATGAAATTATACACTGCCATCAATACTACATGATTGAATCAATAAAATGCTCTAACCAAGCCGGAGATGTGGAGATTAAAAGGACCAAAGTAGCACCTACGTTTGTTCTTCATTTTCTGGAAAACCCAGAAAATGAAGAACAGCGTTGTCAGACATTTTGCTAGTTTAGATCTTGCTGTGATGTTGTGTAATGACCTTGAAACTGGATTTCAATTGTAGTATTACATGGATAATACGATCTTGATACTCTATCTGCCCAGAAATCTTAATAACAAAGAATTTAAAGTCGGTCAACCCTCCTACCTTGTTAACTGGCGATGAAGGTCTGGACAAGCTCAAGAACAGGCCAAGAACACCTATAGCGACGAGTATGTCGCTATAGGCCCCTTTAGCGACAGTTAATTTTAGAAATTAATTATTTTATTAAATAAATCGAATTAAATATATTTTAATTATTAAAAATACAAAATAAATTCTGAAAAATTATTTTAAAGTCTAAAAAATAGTTTTTAATTATTTTGAGTATATTTCATAAATATTTAATATTTTTGGAATATAATTGGTATTTAATTTATTTAATTATAATATTAAATAAATTATTTAAAAATGATTTTAATACATGAAAAATCATGAAAAATAATATTATGGTATAATAAAATATTTTAAGTTATTTTTAGTGACTTTTGATATTTTAGGATGAATTTCATTAATTAATTAATATTAATGGTAATTAGTTTATTTAATAAATATATTAAATAAATTATGAAAAATAGAATTAATGATTTAAAAATCAAATAAAAATGATTTAAGTGTTACAAAAATATTTTTTAGTTATAAAATATAACTTTTGATATTTTGTCATAAAAATGTTAATATTTTAATATTAAAAACAATTATCGGATAATAAATTTAAGTGTTTAAAAATCATATAAAGGTGATTTTAAAGTATTAAAAATACTTTGTGATATTATAAATATATTATAATATTATGGCATGTATTTCATTAATATTTGATAATAAATAGATATTAATGATAAAGGAATTAAGTGATATTTAATTCATTTAAATACGATTTTAATGATTGAAAAATCAAGATAAATAGTAATAATTATTTTAAAATTATTACGAGCTTATGAAAATTATTTTGACTAATATTAAAATTATCTGAGATAATTGTTAAGTGTTAGGCAGAGTTTAATTAAACTTAGACTCAATAAAAGTCCGACTAGACCGTCGAGATGTTAGAATTGTGTCGGGTTCAACTCAGACTGCAATAGTTTGACTTGATACCGAGTCTTATATGTGTTATAGACTGATAGGGTTATGTGTTATGTGTTTAGGTTATTCTATGTATATCTATATGTATAATAGTATTATATTGTGATGATATTATTCTAATATTGGAGATCTATATTACTAATATTAGGTCTTCGGATAAAGCATTATAAATTGCGTAGCAATAATCAACGGTTTAGGCAAGTTTGTTTTTACTTAACTCTACTAAGAGTTGTTTCATTCATATATGCTTATGGATAATAATTGCTTATTGCCATTGTAGAATTGTACTCTGTACATATTGCATGTATAAGTCAGGTATGAAAAGCTGATCACCTTCATTACTCTTCAGTTCAGATATATTTGTTCATGTTATATACTTGTTCAGTCAAAAGTTTGTTCCTGTTAGTTCACAATTATATTGTTGAATTATAGCCAGCTTATTATTCAGATTCTTTCAATCATGATATATCGTTAAATTATTGAACTTAAACTTGATGGACAATCTTATGCTCACCCTTGCTATATCATGATAAACATTGCAGATTAAGACGAATACGACGGATACAAGGAAAGGTCAAAGATAGTTCCAGCTTAAAGTTAATGTGTGCGATTAGATTTGTAATAGTATTGTATGATATTAATGTTATTGTAAGTCAAATAAGTTATGAATTGTGTATTAAGTTAAGGTTACTCGACCTTGGGGATTATGTGTAGGTTTAATGTATAAACAATTTATGTTTATATCTTCCGCAAAAATAGTAATAGTTGTATAGAATGATCAAACCGGATCCGCGGTGATTCGGGCCCTCAGATTCGTGGCCCTCACAAACATTGTTCTAAACTTAGTTTAGTAGTAAGTCACTTGTTATATGCAGATGAGCTCACACGTTGGAAATATAGTGAACAGGTAAATGTGTATATACACCTGAAGCTACTCAGATTGGTCCATGTTTTTTATTGCCATATCAACAAGACCAATCCCTGCCCACAGTCAATCTTGTAGTCTGAAGACCAGGCTAGAAAGCTCGAAAGACATCAACAGAAAAGAATCAAACATCCTCCAATTTGAAAAGATGAAAAGGTCATACATGCTAAGAAATGCTTATCCAGAGAAGAAAAAAGAACTTCTCAAACATGTGTCTGGCCAACCAGCAACAGGATGTAAACCTGGTAAACTTAAGGATGTCAAAGAATTAAAGATGATGAAATTCTCTTAGCCTGCATCTTCAAAGACCACGACTGATTGATTGAAGGTCAAGAAGAGCAACAAGCTGTCAGGAGCAAATGAGAAACTATGCACATCAATGCCTAACCTCAATATGTCTAAAGTTAAATGACTGTTAAGAAACTGACAGTAGAAAGGTACAATTCCTCACTAATATAATTGTATACATCATGTTACACCTCCTTATGCACTATAATAGTATCCTGTCAAGAAATCATAATCTACCTAAAAAGGTGAATAAAGAAAATACACTGAGGTTGGAAACTCAAATGCTTACAAACTTTCTCTCCATCCAAGCTTTAGGTTGAAAATGACATCTTGAAAGAAATCTGAAATAGGTCATAAACATATCAAAGGTTAAATCAATTTTATATGGAAGTAATATTTACTGATGGGTCAGTATGCATGTACAAACCTATGTTCTAAGTGTTTGATAACATTCAGGGTATGATCAATTCTATAAGAGTATCTTGAAGATTTACAGAAACTGATCACCTCTATGAATCAACCAGATACGCATAAGTAATAGTGTTGACTTTCACTCTGTGAACATTTAAACTATGTGAACATAACCAAGCAAATGACGAAAACATCAAATGAAAGAGTGTTTTATTAAAATGATAAATGTTACACACACTCATCATCATGCATCTCAAAATGTAATATCCAAATTAGTTGCATGCATGAATTTGATTGATTGGTGATAAATATGATGTTAATATATGAGGAATAGGGTTTTCGAAACTAACCTGGCAGGACCCATTTAACTATGGGTACTGAAATAGAAATATATCTAACCTACAGATACTTGGTCTATCTGACCACACTAAGGAATGATGAAACAAGAGACTTCAGTCAAAGAAAGATTCAACAAGCAGAAGGCTTAAGACTGTTCAGAAATGATTCTGATAAAATTACTATATGTCAAAGCCTGTCCTTGAAGACCTGCTGAGCTAATCCAAATGAAGCTCACTTGGCTGCTGATACCTATATGGAAGCAGTCCATTCAACCAAAGATGGAAAAGGTCTTATATGCTCAATCATGCAAACCATGTCTTATGAAGAGAATCCTCAAGAAAGTTCGCGATAGAGGATCATCGAGCATTAAACATGAGGAACTCATTACGGGAGCAGAACTCAATAAGCACATGCTGACAAAGACGTTTGTAGTGCTGACAAATGATCGTAGAATGATCAGTCCTGGAGATATCCATGTCTACGATGAAAATAGATCTGACTGTCAGTGGTGACTCCAGTCAGAAAGAAGCATGCAAATATGTCTCCTAACGTACATGAAGAAAAAGAAATCACACCTCACTGAGAAGATAGTATGAACATGGGGAAGCAGTGATCTGTTAAGAAACAACAGCACTGAGTTATACTATGAAGCAGTGTACCAGCTACAGAGTCTCAAAACTTTGTGGTTGATGAACCAAATGAAGGACCATAGTCAATAGGAATGTCTCAAAACTTACTACTGGTAACCTTTTAGCCACTCAACCCAAAATCGTGGAGTGCCTACGATCAAACATATGATCGTAGTGTAAGAGCAGGAGGACACCACGATTACAGCAAATACAATTGTCTAAAGTCGGCAGAGGACCTCTCTACCAGAAAAGGTCAAATGAGATATCAGTGCAAATCTCTTATAAAGTACTTCATCTGGAAAGCGCCTCAGGGACAAACCTGACCCTTAGTTCACTCTAAGAGGTTGGCCCTTCCTGAGCTACCTTGACCCAGAAGGAATGCTAAGTAAAGTTCATCTCAAGAACCAAGTCGGTCAACGATCGTAGAGTAGAGGTTAAAGAGGACTCCACGATCGTAGTGCAACCTCAGCGATCGTAGAAGCAGACTCGACGATCGCAGTCCTACCAGAGGATAATCTAGCTCATAAGGAGCTCGGAAGAACTGGACAATTGCTCAACCATTCAGATTAAGAGGAGATAAGTTCGAGTACAGTTTGGAAAGATATTATGCAAACGCATCTCAGAACTCAAGTGCCCAAACTGGCTCGGAGTACATCAGTAATCAAGCTATACAGCATCAAGATAATGATTAATGTCAAAACCATCCACTACACCGTCTCTCAAAAGATGATCGTTGAGTCAACAAAGGAAAACGTAGAGTCCATAGCTTCCTTATAATGTTACTCTACGAACGAAAATAGTCAACGGTCAATCCACGTCATTGACGCCTATTTGTTTTGAAAAGAGACATTAAACTGAAGAGTTAATGGGGGAGTTACAGCTCATTACTGGGCATCGTGCAACCAATGGTTGGTTGACACATACTGTTTATACAGAGTTAGAAGAAACTACCATAAAGACAAATTCAAAATCTGCAAACAGTTATCAGAAACTATCGAGCCTCTCTCCCTCCCATTTTTAAACCCTAGAATCCTCTTCGAAGATTAAATCGAGTAAACCTCCAGAACCTAAATCGCAATCAGCTATCTCTCATAAATCTCGTTGAATCACATACCCATATACTTTGAACTCTTCAAATGGCAGAATGGCGAGTTATAACAGGAATCCAACTCGGCTTCAAAAAGTTCGAAGAATCAGAAACGAAGTTCAAGGATATACTTGAGCTCGTAAAGAATGTTGGGTTCTTTGAGTGCTTGAAGGCCGACACTCCAGTCTATACAGAGCTAGTGAAGCAATTCTACTCAAATGCTTCAATAAATTCTGGGCTTCTGACCACGAAGGTGAAAGGATTAAGTCTAAAAATAAGAGCATCAGACATCAATTAATGCCTAGGGTTTCCCAACCAAGGTCTAATAAACCTGGATGAAGTCGACATTAAAGAAGGAAAGAGACTAATGTTGTACCAAAGAAACCCTAATCTGAAGGACATGAAGAAAAAGGAGTTTTCGGAAGAATTTGAGTTCCTTGCTGAGATAGTGGGCAAATGTATACTATGCAAGGATACTTCACATAACACTATGCTTGATCAGTAGTTGAAAATCATGTATGCTATAGTTTTGAAGAAGCGAATTAACCTTAGAGTTATCCTGTTTGATCAAATCTCTAAATGGGTAGAAAAGTCTGAGTTGAAGAAGTCTACAGAAAAACCCCTGACAAAGGTGTTTCGTGGAAGACTGTTGTGTATAGTGCTAAAGAAGAAACTGGGAAGCAAAATCAAGAATGATGAAGGAGAGACTTTAAATGTTCACAAAGTAATGTCTCCAACACTGTTTGTGAACTGGAAGAAGAACCCAAAGGAAAATATGAGGTTGACAACAACAGGGAGCAGCAGAAAGAACTCTGCGAAGAAGAGAAAGGTAAAAGAGGTGGAAAGCTCTGAGTCTGGTGACTCTGCATCAGCAGCAACCACACCAGTAAGGAAGATATCCAAGGGCGTGAAGAAAGTTGAGTCTTTGCCAAGAAGTCTCTCCACAGAAGACAAGGATGAAGATGAAAAGGTCTCAACTACAGAGACCACAAAAAGGAGAAGTAACAGATTACTTCAAGGGCCATCCAGAAAGAAAGCTAAGGGGTAAACAAACCAACCTCAGTTTCCCAAGAAAGCCCATCTAACAAAGAAGAGGACATAGAGTCAGAAGAAGAGAAGGCAACTGATAGTCTAAAGGCTAAGTCCCCACAAACCAAATCCAGCAATGAAGGTGAAGCTGGATTAATGGAAGAAAATGCAGCATCTGCTGATGAAGAAGAACGCACAAACCCTGTGGCTAACTATCAGAGCATTCACTCTGATGAAAAAGAAAAGATACAAGCTGACCCAACTCCATCCCCAAATGCAAATGC
The DNA here is from genome assembly GCA_016801055.1 of Panax notoginseng. Lineage (NCBI taxonomy): Eukaryota > Viridiplantae > Streptophyta > Magnoliopsida > Apiales > Araliaceae > Panax > Panax notoginseng. Next base: position 80,864,952 of record CM029018.1, read on the forward strand.
TCTAACCAGCCCAGATGATGGGTCAAATGATGTTGATTCTGAAGAAAAAGGACATGCCCCTGCCAGTGCTGAACCTCAAGGAAGTTCGTTTGATGATCCAAAGGCTTCAGAGTCTGAAGAGGAAGAAGAGTCTGACTCTCCCATAGCTGAACCTCCAAGGAGAAGGAAGAGCTACAGACTACAAGCCAAATTTGCCTCCAAGAAGAAAAGTGATCACTCCACTGCAGTCATTGAAGTAAGTGATGATGAATCTGAATCAAAGGAGAAAAGTGCTGAAGATGGGACTAGTAATGATGAAAATGAATCCAAGGAAAATATTGCTGAAGAAGAGTCTGGTAATGAAAATCAACAAAAAGGATTCACTGATAAATCTAATCAAAATGCCTCAGGCTCCGAAAGAGAAGAAATGGAGAAAGATTTTGATTCTGCACTTCAGGAATCAGAAGAACCAGAAGACTATCTTGTCCTCTCTCCAGCAAGAATCAGTAGAAGAATAGTGGTAGAAGTTTTTGATGAACCAGAAGAACTCCCAGCAGAAAGATGGGTAAGATATGGAAATGAACAACTCAAAGTTTTAAGGATGACTGCACATGATGTGTTCAAAAATTGGAACAACATGGAGTTAGACTGCACAACTATCCTCTACAATCCTGATGATCTGTTGATGAGATGGTTCTTCCAATGGATGCCTTGGTTAAAGGCACATACTGAAAGAGATGGAAGTTACTTCAGCTGGTATTACTCTCAGTTTCCAAGCATGAAGCTGGTGTCACAGAACTTCCCAAGGGTGAAGAGTTTTGCAGCAATGATGATAAAAGACCAGCCCCACTACAAAGTCTACAGACATGCCGGCAACCACTATATTCCTTATGATCGTAGAGTGAACTCTGAAGGCAGAAGGATCATGACCAAGGAGATAATCGTAGAATCTGTTCACTATACCACTGATGGTGCTCAAGTCCAAAATGAGAAGCCTCCATCTGCTCAAGAATTGTTGCCCGACATTCCTTCATCCTCCAATTGCAATTAGTACTCAACGATTTTTTAGATTCTCAACACTTTCGAAAATCTGTCCAAGAATGAAAATCGTAGAGTCCAATCTGGAGTTCAATAAGAGGCTGCCCAACCAGATGACCAAATTCCTATGGAGCAGGAGCTAATCAAAAATTTTGATGAGCTGATTGAGAAGATATCTCTAATCAATGAAGAGTCAAAGAGGTTGGCAGCAACAGAAGATAACTCAGTTCAAAACAGACTCCAAGCTACCATGGCTGATGTATCTCTTAAAATCAAAGAGAGAGATAACATCTATCTAAAGGCCATACATGATCAGAAGGAAGCAGCTCAACGAGCACAGAAGGAAAATGAAGAACAACTCGAAGTCCTCTCTGACAAGATTGACAACATGAATAGGTCCTTCTCCGTGCAACTTGAGCTGAGCCAACAAGAAGTCAAGTTTGAATTTGTTAACTCCTCTTACCTGATGGAGCAGCTCTCCCAAGTGATTAATGACAAAAAGGGGGAGAAAAAGAGGCATAGAAAGAGGCAGAGGCACTCAAGAAAGGGCAAAGAGGGCGGAAGGAAACAAGAGAAGAAGAGAAAGAAGAAGATAGAAGAAGAAGAAGTTGGGCCATCATCTGAGGGGGAGCCAAAGGATGATGAGCCTATATTTGTAAAGGCTGAGTGGGAGCCAGAAGAAGAAGAAATGAAGTCCACATCCTAGGGGGGCAGGATCAGAGAAATTAAGCAGATGAATAGCTTATCAACAGACATCCTGGAAGCATACATGAAACCAAAGAGGTACATCTTTAACTAGTTAGGTATGTTCTGGATCCATGATGTAAAATGTCATAGTGTAATAAATTCTATATTCTTATAAATGACATTCATAATTATCTGTTCTAGAAATACAGTTGCTCACTGTATATAAGATTCATTCATAACATGCATCTGCACTTATTGTTTTTGTCATAATCAAATAGGGGGAGATTGTCAAGAATAAACATATGAATGATATTCCTATTTATATATGATTTGATTGTGATATATATGAATGAATATGCAAGTATGCTTTCATTAAGAAAAGCTGTAAAGTCCTTTGATAAAAAATAGAAACATATGTACAAGGACTTAGAATAAATTGATCAAATGTGTTAGGTTGATCCTACATAAGCAAAACAGCTTTTTAAAGTCCTTGAAAAGAAATGATATACAAGGACTATAAATATAGAAAGATCAAGCATGTTAGGTTGATCTAATGATGTAATAGATAGGCTTATATGATCGTCGAGCACTGCACCAGAAATTGTAGTCTGCCAGGAGAGTCGAGGGAAACTCGAGAGATATCGAGGTAGAATTATAGTCTGCAAGATAGGAGATCTTTGAGTTCGTAGACTGCCAGGAAAGATGAGAAAAGGATCGTAGTATGTCGAGGAGAACTTCCTCAGGGCCGTAGTCTGCTGAGGAAGTCATGTTAAGAATCGTAGAGACAGCCTACCTACGAGCCGACCGAGCATCTGTCGAAGCCCAAGTCAAGAATCGTAGACTACACTCAGAGTCGTAGAGTCTATTGATCATATCAGAGGCAGAGATCGTAGTCGAGCAAGATCAGATGAAGACAAGCACAACGACAGAAATCGTAGAGTGTCAAGATCTGATCTCGGAGTCATAGTGTCTGCATAGCCGAAGCTGAATCGTAGAGTGCAAAACTAAGACCTCAACAGATGTGCTCACAATGCCAAGACATAATCGTAGAGCAAATATGATTCTCAACGAATGAGCACTCCCAAAATATCCAAAGGAATGAAGCCTCTAGTTGGCACTGCAAAGATACATCCCACCTGAAGAAAACCAGAGAGCACTCAACGAATGACATGCAAGCTAACAGAAGATCTAAGCACCAATCTAATCAGTATCCAGATTGAGTTGTGAAGCCATTCGAGATGAAGTCTTCCACAAGTTAATCAGAAAGAAGACTTTAGTAACTGACTAAGAAAAGTCAGCAAGTGCAGTAGCTATAAAGTGGTAAGATGACAACGATCTTGGAAGTAACCAGGATCGTAGTGTTTGCCAAACAAAGAAAGAACTGATGGAGTGCACACAGAGATACTAGTCAGCTTCTGAAGAATAAGGCTGAAGTGATTAAGCATTGGGTCAATCCATTGATGATAAGTGAATGGGAGATCACAAGGAGAAAGCAAGCTGGACACGCCACAAATCTGAAGTGTCTTGTTATTCAGAAGGGGCCAGAGCAAAGAGTCAAGTAATTAGTATCTAAGAACAATCGAGGCAAACAGAAGTGTTGAAGCACTGCACAGCAAGAAGGAAGAGGTGTTCTACATTGAAGATCTAATGAACACTTTCCAGGATCGTAGTGTTGACTCTACCAGTCAATGGGCGACATTCGACCAAACACTACGATCAGGTCCAAGAAGATATGCATCAGAATCGTAGAGTTCAGTCAACTGAAGTTTGAAGCATTGGCAACAGTTCAATCTGAAGATTGATATTAAGACAATGGCTTATCGAGAGCATCGATGCAAAAGGACAAACTCTGATCGAGAAATCAGAAGGAGAAAATAAAGTCGTCAACCTGCCCAAAACATAAAAGTAACATATCTGACGGGGTAGGTGAAATAGTAGACTGCAGTGTCAGAAACTCAAAAAAGGAAATGTCATGTCACATCTGCAGTCTACATCAAATAACTCGAGATCTGCGAAGCATTTTAAAGAGCTTTTAACGGCTACTTCTCAACGGGAAGATTAGAAAGGAGTATAAATAAGCCAGAGCTTCAACGATCAAAAAGTGTGCTGATGATTGCAATGTTGCAGAATCGTTGAGTTGGTAGAATGCTGATGTTGACTCTAAGAGTTCCACCTAAGCTTAGATAGAACAAGTCTCAGTGACAGTGAGACTACGAAGGTGGAAGTGAAGCAGCTTTGAAGAAGGACTTAAACAGACCAAAGCTTCACTCAACAAAGATGAGAATGCCACTTAAATTGGCATCTAAGCTAAGAGCCGAGAAGGACAAGAAGATAGCATTCAGAAGAGTGGCAAAGCACAAGGCAGATCCTGAGAGCCACTCTACGATTCACCATGAATCCAAAGTTAAAGCAGAGCAACTGCAGAACCATGTCTGCTAACATGTTAAGAAAGGTTCAGGAAATAGTGATGGTGCACAGCTGACACTACATGAAGATGAGCTGAACAGAAGAAGATCAGTTGCACCAAAGATGATGTGGTCCAGTCTCGAAGCAGAATGCAAAGAGGACCACACCAAGTTGCTAAGTACAAAAAATGATCAAGCTTAAAGACATCTTAGTAGCTCAGCACCAACAACAACAAGAAGCCAGGGCTTGAGGGGTCCTTGTCCGGAGGGACTAAATGAAGTTCCAAGCCTACTGGGGTTGAAGAGTTCCTGGGGAACTAGAGAAGTTCCAAGGCTGCTGGCCTTGAAGAGTTCTTAGTGAACTGAAGTCCAAAGGTTGCTGGCCTTGAAGGAATCTTAGTGATTCAGGGTGCTGCCCTTCCTTAGTGGAAATCCTGCTAGTTGAAAGCAGAAGAGTGGAATAGGAGCTTGAGTCTCTGAACCACTTAAAACCCGTTGTGTCTTTTACTTTATGTCATTTACATTTTGTACATTAACTACTATAACTACTATGTATGTTTTAATTGCTTACAACCGAACTAACTCTAAGAACAATGTATGTATGATTATGAATATATCAATGAAGGGAATCTTTTACTTATTTCGATGTGCTTGAAAAGATTCTTATGTTTGTCATATGCTAAATCATTAGCTATACAAAATAAAAGAGAAAAGTATTTGAAACTAAAAAGGATCTATTCAACCCCCCCTTCTAGATCTATATTGAGCCTACTGAGAACTAACAAACTCCTCACCTCCGATGGTGTCCTTGGTTGTTCCCAATTGATTACGGCTTCAACTTTTGATGGATCCACTGAAATCCCGTCTTTGTCAATCACATGTCCCAGAAATTGTACACGATCTAGCCAAAATTCACACTTAGAGAATTTCGCGTACAACTTTTCCTTTCTTAGTGTCTCCAACGTCAAACATAAATGTTCCACGTGTTCTTATTGAGATTTAGAGTACACCAGAATGTCGTCTATAAATACCACAACAAACTTATCTAAGAATGGTTTAAACACCTTGTTCATCAAATCCATGAATGCAGCACGAGCATTGGTCAAACCAAAAGACATCACCAGAAACTCGTAATGTCCATACCGAGTTCTGAATGTTGTTCTAGGTACATCCTCCTTTCTTACTTTTAATTGATGATACCCACTTCTTAAATCTATTTTTGAGAAGTATCTAGCACCCTTCAATTGATCAAACAAGTCATATATTCTTGGCAACAGATATTTATTCTTAATAGTGACTTTGTTTAATTCCATATAATCAATACAAAGACGCATTGACCCATCCTTCTTCTTCACAAATAATATCGGTGCTCCCCACAGTGACACACTCGGCTGAATGTATTTCTTTTCTAACAGCTCTTGCAATTGTACAATCAGTTCCTTCATCTCTACAGGAGCCATCTTGTACGGGGCCTTCAATATCGGAGCGGTTCCTAGTGTTAAGTCGATCACGAACTCAATCTCTCTGTCAGGCAGGAGTCCTGACAATTTCTCAAGAAACACATCTACAAATTTCCTAACCACTGGTATCTCTTCCAGTTTCACCCCCTTCCTCTGAGTATCGACTATGTAAGCTAAATAACCCACACAGCCTTGACTCAACAACTTCTTAGCCTGCATAAGCGTCAGACTTCTCGCATGTCTAAGCAATCTTCTACCATAGAAAACTACCTTTGACGGAGTCATAAGGTTTACACATTTCTTTTGGCAATCAATTATCGCTCCATAATTGAATAGCCAATCCATTCCCAGTCTAACATCAAACTCTCCAAGTTTAATCGGGATTAAATCTACCATCATGACATTCCCCTTAATATTCACTCTACAATTCTTGTATATGAACCTAACAAGAATCACCTCCCTGTTCGCAATTTCTATGTTTAAAGGGAAATTCAATTCTTCGCTAGGCAATCCTAACCTCTTAGTAAATTCATCAGATATAAACGAGCAAGTAGCACCCGAATCAAATAATACATAAGCATCTATATCATTGATTGGAATAATACCTGACACAACATCTTTTGATTGTACATCATCCTGCACAGTCATGTTGAAGGTTCTGGTTGTGGGTCTGTTTGATGACGTTGGTCCAGCAATGGTCAATGTACCTCCACTGCTACCTCCCTTACTTCATGTTGCCTTTCCAGCTTTCTTCTTAGGACACTCACGAGCAAAATGATCCTTTGACCCGCACGTGTAGCAAACATTCTTCTTGGATTGATTGCAATTTGGGGCAATGTGACCCTCCTGGCCACAGTTAAAGCATACACGCTTCCCCCTTAAGCACATACCCGTGTGAAACTTCCCGCATGTACCACATGCTTCAAACTTCTTCTTTTGCTGGTTACCCTGCTGGTTTCCAGTACCCACATTTCCATTCCATTTTCTCTTCAGGTTATTGTTACCATTTCCACCACTACCACCACCATTCTTAACCCCGCCTTCATTCTTCTTTCTTCTTTGTTCTTGATTAAACTTCGTTACAGCCTCGCATCCACCTTCAGTGAGAATTGCCTTCTCTAGTACTACTGTAAATGTCTTCAGCTGAAACATGGAGACCCTATTGTACAACTAAGGTTTTAGTCCCTATTCAAACCTCATAGCCTTGCGCTCATCCGTGTTGACTTGATATGGCGCAACTCCTTGACACCTCGACTATCTCTTCCAACTCCTCGACTCTATCCTGAAATTCCACATTGCGGTCGTATACTTCGTCATACATACGGGCTGAAATCGAGTTTGGTGGAAACTCTTCTTCCTCATCATCCTCATCCTCATTCGAGTGTGGCAGCTCAACGGGATAATTTCCATCCGTCTCTACCTCATCATCCTTATCAGGTAAACCCTCCTGCTCAACCACTGTAACCAACGGAGATGACTCCCGTGGCAGTAGTTGTTCCCAAACCACCTGAATGACATGAGGCTCCTCTTCTCTATGCATCTGGGGTCCTTCCTCCTTAGCCTGACTGGATTCTCCTACATTAGCCATCCTGACAACATATTTTTTTAAGTTTTAATTACTAATCATTACTACTCGACACTCACGAGCACATAGGTTGCAATCACATAAGCACATAAGTGCTTTATTACTTCTTCCTTAAAACTCGATAAGAGTTTATCACCACTATCTTTTCAAAGGTTACTTCCTAAGGCTTTTTCCCACTTAAGGTTCATAACCTAAAGCTTTGATACCAACTTGTGACACCCCCAAATCCGGGTACTTCACTCCCATAAGATTTGGTGTTCACTTGATAAAAATATTTATAACTACCCAAATATAATAAAATTTAACATTAAACCTTCCCATTAAAGGATTACATTAATAAAAATCTCCTAGGTCATCTAACCTTTAAATACAAATGTAAGTGCAGAAAATTAAATAACTATATCACAATATTAAAAATAAAGTCTGACAATATAAAAGTCAACATGTTTACAAGTCTTCAATACTTGTTCATCTTTCCTTTCCCTTTACTGGTGGTAGGTTCATCGACCTTCTCAACTTTAGCTGTAAAATTTATACAAGCAAGAGTGAGCAAACGATGCTCACTTGAAATGACAATGAATAAAGCATTATAACAACTGCCAAATGACTAGGCTCAATAGAACTGAATAATGTGCTCTATCAATGATAATCAGGAACATAATTTGAAATATATATATCTGAGGGTCACAAGACCACGAACTATGTCCAAAGTTATAAGTATTCTTTTAACTTAAACTTAAACAGTCATAAGTCTATAGAGACTTCTCGTACTTAGGGAGATCATCCCTTCGTACAATGTATTGTGCACAAACACCTAAACGCTTACGCTTAAATTATCCCCTGTAATAGGGTTGTTCATCTAAGCATTTAAAATACAAGTCCGCACTAAAGTAAGTTTGGTTTGGATAAGTTTCAAGGTGATTTAGAGTTTAACGAACATTAACTAAGGATTAGTTGAATAAAATGTAATAACAATATGCTATGGAATAAGTCATAAATGAATCAACATTGTATAGTAAGGTCGTGCTTTAGAAATGAACTAAAAGTATAAACATTGAATCACGTAACATACCTTGCTTGAACAATATTAAGCTAAGGCTAGAATTTTGTTTAGTAAAGAATTGAGTTTTTGAGCATGCATAGTAAATTACAAATTGAACGATAAAACTTGTTCAACATAAGTATATCAGAATTTTAGAAACTTGCATGCTAAGAAACAAGTTAAAGTACGAACCTTCTCAAAGTAAGAGTTAGGTTAAATAGCTTTGCACGAACATAACTAAATTGTATAAATAGGATTAGGAATAACTTGCTCAATACTAAACAAGGTAGAGTAACAAAACTTGCACGATATAATTAGAGTTAAGAAAATTTGCACAATCGTAACAATAGAGTTAAAGAACTTGCATACTAAGAAACAAGTTAAAGATAAGAAAACTTACTCAATATCAAGAGGTAAGGTTTAGAAACTTGGCTTGCGTGTAAGCTAAACCGTAATAACTCGAATCACAACACTCTATACACATGTCATCGTGACATAATTAGTTACTACATATACTCCGTATACAATTAAGTATCTACTTCATGTATGGTTTGGTTTTACTCATGTAGTCAAGTCACAAAACTCGTTAATTGTTAATAATATTCTCATTCTTAGTACTATAATACAACAATTAACAACAATCACATTTTAACAGTCATAATATTGCACCTTATCAACAATTACAGATATTGTGTAATTAAAATACACTTTCTGGCCATTCTGCTAACAGGCGCTGCGGCGCCCCAGTTTACACTAGGAACGGCACTGCGACGCGATGCTGGCGCAACGGCGCGAGGCATAAGCCTAGCGATGGCTCTGCGGCGCCGAATTACAATTTTGGGCATGAAGAACAGAAACAAAGCTAATTTGACCTGCATCTTAATTTCTAGCACCCAATTTAACACGTATAACTTACATAGATTACACATAAACATTACCCATCATATATATACTGATTTAAAATAACTAAACAACAACTTCAAAAAATTGAAACCCTTGAATGCCATGTTTTAAACCAAAAACTCCATTTTTGACATTGTTGACAAAAATTAACACTGTGATTACAATTATACACCAAATTAATTCATTCAAACTATGTTCTCTTCGTTTCTTACCGAATTAACATATTCAAGGCTCAATTTATCTATTAGCTTACAAATTAACTATCAAATTTGGTACTTTCACAAGCCATATAGATACATATAGTAAATATAATTAGTTTCTTCCTTTTCAACGTAAATAGGATACTAAATCCTTGTCTAGATGCTGGTTATAACATCACAATTACACATAAACACAATCAATCACAATTAATCAGTTGTATTAACAATCAATTAAAAAAATTGAATTCACAGAGACTTGAAATTCATGACGTAGAACATACATGCATATATAATATTAAGGTTATGGAAAATACCTTCAATTATTTAATAAACCTTGCTAACCACAAAGAATTGCTTGGAAACTCAGAAATCTTCTCTCAAACTCTCACAAACTTCTCTATATTCTTTCTTCTCTTTTCTCTTCTTAGGCTTAAGCTAAAAGTTTTTCACGTAAATAAAACAGACGCTCTCTAAAACATATGTAACTACCATATAATTATTATTATAATAACTACATATCAGTTATATAATATTATATATATTATTTTGATTTATTTTATTTATTATAATTCAAATTCAAAATTTAAAAACCATAAGGCTTCGTTTGGATAAAACTGATTAAAATAAAGACTTAATTTTGTTTAGGCCTTGTTTGGGCAAAACACTTTAAAAATAAAGAATTAGTGTCTTTAAGTCTTGCTTGGAAAAACTAAATTAAACTCCTTTAATTTATTTTAATAACTCACTTGTAGCATAGTTTATTGTCACACGTTTATTACCAATTTAAATTCAAACATTATAGTAATTCATTTAATCCTATCAACTCTCTACTTTAATTATTAAATTAAATTAGAATATTATCTCATAATAATTAATTTTCTTAACTCATAAATTATTTATTTAACAAATAAATAAATAATCACATCAAATCAAATTAACAAATATTTATTCCACAATAACCATATCAATTAAAATATTTATATAATTCAATAAATATTTGAAATTACAATTTAAAATTCTGAATTGTTACAATGCATGCATTATACTCCCTCCGTTCTAAATTATCTGCTGTTCTAGAGTTCCACACAGATACCAATATGTGTGATAAAAAATACTAAAATACCCTTATTAGTAGAATTATGAAAAAGGTGTTTAAAAAAGAGTGCATAAAATAGTATGTAGAAAGAGGAAGAGAGAGAAAGTATGAGTGCATTAAATAGACAAATAGTCTAAAGAGAGAGAATGTATGAATGTATATATATGTGTGGAGAGAGGAAGAGAGAGAAAGTATGAGTGTATTAAATAGACAAATAGTATGTAGAGAGAGAAAGTATGAGTGCATATATATGTGTGGAGAGAGGATGAGAGTAATGACTATTAATAATTAGGTAAAGGGGCAAACTTGAAAAATAAAGAAAAAAAATACATTGAAATCTTGAAAAAGCAGATATTATGGGACAAATTTTTTTTGCTAAAACAGCAGATAATTTGGGACAGAGAGAGTATATTATAATATATATAAAAACCATGCATGCATTATATATTTTAATATATATATAACATGAATATATATAAATCTAACATGCATGTGTGCTGGAAAGTGATGTATAGTATATATATATATTAGTAACCGTGTGTCAGTGTGCATATGTATAAAACTTGGATGACTTTTATTACTTTTGACCAAAATTGTGGAATTGGTTTGCTAGCATTGACCGAATTGAATGGGTTAGGATTAAATTGCTTAGTGATTAGAAATTGGCCTGGGCGAAAAATTGAAGTTGGAACATGTGGCAATCCGTGTGATCTATCTTCATCCAATCCGTTGATTTTAAATTAAAGCAATGTCAACCGTTAATTTCAAATCAAATTTCAAAAATTACCATTTTGCCCCCGACCTCAAAAATCTATAAATAGGAGGCTTTTCTTTCATTTTCAATTTGTCAATTCACTTTCAAAAAAAGCTTATTTCTCTCCTACATACTCTCTCTCTAAAAAGTTTTTTCTCTCTACTTATCAAAGTTCTAATCATTTGAGAAGAGAAAAATTGGTCTAAGCAAATTGAGATAAGTGGTTTGATTTATTTTATTTGAATTATCTCTTACTTATTTATATTTATAGATATATAATTATAAATTGTTATACACAATTCTATATATATATATTTCATCTATTTATCAAATAAAAGGATACTTGGGAGCCACAAGGCTACGAAGATACACCTCTACGGAGAGAAATTCGAACCGTACGATTCTTTATAGTATTCAATAACCTTTTATTGATATTAGTTATATAAATATCGTAAAATAGATACGACATTTGATAGCGCAAGACGACACTGAGATACTACTCCAAAAAGAGTAGTCATCCGAACTGAAATTTGAGAATCGTAGTGATCTATTGAAAATATTTATATAAATATCAATTGTGAAATTATAAATTTTGTCGTACTTAGACGCCTCAAGGCTACGGAGATACACCTCTACAAAAAGGAATTCGAACTGTACGATTTCTTATAGTACTAAGTGACATTACTTATAAAAGTTCACATAATAGATAAAATATTCTTATATATTATCTGAGTTAAACAAATATATTTGTTATATCAAGTATTGATTAACAGATTATTCTTTATATCTGTCATCACAAGTATTTGATCATAAATTCATTCATTCATAAAATACTTGTTGCATAATATAAATCACAAACTTAAGTGAATATATCTGCTTAAATAGAATCATATTTGATTCAAAACTTAAAACAACTTATTTGCTTACTCAAAAATATTTTCACTCTAAAAGTTATTTAAACTTAAAGTGATTTTTCTTTACTCCTTAAAGAATAATTCTTTATAAATTTGTATTAAATTATATATCTGTTTAAATAGAAGCATTTTTGAGATTAAGCTAAAATTGACTTATATGCTTATTCAAGAAACACGTTTTCACACGAAATATAAATTTTATTTAAACTTTTATAACAGTGCATAATTTACATATTTGTTTACACAGAAACATTATTTGATCAAAGCATAAACTCTTATCAGCTTACTAAGAAGCATATTTTCTCAAGTATAAAAGTCTTTGAACTTTTATAAATACATTTGCTCTTTAATTGATATCTGCTTATTTAAAAAGCATCAATCTGTATTAAATTATATATATGCTTATTTAAGAAGCATTCATCTGTACTAAATTCTTATCTACTTATTTGAGAAGCATATTATTGTAAAAGTATTTGTAATAAGAAAAAAGGTCAGAGTTAGTTTATTTTATGTACTTGTGAGAAAGACGAGTAATTCTTCGACCAAGACCAGAGTCTTAGAGAGGTCATCGGGAAGTTGAGTATCTATTGTACTTGTGAGGTGAGAAAGTGACTGTTGTTTCAAGGCCAAATCATAGAATAGAACTGAACTCTAAAGAAGGTGCAACTAAGCTTGAGGAGGGAGCTGGGAGAATACTGTCCAAGATAGATTAGTTGGGAACATTTGGAAGTTTGTTTATAAAACTTTATAAAAGCTTCTCCGTTTGTTGAAGGAGTATTTATTACTGATAGTAAAAAGATCTCAAGTCCTGGAGAGGAGTTTGAGACGGGATGTAGCAGCATACCCGAGATGTATGTTGTGAACCAGACAAATCTTTGAGCATTGTGTAATTGAATTTTACTGTCTTGCATATTAATTTCTAACATTGCAAATTAATTATTCAAAAATTCAAAAAAGCCTAATATAATTTTTAAATCGATAATAATCTATTCAACCCCTATTCTAGATTATTATTGGACTTTCAACAATAATAATAACAAAAATAATAATAACAACAGCAACAACAACAATAATAATAATAATTGTTATTGTGGTGGTGTGATGAATTATGAAAATTGTTATTGATGATTTGTAAGTTTTGTAGACATGTTTAGATTTTTTTGGATATTTATTTTTAAAGAGAAATTAATTATTATGGCGGTGTGGTGAATTATGATAATTGTTATTTATGATTATTAGTAATTTTAGGTTGCAAAAAAAACTTTTAGGTAACCTAGTATTTTTCAAAATTTAATCTAATTTTTCGAATTACTGGTACAAATATATATCTAACAGTTATACGTGACTAGTTGTATGACATGCACTTACTGAAAAATAAAAATATTAAAGAAGAAAGGTTACGCAAGAGTGGGAGAAAGTTATTTTAGTATAAACATGACCCTTTCGTAAATATTAGTATAAACATGGTATTATTTGACTATTATTAAAGGAGTTCCCGCTACTCGCGTTAGTCACCTTCCCTCCTCTTCTGCCTCATACCATGACGGTTTCAAATCAAAATCCCCCAAATTTACTTCAAATCTAAATCTCTATCCACTTTCTACATTTTTGTTCATCTCTCAGTAAGATCCGCAAGTTTTCTCCCCTTCATTTCATTTCAATTTAGATGCGCACAAATTTATGTATATATGAATCGGTAATTGATTTTCCTGCAATGTTGTTCATCTATATAGCTGTGTTTATGATATGAATTGAATTAATTCAAATGTCAGTTCTCAAAATGTTTAGATGTGTATTTGTTGGGTGTTCATCGACAATGACATTTGATATTCTTCATTTTCGACCTGATTTTTCATGAAATATAAGTCTAATAATATGCTTGTACATATATTTATTTGTGTGTTTAAGTATTTTCAATTTCCCCCTATATGGATTTTATTTTTGAGTATTTCTTGGTTAAATTGTTTGTTTTTTCAAATTGTTTTGAATTTGCTTCTTTAGCAGTAATTGAATGTACTGATTATAAATATATAGTAGTACTGAGCTCCTTCCATTATTGTCTTATATCAGGAGCTTATAGCGACCACATATTGGCCATGGGCACATAACAAAATATATAGGTGCAATTTGAAAGCAATAGCAAGGACTTTATAAATAAGTGAAAGTGTTCAGAAAATTGCTAAGTGGCGGAGGGGGCGCCTAGTGCCTAGGCTGTGCTAAGCGTTTTCCGACTAGGCGTTTTCCTAGGCTGTCTCATTTATTTACTTTTCTATTATGTTATATATACTTAATATACTACACAACATATAGTAGATGAACTTTTTTAAAATTTTACATGATTATCAAAAAACAATCTTTTAATGCTTAATGAATTCATTTCAAGTATTGTATAATTTTAAAGTCATTATTAATTTTTGATTTTGCCTAGGCACGGACTTAGGCGCTCAACCAAATCTAGGTGGTAGAGGACCCGCCTAACGCCTAGGTGGGGATTAAGTGGACTAGGGTGGGATTTTTAAAACACATTAAGTGTTAACCTCAGAATAGTAAGTTTAAATTTTTTGCAGGTGTTTACTATTTGGTAAGCGAACTTACTTATTAAGATGCTGACATAAGAGAAGTCACATTGATATCATCTATTTTTGATTGTTATCTTCTGCTAATGATATTTTGATTTTTGAAGTTAGGAACTGGTAAAATTCTTTCTATTCAGCAATTGCCTTTTTTTTAATTATAAATACTCTTGTTACCTTTTAGAATTGAAAATCAACCCTGTAACTACAATGATAAAGAATCTCATATTCTGATCTGTTAAAACTGAAATGCCATGTACTGCTATAAACCTTTAACATATTTTGAGCTCTCTGATAACTTTGTTGCAGATTTTTTCCAATAGCTCTGTAAAATGTTGTCAAAACAACAGCAAGGTTTAGTATTAATGAGACCTATATCCTACTAAGTTATATTGCGAACTTTTCTGGCATTATGGAAATTGTGACCTCTGAGACACAAAAGATGAACTCTTCGGATGGTGAGAAGGAGGATACACCTGGTGTTAAAAAAGAAGACCAGGAAAAGGACACTTGTATTGAGAAATTTTTTAGTACTTCAACTACTGAAATAGAGGGTAATGCAACTGATATTCAGAAAGAGGACCAGGAAAAAGAAAATGCCATCAAGGATAATTTGTCAAGTTCTGCAATTGAAGTTTCTCCCACAAAAAACTTGACTGTAGAACTGCAGGAAAATGCGCTTGATATTCAGAGAGAGGACCAGAAAAAGGAAAGTTCCACTGAGAAAAATATGTCAACGTCTCCAACCGAAGTTTCTCCAGAAAGAAACTTGCCGAATACTGTCACTGTAGAAGTGGATGGAAATGCAATTTATACTCAGAAAGAACAGGAAAAGGAAAATGCCACTGAGAAGGTTATGTCAAGTTCTCCAATTGAAGTTTATCCCACAAATGACTTGGCAAATACTTCTGTAGAAGTGGAGGAAAATGCACATGACATACAGAAAGATGACCAGAAGAAGGAAATTTCCACTGAGAATAATATGTCAAGTTCTCCAACTGAGGTTTTTCAAATGAAAAACATAGGGAATCCTCTGACTCTAGACATGAAGGAAAATGAACTTGATACCCAGAAAGTAGACCAGGAAAAGGAATATGAGAAGGAGGGATATTCTGAGGACTTGAAAAAAGAGGACCAGGAAGAGGAAGTCTCTTCAGATAAAAGTATGTTGAATCATCTAGCTACAAAAAAGCCTGAAGGTGAGAAACTTGATTTTCAGAAAGGAGACCGAGAGGAATCACATGCATCTACTGAGCAGGAAAGTGAGAAACTTGATGTTCAGAAAGAAGACCAAGTGGAAGCACCTAGAGATACCATTTTACTAAGCAACAGCACAGAAAGTCCTGAAGAGGAGAATGAAACGGTACTTGGTAAGACAGTTGATAGTGTGGGATTACAGTCTGAAAGCTCTGGAGGGATAAAGAAAAATCTGAAGGGAAATCCTAATGATGAAGAAGAGATGCCTGCATGTGATGGTACTGAAGTCCCTGGCAAGGAAGCTAATGCGAGTTTATCAACTCATACCACAGATCTTGACCAAGAGAAGCCAGTATCTGCTTGGCCTGAGAAAGCAGTGGCACTGAAAAACTTTGTAAGGGAAAAAAGTGTAGTTGCAATCTGTAGTGTTCTGCGTCGCTTTGGGAAAAATGATGATGGAGTGAACGTCCATAATGTAGAAGACAAGAACTTAAACAGCAATGCCAGTAACAGTAGTAAGGAGTTCACAAATCCACATGAAGGAAGCGAAGCCCAAGAAGTATCTCAGAAAACAGTAGCTAAATCTGGATGGAATCCCCTTGCCTTAATTGGGGTTTCACACGATGAGGATGTAGAAAACAAAACAATCCAGAAGGACGTCACTGAAGAATCAGTACAACCAATACCCATGAAAGGAACAATTTTATTATATACAAGGTTAGGATGCCATGATTGTAAAGTGGCAAGGCAATTTCTGCACATGAAAAGACTTAGATATGTTGAGATCAATCTTGATGTGTACCCTAGCAGAAAGCTGGAACTTGAGAAGATGGTTGGGTCTTCTGCTGTTCCTAGAGTGTTCTTTAATGAAGTTGATATAGGAGGATTAACGGAGCTCAAGGGTTTGGATGAGTCTGGCAAGCTGGCTGAGAAGTTTGAGTATGTATCTAACGAAGGGCCATCAATTGAAGCTCCCATACCACCAGTTTCTGGTGAAGATGATGTTTCCAGTAGCGGGGATATTGATGAGCTAGCTGTCATCGTTCTAAAAATGAAAAACATTATTGTTGTCAGGGATCGGTTCTATAGACTGCGTAGGTTTACCAACTGTTTTCTGGGTTCTGAAGCCTTGGATTTCTTGTCAGAAGATCAATGCTTGGAAAGGGAAGAGGTTAGTAGCTTGTTTATTTTCAAGTTCGACATGTGGTGGTTGTTCACGGTTGCACAGCTTTAACTTTAAGTGGCACATTCATATGGATAGAAGGCTAAACTGTTTGCTAAATAATAAATTCGAGGAACTACTTCTGATAAGTCCACCTTCATTAATTATTCATGTTTAAAAACCTAACTGAGATGATGTTTGCGTCTTGACTGACTAAAATCTTAAATCTTTTACATTTTCCGAAGACAGTATATTGTTAGAATCAGAATCAGACTAAAGATTAAAAATTCTTAAAGTGTAATCTTAAGCTTAGAATTAACTACAAGTTGGAGTGTGAGGGATATAACTGTTGCTGCAAACTGGATGCGGTGAGCAAGCTTTTGGATTTATTCTATTATTTAGTTAATCCACTTCAATTCTGGTCATAGAACCTAATTAGTAGTTCGGTTTAACTTGAACATCGTTGTGGTTTGGGTTTAAGCTTTTACCAGCTAGATGAATCAATTCCATTTTGCTTTGATCATATATTTTATAATATTTCTAACCAAGGTAATATCGTATCTATGTTCTTTTGTTCGATGGCTTTTCCTCATATATATATATATATATATATGTGTGTGTGTGTGTGTGTGTGTGTGTGTTTGTGTGGTGATTACAAAATAGTGAAACACACCCACGAAGTTATACCCTTTTTTCAAAATTTGTCTCAAAGTTTAAAAATTTACAATCTTGTTCCTCTTAGCTTTCTAACAATCATTTTCCTTTTGGCCGGTCTAGTCAATTTTTCATGCCAATTGATCGTGCGGTCATTCTACCGATTTAACGAGATTTGACCATAATTTCTACCCTTTCGACTGCATTTTATATCCCTAATTTTGGAATGGACAAGAAAGAAAAATGTATCGCTAACTTTAGAATGTAGGGAGTATTAGACTCGGAGATGTTTATAGTATAAGTGTTCCGCACTAGTTTGCTTGATTTTTATCATCCTTTAAAACAATCAAATTTATTTATACATTTATATTTACTATATAAATATAGGAGAGCGATCCATAGCTAACATTAGTTATGGACACTATTTCATCTAATGCATCTCCCATTGTCATAGAATATCTCAAGATTCTCAATGGCCAAGATTTAAAATATTTTGCTGCTTCTGAAGGTTAGAGGGGATAAAATAGGAAGATTCCGGGGGTTAGAGTCCTGGATTTAATCTTTCCATCTTCTTTTCCAAATTTTTCCGCAATAATTGTTTGCAGCAATTATTTTTTAGAACGGCATTCGAGCACCCAAATACATGGGTATCTATATATTTGTGATGGTGGACAACTATACATGGGTTTGCACCACTAACACAAAATACACATTTACCCCCTGCATTTGGGTGGTCAACCGCCATAAAAAATTGCTACCGAAAAGATGGGGAAGAAGATGAAAAAATAAATAAATTCAGTCCTTCCGAGAATTTAACTCCCAGAAGCTCCCTATGTTCGCCCCTCTAACCTCCGGAAGCTGCAATTTTTTTTTAAATATTGGCCATTGAGATATCCTATTGACGGTAGGAAATGCATTTGATGGAATAGTGTCCATCACTCCCTATATATATATATATTATGATATTACCAAAAGCCAGTATGAACAACCAACCATTAGGTGAGAAGTGGAACCTGCATTTGATATGATACATTTTCTATCTTGATCATGTCATTGTTAACTATTTCTCTTTTTTTTACAAAATAGGCCATTGAATTTGGTCGAAAGCTTGCATGCAAACTCTTTCTTCAACATGTTCTTGAGTGAGTACCCCGAGTCATCTTTCCTTCAATCTCATATCTTTTATTGTATTCACTCATTTCTCTATCTCTTAGGTTTACATATTTCATCGGCATCTCTATTTGTCTAATAAGAATACTTCTATTTTACTGTAGAGAGAATGTGTTTGAGGATGGCAACCACTTGTATCGGTTTCTGGACCTTGATCCTCTTGTTTCTCAATGTCAAAACATTCCAAGGGGTATAATTGAAGTGAAGCCAAAGCCCATAACTGAAATTTCATCAAGACTAAGGTTTTTGTCATATTCGATTTTTGAAGCTTACACATCTGAAGATGGAAAGCATGTTGATTATAGAAGTATCCATGGGAGTGAGGAATTTGCAAGGTTTGTTGGAGTCCTAAATTTATGGATATACTTACTGCAATAACTTAACTTAGAATATTCTTTTTCTAGGTACTTAAGGATAACTGAGGAGCTTCAAAGGGTAGATCTGCCGGATATACCTAGGGAGGAGAAACTTTCCTTTTTTATAAATCTATACAATATGATGGCCATCCATGCAATATTGGTGTGGGGTCATCCAACTGGAGCACTAGAGCGAAGAAAATTGCTTGGAGATTTTAAATATGTTATTGGCGGGTGTACATATTCACTTTCAGCTATTCACAATGGCATATTACGGGCCAATCAGAGGCCACCATACAATTTTATCAAGCTGTTTGGTGCGAAAGATAAACGATTAAAGGTGAGTCATACTATCTGTCTTCATTATTAGTCCGTCTCAGCATAAATGTTTTCCATTAACTTTTAAGGTGAAATTGATTATCTTTAAAATCAATTATCTTATTATTCTTTTAGATATGTGCAAGGAGACTATCACCATGATAAACTAAATATAATTTAACACTAATACAAAGTATATGATTTTGAAAATTTAAATACACTAGCTAAGTGCTCTGTGCGAAGCACAAATTTGTTTTTAAAATAAAATTATTTTTTTTATTTTTTATTTACTTTATATATAATGATTATAAAATATATTTTTTGAATTTCAAATTAACTTATTATTATTAGAATGACTACAAATTTTACTTAAAAAACGAATGACTACAAATCAAATACAATTATCGAAAACTCACAATTGAGTGTTACTGATGTAATTAATTTGTTATTTTCAATTTAATAGTAAGTTTTTATATAGTTTTTAAATTTAATAATTAGTTTTTATATTCAATCGTTCATATCTATAAATACATTTTTTAGAGTTCAGGAGAATAAATTCTACAAGGACTGTGTAAACTGGTGTTTTTACAGTATCCAATAGGAATATGCCAACTCTACAATTTGAGAGAAAATCAAGGAGTTTTGATTGTGTTAAAATTATTAAATAGATTTTACCATGGTAAATAATATTACATAATCTGTTAAAAGAATCAAAACTCCTTAATTTTCTCTAAAAATACAAAGTTACTTGATTCCTATTAGATGCTGTAAAAACACTAGTTTACAGGTCGTCCATATAAAATTGATTCTATTAAGTCAGACTCTATTGTATAATTAATTAACTAAATAAATTCTATAAAAAATAAAATTATTGTAGAATAATAATAAGCCATGATCATGATTTTAATTTTAAAAGGTAATTAAATTTTAATCAGTAATATATAAGTCAGATTAAGTAAGGCCTCCTATGAAATAAAGTTTACTAAAGTTTAATCATTAATATATTTTGTAATATACATTACAGTTTTTTATATTAATTATTATTTACTCTTAATATTTTTTTATATTTTCGATATATAGTTATTATGGAATATAATTGTTGGGTGTAAATCTAATTATGCATTGCACGTAAGTATACGTGATCAACAAGTAATATAATGATAAGTCAAGTATCGTTCCCACAGAGACAAATATTAATTTTAATCTAACAATTACCAATTTTATATTATTTCAATTTTATTAAACTAATCGAATTAATAATTTAAAATAATAAAAACTAATAAACTAAAAAATCAAAACAATCAACACAACTCGCTATCGCAAATTTTAATCAAATAATGGAGAATTAAGCCTACAACTTCACTTTAAGCTTCACTTAGATTATCACACTTCTATTCAATTCAATTAACTATCTCAGTTCATTAATCAAGAACACTAAAGTAGAATTAGCCATCTCTCAATGCACTAACACCATATTAACTTAAATCCACAATTGATAGAATTAAACCAAACACCATAATTAACTAATTCACTATATCTCTATGTGAATTAAAATCAAATAAGGTTTAAATTCCAAGTTCTTACACGATTACATGCGATGTTAGGTATATCTCTATCCTAAACATACATCAAGAATTCCATCAAAATGCAGAAATCATGAACACATGATATTATGACTAAGTCTAGATTCATATCTCATCTCTCGAGTCCATACAAA
Organism: Panax notoginseng; assembly: GCA_016801055.1. Taxonomy (NCBI): domain Eukaryota; kingdom Viridiplantae; phylum Streptophyta; class Magnoliopsida; order Apiales; family Araliaceae; genus Panax; species Panax notoginseng. Next base: position 80,886,162 of record CM029018.1, read on the forward strand.
TCCACAAAGAATTGGTGATCAAGCAATTCATAAGTTATGCACAAATCACAATAGATGAACTGAAAAGATAGCTTTATTGAACTGAAATCAAAGTATGATAATCATCAGTCCACTCAAAGATTCATTGCAAGCTTAATAAGAAATTTAGTTCATAACAAATGAATTAAACACTAAGTATATTAAAAGTACATCATCCTAATTACAGAAATTGAAATAAAGATAAAGAATAGTATTGAACCACCCTTCTCTGCCTTTAATTCTAAAATCTTCGTGATGTTGCTCCTCAATCTGTTCCTCCACGATTTTCTCCAAATTAGGGCTTCAAAAGTTGTACTTGATGATTGTCTTATTGAATGATGTCTTATGTCTCTGTAATAGCTGATAGAAAACGTCCACACACAGTCCCAATCGAAGCCAAAGTAGTTCAGTCCACGCCTCCTCAGTGTTAGAATTGCATTCAAATTCTTTCCTTCTGTTCGCACACCCCCGCCCCGGCGGGGTACCAATATGCAGTTTCTGATTCTTGTTTTTACATGTTGTTTTCCCGCCACATTGTCACCGTCATACCGAAACTAACATGTAATAATACTTGCAAGTAAAACAAACACAAAAACACATAAAACGAAACTAAAATAGACGGAATAAACATTGTTTAAGTCCAAATAGGAATCCGATTCGAAGGTATAAAACCCACTCATCAATAATTATTATAGAATAATGAGTTGCCAATATGATTTTAGTTTTAAAAGCTAGCTACTTATTTTTTTCCCGCAAACAAACGAAATATTTATATTAACACATCACAAAAACATACAACAGTCAAATGATCAAGGGTTTAAAACCACACAACAAGGGGTGGTTATCTCTTTAAGATCAAAAGATAGTAAAGATAAGACAGGAAGGAGGATCATTCAACGGCACAAAAACATCCTCTTGAAATACTGCTTTCTTTGCTAGTCCATCAGTCAGTTTGTTGGCCTCCCGAAGGACTGGATGAATCCTGACCTCCTACTCCAGCCACAACAGGTTCTTGCAAATTTCCACCAGGTTAACTATAAGTGACGGAACATTTGTAGGAATGGACAAAAGCTTGAGCATTTCCTTAGCATCTGATTCAAGGATAACGTTCCTATAACCTAAGTCCCAGCATAGCTGAAGGCCATCTTGAATGACCCAGAGTTCTGCCATAGCAACAGGAATACTATGAAGTTTCCTTGAAGATCCTGCAATCCATTTAGCATTATGATCTCTAAGAAGCGAACCTGCACCAGCCATACCATCCTCAAACACACTACCATCTGTGTTAACTTTTATAAAAGCAGGAGGAGAAGACCAAACCATTTTCTTAACAGGCTGGAATTTTGGATTACGAAGATGATAAGGGCATAGTTGTCACGGCGCCACGAAGAGCCATGGCGAAGGCCATGGCGTCCGTATGATGACAAGTCGTTTACAATGTGCAATTTATATATTATTTATTCTACTTAACAAGTATATTGGCAATAAAATTTCATATATATTAAAACCCAAAACATAACACCATAGAATAATATTAAAAACACAATTATATAAATACTTAGCAATAACAATCCAAAAAAAAACACTTAGATATTAAAAATTGGTAGAAGAAATGAAAGAATTCAACAAACACCACATAGAAAGTAAAGTTGCAACCAACCATCACATATTACTAGTCTAATAGCTAATAAAACACCACATAGCAAGCCAAAATAATTTCTAGACTCTCTACACTAGTCTCTAAACATCGTTCAAGAAAACTTATCAAGAAAAAATTCATCTCCATTTCCTCCACGAGAACTACTCTCATTCAATGGCGTAGGTGGTCTTTCTCCAAAATTATCTTCCACATCTTCATCATCATTTGAAATTCTCTCTTCTTCATCAACTTTATCATCGGAGTCGGAATCCGTTAACCTTGATTCCCTTAAAGTTGAACCACCACAATGTCGAGAGTACGTAATGACATTGTCACTAGTATTAGCACGAGCCTTCCTTGAAGAATTGCAACCCTCAAAAGTGTTGGATGCACCGGTTGCTCGATCCACATCATTCCATGTAAGATCCTTCCGGGATGAACAACATCGGCCTCATTATCGATCTATTCATTATCCCATTCAAAGTCATCAATGGCTAATGGATAAAAAAATATTCCAAGTTAATGCCTCTTTTGGAATCTTGAGATGATCTTTCGATTGTGTTGGACAAACACCAAGTCACTCAATCGTTTGTGTTCCAATCTATTCCTCTTCTTCGTATGAATCTAAAATAAATAAAACAAAAAATAATAATATTAATGATAAAATTTTAATTATATAAAAAATAGTTAGTAGTAGTAGTAATGACTTATTATTTTTGAACCAACAATATAAATTACTTACAAACTCAAATGTACTCCAATTGCGTTCACAATCGAAAGAAGAACAACAAAGGCCAAGAAATCAAACTTTGTAAGCTCAATAGTTTGCCCTCGAAAAGCGTTCCACCAATCAACTAGCAAACATTTAAAAGAATATAAATATTTTTAAAAAGAGAAAAGGAAGAATGTATATAATTATAATTTATCTTTTATATTCTTTAATTTTCGTTGCCTAAGCACTATTTCTCTTGCAAAAGTATCTCAAGAAGCATCATAGTTATCGACTAGATTGCTTATCTTGTCTAGCAAATCTAGCTCGGACATCATATTTGCAAGAATGTCATTGAAGTCTTCTTGCATAGTACCAATTAATACCGAATGTTCCTCTTTGATATCTAAATACTTGTCTGGATTGAGAAACAACGTAACCCCATATAATTTTTTCTCCATTTGGCTTTCCCATTGCCGCTCAACAATGGCAATCACCTTCTTGTAGAGTCTTTGTTTGTTATCAAATGAATCTTTGATTTTTTTTCTTCGCACATTTCATCGCAGCGAAACTTCTGGCATAGCAGACTTCTCATCACCATCAACAATCCTCAAGGCTACAAGAAGTGACTGTGACGCCCTAATGCAATCCTTGACATGATGCCAAAAATGTAGTTGAAATTACAGTATCACATACTTTCTTCCCCGCTTCGGTAGCCGACAACTTAGATTTTTTGTAATCCTCGCTTATGAACAAATGCCTCAATGCATCTCAATGCTTGTACAAACTCTGCAAGGTGAGGAAAGTTGTAACAAATCTAGTAACTCTTGGTCTCACAAGATCCCTCCCATTTGTTTTTTCTCTCATCGCATCAAGAAGACGACCATGCATGTAAATGAATATTGTGATTCTTCTTTCATTTGTGATTGTGGGCTGGAATTGCTTTAGCTTGCCTATGTCCTCTAGCATAAGGTTTAGGCAGTAAGTGACGCAAGGTGTCCAAAACAGTGTAAGCCTCCTCTCCATTAGTATATGCCCCGCTGCCTTATAATTAGAGGCATTGTTTGTGCTCACCTGAACAACATACTCGGGGCCAATTTCCTCAATCGTACTATCTAGGAGATTTGCCAACATTGTGGCATCTTGCAATTGATTGGAGGCATCAACAGAACTCATGAAGTAAGTTCCCCTCGGACTATAAACAAGAAAATTCAACAAGTGCATTCCCCTCCTAGCTTTCCAACCATTCGACATGAGTGTGCAACCATATTGCTTCAAAGAAACTTCATGTTTCGCCTTTAACTGATCGGTTTACTTCTTTGTCTTATCAAGTAAAGGAACCCTCAACTCATGATACGTTGGAGGCTTTAAACCAGACCCATATTGCCCTATGGACTCGATCATTACCTCAAAGTTCCTTGCATTTGTAGCATTGAATGGTATGCCACACTTGTAGAAAAAGTTGGCAATCTGCATTGGACTTTCTCCTTTTTCATCTGGTATTTTAAATAGTCATTTGGCTCAAACGCTTGCTATGTCTCTCCTCTACAACTTCTTCGGGATTATTCCTTAGAAGTGCTTTAACCGTCTTTGTTGGAGCTTTTGGTTGTGGTTTTTGGAATTGAAAAACAACTTTCTTCCTTTTGGAAGTTGTCTCAGAACTTGGGATAGTGTTAGAGGAAGCATTAGAAACCATGCTTAGAGAAGCAGATGATTGTTCTTTTTGCAATTCTACTACATTAGCATCATCCAACTCAACTTACTTATTCCTCTTTTTACTATTCAAAGCCAATTGCATCTCCTTCATAATTTTGGTAGATGTTTTAGGGCACTTCGCTACATCTCCAAAATTTTCTGTTAGATGTTGCTTCAGCCTTTTGATTCCCGAACGATATTGTTTCCCACAAAGGATACATCCCACTATATCTTTATTACTCATATCCGGCCAATACCCATATTTCCAACCCGGATTGTTTGATTTGGCCTTTCTTTTCGTGTCCTTGGTTATTTCATAACCATCACTTCCCGAACTTTCCACCATTTTGTTTTCTAGTTTCTACACAATACAATCAAACAAAAAATATAAGAGACAATTGACATATTTTTATTTTTACTTGTGAATGTATTAGTATATTACTAGTTTAGTAAATAGTTACCATTCACACTCAACACTTGATAGTGTTTACACTTTGTTAATTGTACCAAAAAAAAGTAAACAATAAATATAACTTATTAAAAAGTCGAATCACCTCACATGATATTGTATTGTTTAAAAGTATAATCACAATTCACAAAACACATTAAATGTATTAACCTAAGTGGCTAACTGTTCTCTATGTATTTAATTAAGCTTTATATATTAGCAAGGATAAAATATATTCTTAAATCCCAAGTCATTAACTCTAAAAAAACTATGTCCTAATGTTCAGCTTGGGTTAAGTACTGTTTTACACATTTATTGCAATAAATACATCAGCTTGGCATTATCTAGTGTACATCAGCTTGGCATTATTTAGTTGGCAGTTGGTAGTTGGCATACGTATATGCATGACATATATCAGAGAAATATATTTTTAAAGATGAAGTTCCTTTTAAAATATATATCTAAAAAAAATAAAGAAGATAAGGGTAGAAATAGAGAAAAAGTCAAGGAGAGAAACAGAGTAACATAGAAACAGAGAGAAGGTTAAGGTTGGGTCAAGGCTGTGTGTGAGCGAAGGTCAAAGCTAAGCAAAGCAAAGCAAGAAGAACAAGAAGAACCTGTGTGAGAGAAGGTTGGGTCAACTCAGTTGCCGCCAGTCACAGCCGCCGCTACTTTGGACTCACCTTCTATGATGGTTCCGATGGGCTGTGATGGTGGTTGAGTTGCGATGGAGTCGTCGGAGCTGTGATGTGGGTCGAAGAAGTCGCGATCGAGTCTAAATCAGTTGTGATCGAGTCCAATCTTCGGAGATGTTGCGAATCGTGATTGAGGTCTGCAGATAAGGATTCTATTGCTTTCTTCTTTTTTTAATCGATGAGTCATGGGTTAATGCCCATGGGTCAATGGATTAAACATTTAAGTTGAGTCAGAGCTGCTAAGGTGTGCGCCTTAGCAACTCCACCTTAAGTAGACCCTTGCCATGACAGTTTCTCCATCGCCTAGATGCTTAGGCGACGCCATGACGACGCCGTGACAACGTGACAACTATGGATAAGGGCAAAGAAAACAAAAGTTAGCAGCATTCATTGTAATATCCGAGAATTTTATAAATAATATTAATAATTATATTAATAAAAGTTGAATATTTATTTGAAAATAAATAAATATTGTTGTGGCATGGGATACAGTAATTCTATCAACTTATGTTAAGTATATGACAACTATATGTTATGGTGGAATTGATGAAAAGTTTAATTTAATGCTTATGAGAATTGCCTAGTGTGGCAAGGTGATAAAATAAATATACTATTAATTAAAATAATGAAGAGAGTAATTAAGTTAGGGTATAGACTAAATTCTACAGTAGCCGAGTTTGAGTTTTTCCAAGAGTGGCGCAGCTGCGCCACTTTTGTATTGTAAACCAGCGCAGCTGTGCTGGTAGTAAAACTTGAAAAATAATCTCTACTGGATGCATGGGTTACCAAGATGGAATATTAACATTAATAAGGAAATGAATAAGGAATATAGTGGACTAATTACTATATTATTTTATTAATGTGAATATTATTATTTAATTAAATACTGTTAGTACCACCATGTGTGATATAGGAACATGTAAGTGGTAGTACCATATAATTGCTTCATGCATTGATATAGCATAGGGTGTGACATTTAAATGTGAATAAGTGTTATACCAAACTATATAGTAAAAGCAAGTGAACCATATAATTTTATTGAGATGAGCTTTTGTGACATCATCATGTGTAGTGGGTCAAGTAAATGTGTAATTTAATATAAGGAAGAAAATTAATCTAGTAAATAAAATATTTACTATTAAATGTTTATTTCAATATTTATGTATAGTCGGAATAATAACGTTTTATGGAAAGTATGGGTTGCTAATACTCAACTAAATTATATTCAGACCTATTATAAATATTAATTGGACTAGACTAATGTCCATGAATTATATGATTATATGTATATACCCTTAACTTATCACATTGTAGTAATATTAGCTCATTAAATCTACACATGAAAACCCAAAAAGGAATTAAAATCTAAGTATGCTAAATTTCCACATTACAAATGCTGAGTATTAGAGGGAGTGTCCCAAATTGAGTGTCACTTTTCTTCCTCACGTGTTTAGGCCAATGGCCTCTAAGGCTATTTCTTGCAAAATCAAAACTCAGCATTGTAGCTAATGATGAATGGGGACTGGCCTTCACAGTAGAATACACTATTGAATCTATGTCCATCATCTCCTTCCATCTTTCGTTGGTTTGAAATGTTAGGTAAAACCATTGTCTGTGTAATCAATTTTCTATAAATTGGAGTTCCTTTTCTTCTCAATTCATTGTTGAAAATTCTGATAAGTAAAATTGGAGTGTGAATTGGAAGGAATTTCGTTTGAAGCTATAACAGAGGTAAAAAAAAACTCCTCGCAGTGTTCTTGATTTGATATTGAAGTATTCTAGAAATCCTTGAATACTTGTTAATTGATGTAGATATGGAATGTCATTGTGTTATATAAGTTTACAAGCATCTATGGTAGCAATGTGATTGAAAATGAGCACATTACGTAAATAATTTCGTGTATGGGTTTTGATTTCTGCCGAAGCAGAGGCCTTTCTGCAATGTTTTAAAAGGCGCTAGGCGGGAGTCGGGCGGCCAGGGGGCCTAGCGCCTGGGGGGCCTAGGCGGGATTTTTTATATTAAGACAATTTTAATATTTTATCTTGCATTATTCTAACAAAACAATAATATAAAGCAAAATAATCTATAATAAAGATAAATATACGTACTTCTTCTCTCTCAAAAATTTAAATAAATGTTATTTTTAAGAATTAGTGTGAAGTTTATTGAATAAGACATTTGATATTACCCATTTTGATTTGATGTTGTTCACTTCTTGTTGTGATTTGATATGCTACAACTTGCATTAAGAATATGGTAAATCATTAGAAAAATAAATATATCAAGATTTGGTTTTGATAGTAATTTAAAAAAAAAAAAATCTCCGCCTAGGCCCCGCCTTTCCCGCCTAGGCCCCACCTAGCCCGCCTTCTCGCCTTCCCGCCTAGTCCGCCTAGGCGCCGTCTAGCCCGTTTTTTTAACCGATTTGGCCTTAGGCGCGGCGCCAGGCGCCGCCTAGGCCGATTTTTAGAACAGTGCCTTTTTTGGACTGTCCAGGGTAGGGCGCAGCTGCGCGCTCCTTGCAGTTCAGAACGGCGCAGCTGCGCCGGGCACCAGTCAGGAATTCTAACTTCTGTTGCAATCAGTGTTCTAAAAGTCGGCCTAGTCGGCCGACTAGTCGGCGACTAGGTCGGGGTCGGAGGCTCGCCGAGTCAACCAGGCCCTAGTCAGTTGATTTAGTCGCTGACCGACTTAGTCGGGATCAAGTCGGCGACTAGTCGGTAAAGTCGGGGCAAATCGGAACAAATCAGAGCATATCAGGGTAAAAAACAGAGTATGTGAAATAGATCGAACGACCGACGACGACGCTACTGCTTCTTCTTCCATCGACCGACGACGCCGACTCCTTCTCGCCTGAAACAGTTTCGACGCCGACGCCGACGCCGACTTACTTCTTCCTTCGACGACGACGACGCTACTGCTGCTCGCCGACTCCTCGCCTGAAACAGTTTCGACGACGACGACGCCAACTTACTTCTTCCTTCGACGACGACGACGACGCTACTGCTGCTCGCCTGCTCTCCTTCTTTGACGACGCCGACTGCTACTCAGGTAGTTTTTTTCTGGCTCGTCTCTCTCTCTCTCTCAGTTTCTCTATTTTTTTTGTAAACAGTTTACAAATACTGATATAAGGCTTATAAGGCATACTGATATAAGGCTTATAAGGCTTAACAGTTTACAAATACAAATACTGATTTTTTTTTTGTTTTAGTTAATTAGTTCGTTAGTGGGCATTAAAGAAAAGGTTGGATAAATTAAATTAGTTAATTTTTTTAGTTAATTGTAATATTTCATTTTAATTTTAAAATTTTTCAACTTCAGTTATAAATTAAATTATTAAAATCTGACTGTGGGGTTTGGAGAACTGACTGATTTTATATTGATTTTGTGCTACTTAGTTTCATTTGGTTAATTTGTTTCATGTTTTGAACTTAGAGCGTCGAACTATTTGTTTTTACTTAGTTTCCATGTTTTTATTTGATGATTTGTGTTACTTATGTTATTCTACTTATTCAAAACTTATGAAGGATGAAGGAGAATATATATATTTTTAAAAAATTGAAAATCCGACTAGCCGATTAATCCCCGACTCGCTAGTCGGTAGCCAACCGACATGGGACCGACTAGCGACTTTTAGAACACTGGTTGCAATCTGATAAGTTCTAAACTTAGACATGCATGAAAATAGGTCTGACCTGTAGTCTTAAGTTCCTTTGTTTATATCCAACTTGTTTTGGTTTTGGGATAGATGACTTTCTAAAGAAAAATTTGACATACTTGAGACTAATATTCATGAGTATCATGTGGAGTATGTTCTAACTTTGTAAACTTGTAGACATGACCTAAGAACACATAAGATGTGATTCTAAGATGTTTTGGTATGACTAGAATGCATAGTTTTAGTTTAAAATGTTTTCACAAGCAAACTCAGACGTTTTTCAAACTAAGTTGTGTAGTTATGTTCTGGAAAGATGACATGTTTATGTTCTTTTAGTCTCTAAGCATGACTCATTTGTACACTCACTTCGTTAGACACAATGTAAAATAACCAAGCATGAGTTAGGCATGTTTTAAAGAAATAAATGATGCTAGTTATGCGTAAATGATGAAAACCCTTGTGAGCATGCATATTACAGATTATATGACCACCTCATGTGGATATATTGCGAACATAGTAGGCTTTGTGACTTCATGTCCTTAATTGGCCTTAACTCATTAGAAATCCCAAACTAAAGCCATAACATACAAAGGTGAACGTAGGATGATCGTAAAAGCATGCAAGACCCTTTAACATGCGTATATGCTATGTGTTAATATCTATGTATGCTTAGAATGAGACTAATACAGGAAGAGCAAAGCTCAACTCTGGTCTGGCCAGGAGACAGCTCAGCTGCGCCGTCCCTAAGCCTAACCAGGGCGCAGCTGCGCCCTTCTGTAATCTTGCCTGACTGTTCTACTTGTGATCTGAACTTGGAAGCATGTTTACATTTCTATTCTAAACTGTAACGCAGAGTCATAATGATGCTTAAAGTGTTCTAACACATAATGGTATGCGAAACCAAAAATCTAAAGGTTTTACAAATTATCTAAATATACTTTTAAAAACTAAATGGTGTTTACAAAACTACGCAGCGCGATTGTGTGCTAATGTGAAATTTGATTGTGTTACTCAGATAGGAATAAATGTATGTCGTTAACTTATGTGATCGAACATGTATGAGATTATTGACTTATAGAGTTTGAGTAACTAATAAATATGTTGTATACATAACTACGATATAATAGGAAATTTGAAGTGTTGATAAGCTATAGAGTTGGTAAACTACACATAAGGCAAGTTCTCTAACTCTCTTATCTTTACCTATTTTGTAAAATCCGAATTGTTGCTTTATCGACCATATCTACATCGAGCAATTATCTATTACTATTTGGAAATCGATTTTTATATCTTGATGTTGTTGCAAGTATTGAACTTACCGTTCCTAAATGCATTATAACATTTGTCTAAGCCATTTGATTCGGCTAGACCAATATTATGTGTTAGAAAGCTATCCAAACCAATTGACTTGGTGTGGACTCTTATAAATCTACAGAGATGAACAACTCTCATTGAACGGGAAATTATATAACTGTCGGGGAACCGACGTGCGCACATACTAGCATGTTTAAATGTTATGCATAACGTAGGGTACTTTAGGCTGATCACCTGTTGTACTTGTTTATATTGGATTTTCAGTATAATACTATTATTTCTAGTAGGAATTCTTAGTCCCTAGTGACTGCTCAGTGTTCATTATTCTTGAACCTTGAAATGATTAAACCTTTGAATCTTGTTGATATCTTTCAGGCCATAACGACACTTATTGAGAACTATTGATACTTCTTGTTATCCTTGATGTATCATCTATTGTTATAACATTGAGATTTCGAATTTTATAACTGTTCACCCATATTGCTATATTATTTGTTGGGCAAATTTGTTGTTCATCCTTGCTTCCCTAAAAATTTTACAGTTAAGGCAGAGCAAGGCAGTACTTCCGGGAATGACAAGGGCAAGGACAAGGCTACGAAATAGCTTTAGTCCTTTAAGTTAGAAATATTATTGTTATGATGTATTAAGAATTGATTAATTTATGTTTAGGTGATGTTTTAGACTTATCCATGTAATGTTGTAGTAACGGTTGCGAGACCTTGGGACGAGAATAATTATATTAAATCAATTTAAATTATTCTATTTTTCCGTTGTTGGTGATTTTAGTAGTATATTCGAGTTAGCATGTGATGCACCGAATTCATGATACGAGTGTCTGAATTTGGGGGCGTCATATTCATAGTAGTAAATTTGATGAGACCTGGTAATTTGGGGGGGGGGAGGGGAGAAAATGAACTTGTTCATGTGTATCCAGAGGCTCCATAACAAAGGAGAAGATAAGAGCCCGAGGAAGATTGTCAGCCAAGTTAGTAATATGTCTAGATAAAGTATTGGTTTTGATCGAGAAGCTGAAACAAAATACGAAGTCCCTCCAAAAGCATTTTGCAAAAGTACAAGAATGCAAAATATGGTTTGCTGTTTCCTCCCCTCTCCCACAAATAGTACAAATTTTCCTATTAATCCAAAGAAGGATGGCCTTAGTAGGAATTTTGTTATGCATGCTTTTCCAAATAAACAAAATCAGTTTTGGGGGAAGCTGAAGATTCCATATCCGAACCCATTTACGCTTAGAGTCTTGATCAAAAGAAGAGTTTGTAAGGGCAGCGTAAGCTGATTTTGTGGAACAAAAGCCCTTAGCATATGACCAAATGGGTTTATCTTCCAGTGATGAATTTCTGGATAAAGGAATAGATAAAATTCTTCGAACAATGAAGTCAGGAAGATGACAATGATGGAGCACATCCAATTTCTACATATTTGCAGTTTCATTAGTAAAATAACTCGCCTTGAAATTTTCAATATCATTTTTTAATGGGCCTATAAACATTTGTCTCAGAGATAGAAAACCACACCATCTATCATACCAGAAGGAAATGGATGCTCCATTGTCAATAATCCATTGAAAATGATCCAGGAGTATATTTCTAGCTTTGATAAAAAAAATTCCAAGTGATGCTATCCCCCTTCTTCACTTGAGCCCCCCAAATATCAGTTGAAGGAAAATATTTAAGTTTTAGAGTTCTAGCAATGAGAGAATCAAGATGTTCCCAAATATGCCACACAAAGTTCATGAAGAAATCCATATTGGATTAATATGTTTTTCGAATTCCCAACCCTCCCTTAGCTTTAGGCTTTAGAAATAATATCCCAACTGACAGCATGCCACTTTTTGGATTTCATATCATGGCCCCAAAGAAATTTTCGGACAATCTTATAAAGAATCTTACAAGTATGCATTGGAACAGGGATAGATTACAGAGAATAAATAGGAAATTTGATGAGACCTGGTAATTGGGGGGGGGGCAGGAGAGAAAATGAACTTGTTCATGTGTATCCAGAGGCTCCATAACAAAGGAGAAGATAAGAGCCCAAGGAAGATTGTCAGCCAAGTTAGTAATATGTCTAGATAAAGTATTTGTTTTGATCGAAAAGCTGAAACAAAATACGAAGTCCCTCCAAAAGCATTTTGCAAAAGTACAAGAACGCAAAATATGGTCAATGGAAGGGAGATTTTCATATTGAACTATTTGTTGAAAAGAACCACAATCAATCCTTTAACTAGAGGCTGGTCCATGTTTAGTTAAACACAAATTCTTGCAAACTCTTCTCTAGATTGGGCTAAAATAATGGCATTAATTCTAATGGGTTTCCCGATTTTTTTTGCTAGTTGCCAAAGAACCTCTGAGTCATAATATTCCATAGGTAATCGCAAGGCGGATCCACCCTACTATAGATGAAATACGTGAAATCGAAGGGTGAATTAATCTCTATCTCGTAATCGATAAGAAATTTTGTCCCAAGAACTATATGCCCTTTTCCAGAACTAAATGGAAATCCACTTTGTTAGGAATGACTATGCTCCGAATATTTAAATTTGATGATGCGATTGTAATGTATATTTGTATCAGTAGTTTTGTACAGTCCTTTACTGTGATATCTATGTACAAGGACTTTGAACTATAACGATCAAACTTGTTAGGTTGATCCTTTGGGCTATTTCAATGAATATGTAATAGGATCAAATTGATCGTATAATCTTGTTAAACGATCAAAATGTTACTCTGCCACGTTGTATAGATGATAAGTATTCACAGAGTTAACCTAGCAGTTGTAGAGCAACAACTAAGGCAAATTAAAATGTTCAAAGGACAACAAGACCGTAGAGCTGTCATCGGTATTGTAGAGCTACAAAAGTAATCAGAAGTCTGCAATGTCTGCCCAAGCATCAAGAAGTATTATTTCATAAAGCAAAAGGTAGAGTATTATAGAGCTGGTCATAGAACAAGGTGTAGAACTTCGTCACTCGAATATTGACTAAATTCGTAGAGCATGCCAGACCGGTCTTATGTCTGACAACATCAGAGGGTTCCCAGGCGAAGATTCCAAGACATTTCTCACCATCTTCAAATTCAGATAAGAAGATTCAAGTCTAAACCGCTATATAGAAGATGTGACACCACTATCGTGTGGTAGGTGAGACAACTGACTGATGTGACCTAACCAGAGCCAAAAGCAAACCTACTACGTCAGTCTAGAAGTCAACATCAAAGGAACAATCAGAACAGAGCATTAAATGTTATAATGAAAACTCTCCAACGGATCAATTTCCAGAGGACTATAAAAGGCGTACGAGGATTCAGATCTAAGAACGAATCATACAACAAAAAGTCGAACCTCTGTCGAAATATTCAAAGCTCTGCTCTACGATTCTGAACGACTTGTTTAAAGCTGCTAAGTACTAGAGGAGATCAAGCGTTATTGCACAGCTTAGTAGCACCTCAACAAATCAACATTCAGTTGTGATTCAGGGGTCAAGAGTGACCTGGTCTGTGTGACCGAACTGCCGAGACTTAGTGACTCGAAGGAATCTCAGTGATTCAGAGGTCAAGAGTGACCTGGTCTGTGTGACCGAATTGTCTAGACTCAGTGACTCGAACGAACCTAAGTGGTTCAGTTGTAAATGGTTTGTTGGGCCTATATCCTTTAGTGAATATCTTACTCAGTGGAGTAGAAGAGTAGATTAGGAGTTGTTTAGTCCCTAAACTACTTAAAAATATCTTGTGTTCTTTACTTTTAGTCATATAACTGTCATATCTGCTATAATTGTTATATATCTGTTAAGTGGTGGTGTTTCATCAAACCAAAATCAGAACTGGTTTTTGTGATCAATCTTTAAGGGGAGTTTTCCAAACTAATATTCCGCTGTGCTAAATCAAATTGATCAAATAAATTATATGGTAACAATTCTTTAAAATATGCAAAAAAATTTAAAGATATGTTCAACCCCCCTTCTAGATCTCCATTGTGCTTTTGGGAAACATCACACTTCCAAATCAAATTTAGCAATATAAAAATCATGACCCAAGTCGATGAGGTTAAAATTTCCTTTGGTATTCCCAAGTCCCTTCAGTCGTCTGATAGCCCAACTGCGTACTGAGAAGTTTTAGAACAATTGATTTCCTCCAAGGTTTACAAACTTTTAATTTTAACTCTGGTTTCATCACAAATGAAGTAGCTACTTCATCCTCTAAATCATGTTCATCTTCTTCAATCCCTATATAATCATCCTCATCACTGTACATCTCTCTAGTTTCTGTTTCAGGATCATTTATTAAAGCTTCTTTGAAAGTAAAATGTTGTTTTTATAGCGCCACCACAGATGAATCCGGAGGGAGCGGGGAGGGTCTGGTGGTTGAGGAGCCTTTGTTACAATTGTTGAGAATGTTTCCGTCAGATTCTCTCTCATTTCTTAAAGTACGCTTTTTTGTTCCTACCTCTCTTTTCTTAGTTGGTGATCTTTACATTTTTAGTTACTTAAATTTTAATAACTAATATATAAGTTAGAGTTGTTTAGAAACATTAATTAACTAAAGGTCTCTATATGTAATAGAATTGGTAACTAAAATAATCACTAATATATTTCACACATATATATATTATGTCTTTTAATATTAATTGGTATGCACTCATAATACTTTCCTAAGTTGAGTAGAAACTTAAACTAAAATCCTAAATATGATTTTAAAGTTCAAATTTATTATATGACCAAGTAACTAAAGGATTCTTATAAAAAACAAAATGGTTGTAGAATAAAAAGTTAATATTTAAGTTTGTAGGAATATAAAGAGAGTTTTAGTTCTAGTTAAATTAATCCTATAGTTATATATCAGCATAAAAAGTGTTTTACTTCTAGTTAAATTCTAGGTTCATATTAAAGACGAAAACCAAAAAACAAAGTTTCGTCTTATTATATATTTATATAAAGATGGTCAATTTGACATAAAAATATAGGACATTTATCTTAACTTGGAGAGAGTATGTATTTATTTGTTTTTATCATCTCCCATCAGGATGACCTGACTTCTACAACAATCCACATATACAGTTTAAAGTTGGGAATTGATGACAGACCTGTTTAGGCCAGGTTAATGGCTTTGATAAAAACTTAATCTTTTAATAATGCTTCTTAACTTAAAAATTAGTTGTCCTAAATTAGTTGTCTTTATAATTTAGAAAAGTTGAGAGTTTTTCTAGTACAAATGAGTTCAAGCTTTAGTGGTACCCCTTTCATCCTCTAACGGGGAGATGTAGGGTTCAAATCTAGGTAGCGACTCAATGGAGAAAATATTATCTTGTTGAAGATATCTCTTATAGCCTGTGTAAGCCTGACAATTTTCTCTGACCCCGACGAGACCTGTCCAATCCCAACTCTAATGGGACCCAAATTTATAAACTCTATAGGGTTAGGGTCGGGTATGAAATATATCCTCCCGCCCATGACCATATTATATGTATGTATGTATATATATATAATATAATTATTTGCAAAATTAGTCTTTTGTATATATATATATATATATATAAATGTAATTATTTAGATTATTTAATTAAAAATTCATAACATTGTAATACAAGGTGATGCTAGTACTATAAATATTCCATTTTGTTTAATTTTGAATTAAAAATAGTTGTACAAAAGTAATATAAAAAAATAAAAATTGATGGAATATAATTTGGAAAAAAGAAGAAAGAATTCGGGTTAACGGAGCGAGTTGGGTATGGGTAGGGTATGGGGTAAGGTACTTATTGGCGGGGCGGTTATGGGAAAGGGCCCTTGGAGGCTTGGACTAAATCCGCCCCGATGCCGGGCCAACCTATAGGCCTACTAACTTCTTCTAAGGTTGAGATAAGGTTCTATGACCCCTCCACCACCTTGATAATAAACCATCTTTAAAATAAAAGAAAATAAAATAAGAGTTTTCCTAGTGTTTGATTGGACTGTAAATTCTGAGCTTTGCTTAGCGATGTGGGGAGGTGGTGTGTGTGTTAGACAGAAAGAAACAAATAGAGTTTCTAACTTTCCATTATATGGACTCCATTTTTCTAAAAGTACCGTGTCCACGAGACAATATGAGTGTGATTGTGGGTATTGGACACTCTGAAATAGTGAAAAATGTTTAAAATTCCAATGTCAAGACACTTCTAGGGGTACTTCTAGGGATCTTGAGTCCATGTAGCATAGACCGATCATTTGCAATCAAACAGCCCTTTCGGTTTCTTTTGCTAGGCATATGTTTATGTTGAAAGTACTTTGGTGGTTTTATAAAATGCACGAGGCATAGTTTAGTTAGAATTTTATGGTAATCCAAATTTTTTTTATTGTATTTGTTAGTACAATGCATGTCTTTAGAGTTGATGCTGATATGTGAAATTAATGTATATTTGTAATCAACAGCTTTTGTACAATCCTTAAAATGAAATTGATGTAAAATGACTTAGTTTAGGGATCAAACTTGTTAGGTTAATCTATTTTGTAGAGTAAACCTGATGTATAGAACTTAAGTTTGAAGTCGGTCGTAAAGCAAGTAGTTAAAGATCGTAGAGCCTACTGATCATAGTTTTGAAGATTGTAAAGTCTATTGATTATAGCTTTGAAGATCATAGAGCTACAACTACCAGTACTCTAATTCTGCAGAATTGTCAAGTCAAACCTCAGAGTTCGTAGTGTACAAGTAACGATCAAAGAATCAGAGCAAAGCTGGAGATCATCAAGCTAAGAAGAGTCGAAGACTTGGTCTTTCAAGACTAAATAGATACATCATAGAGTGCACTAAAGTTAAGTGTAAAACGTAGAATCTGCCTAGCCAGATACTTTACGACTGGAAACTCAACTTACGATTAGGAAAGTTGTAGAGTGCATTTATTTTGACAGTGCTGATCTTCGTAGAGTGAAGACCCCTAGGTAGTTTATTAAAACTCTTAAGGCTAAGGAGAAGAGCAATTGAAAATTTGTCTAACAACTATATTGGTGAAAAGATAGTACCCACGTGTCTCTATATTAGTCAGTACTATGAAAAACCATGTCATAGCCGAAAGATGACACGCCTCCTCTAAAGTCAACAATCAAAGATCTACAAGTATCTAAGCGTTAATGGAGCAACGGTAACTTACAAACGGGAAGATCTCGAGGAAAGTCTATAAAAGACGAGGAAATTCAAACAAACGGAACACAACGAACAATCAAAAAGTCAAATTGCTGCCATTTCAAAAAGACTCGCACTCTACGATTTTGAACATCTTGTTCTGCTGTTAAGTCTGTGCCGAACTTCAAGCAACTTAGCATCACCTAAAACTCATTATTATTTTATGAGATTATTTGGTCTTAGTGACCTTTGTAACCAAGTCTTAACGACTTGAAGGAATCCTAGTGATTCAGTTGTTGTAACTGTTCTTAGTGAACAGATCTCAGTGATTATCCAATTCTTAATGGATTATACCTACTCAAGGAGTAGAAGATGGGCTAGGAGATTTATGTGCCCCGAATCACTTAAAATATCTCGTCTCATTTACTTTCAGTATTTACTTTTCTGTCGAATTATTTAAGTACTCTACGATTTAGCCTGTGACTTAGTTCCACATTTGATTGCTAAATTTAGAGTGTGATTTCTCTATAATCTTTGAAGGGTTTTTTTATAAACTATCATTTCGTTGTGCAAAACTATCTAATTAACTTATTTAATTATAAATTGGTAATAACTCTTTAAAACAAAAGTTTTTAAAGTATCTATCAACTCCTCTTCTAAATCTCTCAGTGCCTTTGAGAAATAATAGTATTGAAATACTTGGCTTCGCCTGACTATTTATTTTGACTTTTACTCTCTATGATCAGGTTGCTCTTTCTTATCCAGAGCCTCTTATTCACTTTGCTCTGGTCTGTGGTAATCGATCTGGGCCTGCTCTTCGGTGCTACTCACCTGAGAATATTGATGAAGAATTGATGGAGGCAGCTCGTAACTTTTTAAGAAGTGGGGGACTTATTCTTGATGTGAATGCCAAGGTTGCATCAGTCAGTAAAATACTCAGATGGTACGTTGTTTTATATAAGGTCCCTCAATATATTTTTGAATTTACTTTCTGGAACCTGTCTTTGATTTTAGGAGGAGTACCAAAGTCTAACCATACAATCTCTCACACTTGTGCTCTCTGTTACACACCACACAAATGCATTGATGCAGAATGACACATATACAGAAACATCTGAACACATCCAAGCATCATCGCACAGTTGTCTAATAATAGTGCTAACTGGTTATTATATAACTATTACCTCCACTCTGAATTACAAGATCATTATTAACTTTTAAAAGTCAGTTTGAGTCATTTTCAAATTCAAAATAAGACGATTCATTAAAAATTATGAAACAATAACATTAGAATGAGTAATACTTTTTACATAGTTTACAATATTAATCATTATATTAACTAAAATTAATGGAATTCATGTTAATTTTGAGTTTGAAAATGTTGTAAGTCAATAATGGTTTTATATTTTGGAACGAAGGGAGTACTATTTTGCACTTTTCAACTCATAAAATTAACTAGAAGACTGGAATATAAGAAGAAGTTGAAGAGTAGAATTTCACTCTTATACTTGAAGCTTTATCATGTTAACCCTAGTAAACTAGTTCTGTTGAAATGATGCTTTTCATTAAGTGCATTTCATGAACTATAAAAACCTCACTTTTGAGTATCACGTCTTTGGTTTGTCTATGGGTTCCAATATAGTGATTTTATTTTATTTTTTTAATAAAAAAAAGTTCTGTCAGAATATGGATTATATTGTAAAGAATTGTCATCTCATGCTATCTCCTTTAGGATATCACAATTTCTTTGCTGGTAGCTCAGGTACAGTGTCGATTTTGGGAAAAACGAGGTTGAGGTACTTGAGCATGTTTCAAAATACCTGGAGCCAGCGGAGTCTGAAGCTTTGCTGGAATTGCTTGCTGACTCTCAGTTGAAAGTGGTATATCAGCCTTATGATTCGCAATTGAACAACTAGCATTAGTTTGCTGTCTTCTTTCCTTAACATATACAAAACCTGCATGAGCAAAATATTGATCTTTATGTTATGGCTCCATCAATCTCTCCCAATAAGGGTTCTTAGAACTGCGGCATACATGATTGGTGCATTTTCAATTAATACCAAAGGAATGTTGTTATTGGTTCATATATACAAGTCTCTACTTTTAAATCACTTCCCATTTCATACCATTTGATGCATATATATCTTTTTCCACTTGGGTTATGTTTATTTGCAAAAATGATAGGTGAAATATTATTATTCATATCATTTCATTACCATTATGGACTATTTTATCTTATGATTAGTCAGTTATTTAAATTATTTAATCCATGAACTATTTTTGATTATTTCGAAGGGCATTTGATACCTCTAAAGGAAGATTATATAATATCCATTTTCACTTGGGAATTATAACCCATCGTCAAATGGGCTTAGAAATGGCAAAACATAGTTCATGAGATTAAATAATGGACTAATTATGGGATAAAATAGTCCGTAATGATAATAAATAGTACAAATAGTCATAGCACACCCACCATTTTTGCAAACAAATCTAGCCTCAATTATTTGGAACAATTTGATACCTCTCAAAGACTACTACTAGATCTAGATGGATTTTCATAGGAGTATATGATATGTGATGCACAAGTAACAGTGTGCTGCGCAAATTCTCTAAAATTCTGTAAGTTGTGATTTTTCTTTATCGAAGATGGTTTGTTACTGGTTGAAAATAGTTGTGGATATATATTTACCTTATATTTTTCTTGCGCTCGAGCTGGATTAAGGTTGGCCAACTGAGGATAATTTAGCATCTTATAAAGTGTATCATTTGTTATGAGTCATGGATCATTCAAAATAAGAACTTTTAACAATCTCAAGACTCGACATCTCTCCATGTTGAAGCATTAGCTCTCCATTACTGTTTGCTTTGGGCGTTACATCATCAATGGGACATGACTGATTGCCTGATGGACTCTACTCTTTTGTTAAAACATTCAATGGTAGATCTTGCTTTCTATTTTTTTCTTTTTTAAAATTATTTATGCACAGTTTTTGTGTATAATTTGTGTTCACAGCATTACTCTTTTATCTATCAGACTAACAGTCTGGTTTCTTTCCTTTATTAGTTGATATTGTTTATGTAGGTTCTATTCTTTTAGTATGTAATCTTTGTAAAGTTCTTACAATTTTGGTTCACCAAGCTCATGATCTTACCGTGAAAACTAGAAAAGCTAGATATATTATTACTCTTCATTAATATATGCTTTATTATCACCAAAAAAACAAAACAAAAAGGAAATAAAATAAAAATACAATCTCAAGAGCATCACTAGTCCGGTGCGGTGCAGTGCAGTGCAGTGAGTGCACCTTTGGTTCAACAGCAAATACAAGTATCTCACTACTCTGCATTCCATTTATTTATTTTTGCACCAAAACCGTACCAATCAAGTCATCGTCGAATCGGTTTGACCGTTTTCAATTCAATTTTAGTTCAAATTTCCTTCCTAATTTGGTGTAATTTTTAATTCAAATGGAGAAAGGTACGGGATACACTTCATGAAAGTCGCTTCTCAAAAAGTAAAAAAAAATATACATAACACAAAAACTCAAAATTGCTTTCAACTTTATATGAATTTTCTTAGTATGTCAAAATAAGCAAAATAGTGCAACATAAAAGGGTATATTACAAAATTCTTCAGGAGATGTGAACTAATGTAGCAAGAAAGTAATGTTATATATACAAGGATCGATAAATGTCAATTGCTTGATTTTCTATAATGTTAAAAACTATCCATCATCAACATGAAGTCCGTACGATCATGAATCTGCCTACTATCAAACTAGAAATCAAAAGTAGCTTTTAGTACAACGCTAAATCATTCCTTCTTCTCACGAGCAAGTCTTGCACGGTGTCTGAGCTCAGCTTTCTTCCACCGTACGATTAGTTGACGTACAGAAAAATAGAGTGTTTACCTGGGAGCCAAATATAAGAAAACTGTTAGCATGATATACATTGTTGAGCCTTCCATCTAATAACTTAAGTTTTTAGATGAGTTGGTTACTTAACATGGTTTCAGTCCAAAACTTCCCAGCTACGCAAGTATCTTTCTATTAATTTAATATTACAAATGCACTTTAATTTACCACAGTGGTCAGAGTAAAACAATAATATAAAGAAAGAAAAATTTAGGGCACCAAGATTATGATTACAATGACCAGAAGAGGACCGAAAGAAAGAGTCTCATATACATATATTTTTTATACATTTTAATATTCTCATATTTATTATTTTATATGTTTTTTTTATTTAACTAATATATTTTATTTTATTTTATTTTGTAAGATTGATCTAGCTAAAAATGGACTCTAAAAGATTATCACGATGAAGTTGAAATCAATTAGGAGATAAAGGGATAAGAAGGAAAAAGGAAGACTAAGTTAATGTCCCTTAGATTTGATTACACTTTACTTTTTCCTATAAATAGGTTTTTTATTTTAGGGGGGAGAGGGTAATGAGATATTAGGTATTTTTTATGTATTAGTTTAGGTTAGAAGTAGGAGTAGGATAAAATTATTTCTTCATTCTATGGTCGTTGGATGATCCTTAATAAAGAGAGTTTTCTTATTTATTTTTAATCTTATTCTTTATTTTAGTTAATTTATTTATTTATTATGTTTAGCTAATTTCTTTAATTTAGGATGAAGATGAAATTAAATAATTATTCATGATAATATTTTTTTATCTCTTCTATTAATTGTGTTTTAATGTTTAATTGATTTTGTTTTCATGTTTCGTTATTGAAATATCTTCGTTTTATAGTTCTTATATGATTTTAAATTAATTAAGAGATTTTAATAGATTATTGTTAATGTTGGGGCGTGAATATTTAGGCTCAGATGATATAGTGGGTCATAGTCCACGTTGATGAATTTTACCCTGCGTAGGAACCTGTTTCTGCAGTTGATGATTTTAAGGAATCTAAGATTCCTAATTATATTTGATTTCCAACTCTTAAGGAAAGAGCCCGGATACAATTCGATTTCCTTTTCTTAAGAAGATTAACTTTAATCCCATTAAGGTATTTTACCTAATGAGGAATCCTATTCTTATATAGGGAAGGGCTTGGAGAATGTGGTGTGATCACTATAAATACATAGCTACACCCTCATTATCGGGTATAATTTTTTTTACAGTACTAGAGCATTAAGCCTCCATTGTTAAACCTTGTTTAGCCTATACTTTGTTGGTTTGTTTCGGGTTTAACAAAATAGACACACTCGTGCAAGTATACACGGTCAACAAGTAATATAGAGTAAGTCAAGTATCGTTCCCACGGAGAAAGGTAATTATTCCTAATCTATCATGCAACAAGCTGCTTAAACGTTCGAATAACAGGTGAATTAAAAACTAAAATAATTATCAACACAAAATAACTAATTGACAAGCGAAGAGATTCAAATTGGAAAGATATGGGACCCTAATTTTACTTAATGCTTCATCCAGATTATACACCTCTTATTTAACTTGACTGATTATTATGGATTGCTAGTCGAGAGCACGAAAGTGAAACATGACTATTTTTCAATACACCATGTCCATATCACACAAAATCCACAAAACAGATAGAATTCATATGAACATCAATATTACCTAACCCGCTATATGTCTATGTGAATTACAAGTAATATCAATTTAAGCGCAAGCTCTCTCAATGACTACACATGGCAAGCCGATATATGTCTATCCGAATTGCTAATCACAAAATCTACCACATGTAAATTTCATGAACATATGCTAACAAGGTTAGATATGAACTTATATTTCCTTTTTCAATTCCATATAAGTTATTAGGGTAGATGGTGATCAAGCATCTAAACAATAAGCACAACCAATTAAGTTAGGCAATCCAACTATAATCATTCAAGCATCACAACAAGACATATAAATCTGACCTATGCAATAAGATTCATTAGAATCCCATAATGGTGGTTAGTTCATCTCTGGATCAACAACCATTATGGGATATAAACCAAGCATGAGAAGTCATAATGAAAACAAGGAGATTAAAGAGAAAAGAGAATGCAAATCTGATTTAAACTGTAAGACTCCAACTTTTATAAATAAAGATTAATTTTCTCTAAATATCATTTTGGATATTATGGTGTGGATTTGATATAATGTTATGTTAGGAATAAGCATGTGAATGTTATTCCTATTTACATATGATTTGATTATGATATATATGAATGAATATGCAAGTATGCTTGCATTAAGAAAAGCTGTAAAGTCCTTTGATAGATAATAGAAACATATGTACAAAGACTTTGAATGAATTGATCAAATGTGTTAGGTTGATCCTACATAAGCAAAACAACTTTGTGAAGTCCTTAAAAAGAAATGATGTACAATGACTATAAATATAGAAAGATCAAGCATGTTAGGTTGATCTTATGATGTAATAGATAGGCTTGTCTGATCGTCGAGTACTGCACCAAAAATCGTAGTCTGCCAGGAGAGTTAAGGGAAACTCAAGAGCTATCGAGGCAGAATCGTAGTCTGCAAGATAGTAGATCTCGAAGTTCGTAGACTGCCAGGAGAGACGAAGAAGGATAGTAGTGTGTCGAGGAAAACTTCCTCAGGGCCGTAGTCTACTGAGGAAGTCATGTTCAGAATCGTAGAGACAACATGCCTACGAGCCGACCGAGCATCTGTCGAAGACAAGTCAAGAATCGTAGACTACACTCAGAGTCGTAGAGTCTACTGATCATATCAGAGGCAGAGATCGTAGTCGAGCAAGATCAGATGAAGACAACGAACACAACGATAGAAATCGTAGAGTGTTAAGATCTGATCTTCAAGTCGTAGTGTCTGCACAGCCGAAGCTGAATCGTAGAGTGGAGAACTGAGACTTCAACAGTTGCTCACAATGCCAAGGCAGAATCGTAGAGCAAATACGATTCTCAACAAATGAGCACTCCCAGAATATCCAAAGGAATGAAGCCTCTGGTCTAAGCTGCAAAGATTTATCCCACCTGAAGGAAACCAGAGAGCACTCAACGAATGGCATGCAAGCTAACAGAAGATCTAAGCACTAACCCAATCAGCATCTAGATTGAGTTGTGAAGCCATTCGAGATGAAGTCTTCCACAAGGAGATCAGAAGAAGACTTCATTAACTAACTAAGGAAAGTCAGCAAGTGCAGTAGTTGTCAAGTAGACAAAAGACAACGATCTTGGAAGCAACCAGGATGGTAGTGTTTGCCAAACAAAGAAAGAACTGATGGAGTATACACAGAGATACTGGTCAGCCTCCGAAAAATAAGGCTAAAATGATTAAGCATTGGGTCAGTCCATTGATGATAAGTGAACAGAAGATCACAAGGAGAAAGCGAGCTGGACACGCCACAAATCTGAAGTGTCTTGCTATTCAGAAGGGACCAGAACAAGGATTCAAGCCATCAGTATCTAAGAACAATCGAGGCAAACATAAGTGCTGAAGCACTGCACAACAAGAAAGAAGAGGTGTTCTACATTAAAGATCTAATGAGCACTCTTCAGGATCGTAGTGTTTGTCTCTACCAGTCAAGAAGACACTACGATCAGGTCCAAGAAGATATGCATCAGAATCGTAGAGTTCGGTCAACTGAAGATTGAAGCATTTACAAGGGTTCAATCTGAAGATTGATATTAAGACAAGGGCTTATCGAGAGCATCGATGCAAAAGGACAACCTCTGATCGAGAAATCAGAAGGAGAAAATAAAGTCGTCGACCTGCCCAAGACATAAAAGTAACATATCTGATGGGGTAGGTAAAACAGTAAACTGCAGTGTCAGAAAGTCAAAAAAGGAGATGTCATGTCACATCTGCAGTCTACACCAAATAACTCGAGATCTACGAAGCATTTCAAAGTGCTCTCAACAGCTACTTCTCAATGGGTAGATTGGGAAGGAGTATAAATAAGCCAGAGCTTCAACGATCAAGAGTTGCTGATGATTGCTATGTTGCAGAATCGTTGAGTTGGTAGAATGCTAACGTTGACTCTACGAGTTCCACCTGAGCTTAAATAGAACAAGTCTCAGTGACAGTGAGACTGTAATAACCCAATATTTTCAATATAATTAAATAATAAGTTTTGCATTTAATTTTTTTTATTTAAAGGTGGGATTATGTGCAAAGAAAAGTATATGTATTTATGTGATAAATAAAACTTATTTATTATATGAATAATTATAAATAAATTCTTTTATGAATTATTGATCGTTATATATTATATTATTATAAATTAATTTTATAATAAAAATATTTATTATTTATTTTCCATGAAATATGAATATTATATACATATGATATGATTATAAGGATTATTATGATATGTATTTTATTATATTAGTAAAGTTAATTATTTTAACTTAATTAATAATGGTTTATATGAAAGTGAGGTGGGATATGGATTCAAAATCCTAATTCTGGATTTTGAATAAGGAATGAGAATATTGATATAATATTATTTATATTTCAGTAATATAAACATGTCTGATATGTGTGGAATGTTAATGTGTGGAACAGTTATAGTAACACAATACAAAATCCTAGCGTTACTGATAAACTATAGTACATAAGTCAATTACGACTGTAAAAATTATTAAGTTATGTGTTATGTAATTAATAACAATTAGTATTATATTTAATGTTAATTAGGTAAACCCTAATTAATATTTAGAAACCCTAATTACTAAATTAGAACCCTAATTGCTAAATTGTAAACCCTAATTATTAATTTAGCAAGGTTAATGGTAATTAGTATATTATAAAGTCTAATTTACAAATTCTAGGTAATTAGTAAACCTAATTTAATTAGGGAACCCTAATTCACATTTTTAGAAACTAAGATTCCCATTTTAGCTCTAATATCAAAATCTTAGAACTTGGACTTTTGGAACTCTAGGGTTAAACCCTAATGGGTGAGATGAAATGTCAACCTTGCCACTAAAAGCAAAAACTAATTGACCAAAATGCCCTTTTTAATATTTTATTAAGGTGGAGTGTAGATCTAGACCTAGTAGGTAGTTGGTGACCAACTCTAGCTAGCCATGTGGTCTAGAAATAGCCTTTAATCAGTCAAAAGGCTGATCACATGATCAGCTATAACCATTACACTATATTATATATAGATTGAGAGAGAGAAAAGGTTACTAACTTGCTCATATTTTTCACCAACACTTAACCAAGTGTCTCTCTCTCTAACCCACGAATTTCTTGAGCATTTCAGTCCCCAAAAGCAGCCCCACTAACAACCATAACAAAATCAGTAGCCAAGAATCAGATCTTGTTCAAGAAAGGTAAAACCCTAAACCTAAAATGCGATCTTTGATTCCAAGTTAGATGTTAGTTTTTGTGTGTTAAACATGTTGTTTGTAGTCCATATAGTTGATCTGGGTTGGTAGAGGATAGATCAATAACATCTAAGTGCACGAATTGGAAATTTTTCAAAATCAGGGAAGTGTTCATCAGTGGTTTGACAACCGAATGTCAGACCACATAGATCTTTATCTGGTTATCATGTTTGTTGTTTAAATGTTTGAACATGTAGTATGCTGTAAGGACTTTAATCTGGACTTGAAATCATGCTTAGATCATGTGTAAATTTTGTGTTATTAATGGTCAAACCTCATTGACCAAGCATGACCAACGGGTTTCTGGGTAACCCAGAAACTCATTATCCGAGTCTAACAACGGTTTCAAGCGTCTAGATCTGTCAGTGTGATGTTGTTTTGATTCTGTTGTTGTAACTAGATTATAGTTTGTTATATATACTACTTATTCATGCCCTTAGAACACCAAAACAATAAACAGGCTTCTTGCAGTAGACGGTCAAACTAAGAAAGAAGTTCACGAAATGAGTTTTCTGGGTAACCCAGAAAACTTAATCCGTGACTTCTGACATGGTTTGACCGGGTTAGATCTAACGTTTGTATTGTTGTTATGATGATGTTATGTAATAGATCTGTACACCTACATGTTGTCTACACACTGGAAGCTTAATATCAAAAAAACAGTACACGCATAGCATGTAGTGGAGGCCCAGAGTAAGACCCTCGAGCTGTTCTTTATTCTGGGTAACCCAGAAATGAAGAACAGTTTCTGACAACTACTTTGATGGCTTATATCTCCTTGTTGTGATGTGCTATGACTTAGATGGTAGTTGAATCTTGTAGTGTTACAACAATACTACAATGTCAGTGTCTTAGTTAGCTCAGATCATGATTATGCAGGGAATTAATGGTGGTCAAACATGACCCCTTGAACACTGCCTTGTCAGTGTTCTTGAGCTCAAGAACACCAACATCGACAGACAGTGTTGCTATAGCCTATAGCGACGGTTCCTATTATTTTTATTTTCTAATTTCCGAAAAATAATTTAAAAATAAAAATAAATTCTAAAAATCATTTAAAAATAGTAAATAAATTCCGAAAATTATAAAATCAGTTTTAAAAATTATTTTAAGTCATAAACATTAACTTTTAATAATTTGGCATATTTTCCATAAATATTAGTAATTATTTGAATATTATTTATTTAATAAATGCCCTAAATAAATTAACTAAAAATGATTTTATTATATTAAAAATCATTTTAAATGATAATAATGTATTTAATAATATTTTAAGTTATAAAATGTAACTTTAAATATTTTAATGAAAATTTCATTAATTATATAATATTAATGATGTTAGATTTATTTAATAATTATATTAAATAAATTAGTTTAAAAATAATTTTAATATTATAAAAATTATTTTAAATGCAAATAAAGAGTTTAAAGATATTCTAAGTTATAAAGTATTACTTTTAATGTTTTAAGATAAATTTCATTAATTAGTTAATATTAATGATATTAGATTTATTTAATAATAATATTAAATAAATAGATTAAAAATGATTTTATTGATTTAAAAATCGTTTAGAAAGGATATAAGTGATTTAGAAATATTTTAGGTTATTATAAATGACTTTTAATATTTTAGTGAATAATACCTTAATATTTAAATATTAATGGTAATTGTTTAAAAATAATTTTTAATATTTTAAAAATCATTTAAGGGTAATATTAGTACTCTGAAAATATTTTGAGTTATTATAATTTATTTTAATGGTTTCATTAATATTTGGATATTAATTAAGTATTAATGATAATAGAATTATGTAATATTTAAATTATTTAATAATGATTCTAGAGTTTGAAAAATCAAGATAAATTATGGTAATTATTTCAAAATTATTATAAGTCATGGAAAAATAATATGATTGATATTTAAATTATCCAGAATAATATTTGAGATACAGATTAGAGTTTTAAACTCTATAATTACCCGATAAAGCCGTCGGTACACCAAAATGCTACCGAATTTGATTCGAACCTATATAGTTTGACCGTATAAGTGTTTGTTTGTGTCTTAATGACTGATATAACTATGTGATAATGTGATTAGGTTATGTATTAACTGTAAATAACAGTATGATGTGTTATGATATGTTATTCTAATCAATAGAACAATCTTATAAATGATATGTCGTTGAATTAAGGATAGAACTAAGTTGTGTAAGCAGCAGACCAGGCAAGTATCCTAAACTCTTGTTTTACTTTATTCAACAGATATAGTAAGAAAGTATCTTTACCTTTACATTTTCTTTATGCAATGGACATGAGTAAGAAAGTTTCAGAATTATATTATTATTGTACTAGAATATTAACCCTATTGTTATATATGTTATATCCGATCATTGATTATCAACATGGTACTATATTGTAATTCTGACATATATATTCTGTTCGTTATTTTCTAAACATGGTTATACAAGTGTCCCCACTTGGATAGTCATTATATTTAATCACATGTTGATATATATATATATATATATATATATATATATATATATATATATATATATATATACACACACCTATTGATACCAGTATGTATACATGAAGTAAGAGTCGTCTAAGTTATTTGACTAGCTAGACACAGATTTAGAAATATCATTGAATATATAAAACCTTTTTATATCCAATCAAACTATTTTGGTTCGAATTCCAGACTAAGTATGAACATCCCGAACATGGGAAAGCTTTTATGCGCCCAAGGCGGACAGAGTGAACGATAATATCGTTCTTGCATGTAGTATTGATCAATACAGGGCATAACGGGCTGATCACCCCCCTGTGCCTGTAAGTTATGACGGTTTGCGGGTGAAGTTCTGCTAAACCTTAGCAAAAATAAAAAATAATGTTCATAGTATGTCACCTTAACCCTATTTATAGTCAGTACGTAGTTTCAAAAATTTGATAGAGAGTTATTATTATCGATTCAGATTGCTTCACAACCATTGATTTGTTGTAGAAGGGTAGTACAAAGAAAACATTTAATCCTTTCAGCTAATATTTATAATTGTTATTACTTGCTGGGCACTCAAATGCTCATCCTTGCTTAAATTAAATGTTTTCAGTTAAGTATGACCAACTAGAGGGCTCTGCCAGGAACAAAGGGAAAGGAAAGCTGTCAGAATAAGTTTGTGTTATCTTATGTAATAGCTAGACTTAAATAAGATGATGTTATTTATTATCTATCATGTAATGAAATATTTTAAGGTCGCGTAACTGGGATTTAGAAAACTCTGATATGTAAATTAAGTTTGATATTTATGACATTATTATTATTATTCCGCTCAAAGAAATGGTATCGTGAAGCACTGAATTCAGGTTTCAAGTACCTAAATTTGGGGGCGTCATAGAGACTATAAAGGTGGAAGTGAAGCAGCTTTGAAGAATGACTTAAACAAAATAAAGTTTCACTCAACAAAGATTGAGAATGCCACTTGAATTGGAATCTAAGCTAAGAGCCGAGAAGGACAAGAAGATAGCATTCAAAAAAGTGGCAAAGCACAAGGTATATCCTAAGAGGTACTCTACGAATTACCATGAACCCAAAGCTGAAGCAGAGCAAGTGCAGAACCATGTCTGCCAACATGTTAAGAAGGGTTCAGGAAATGGTGATGGTGCACAACTGACACTATATGAAGATGAGCAGAACAAAAGAAGATCAGCTGCACCAAAGATGATGTGGTCCAGTCTCGAAGCAGAATGCAAAGAGGACCACACCAAGCTGCTAAGTACAAAAGATGATCAAACTTAAAGACATCTTAGCAGCTCAGCACCACCACCACCACCACCACCAACAACAACAAGAAGCTAGGGCCTGAGGGGTCCTTGTCCGGAGGGACTAAATGAAGTTCTAAGCCTGCTGGGCTTGAAGAGTTCTTAGGGAACTAGAGAAGTTCCAAGGCTGCTGGCCTTGAAGAGTTCTTAGTGAACTGAAGTCTCAAGGCTGCTGGCCTTGAAGGAATCTAAGTGATTCAGGGTGCTGCCCTTCCTTAGTAGAAATCCTGCTAGTTGAAAGCAGAAGAGTGGATTAGGAGCTTGAGTCTCTGAACCACTTAAAACCCCTTGTGTCTTTTACTTTATGTCATTTAAATTATGTACTTTAACTGTTATAACTGCTATGTATGTTTTAACTACTTACAACCGAACTAATTGTATGAACACTGTATGTTTGATTATGGATATATCAATGAAGGGGATCTTTTACTTATTCCGCTGTGCTTGAAAAAATTCTTATGTTTGTCATACGCTAAATCATTAGCTATACAAAACAAAAGTGAAAAGTATTTGAAATTAAAAATGATCTATTCAACCCCCCATTCTAGATCTATATTCTGCCTACTGGGAACTAACATGTTATAGTTGTGGGTAATATTTATAAATTTTGTGAAGTAAGCAAGTTGTTATAAAATATTAGATTGGTCGGGGAATATTTGTACGACTGCACAATCATTGGTGGACCCCATAACAAAATTACTGTCAGAGTTAGAAAATGATGGAAATATCTTTTTATAAAAATAACGGCGAAAGTTTTACCGTTAACTGTTGTGTTAGTTCCCGGAGGCACAATAGTTATCTAGAAGGGGGGGTTGAATAGATATTTAAAAATCTTTTCGTTTTAACTTGTTAGTAGATAATGATTAAAACTTTAGCAGAATTAATATTAGTTTTAATCTCCCATAAGATAGTGAGTTTATGAGAGTGAGGCAGATATAGCAGTTATAGCAGATATAGCAGTTATAGTAAGAATGTAAGAGATACATTCATTTTAAGTGGTTCAGAGCATTTAAAGCTCCTAGTCCACTCTTCTACTCCTCGAGTAGGAAATCCACTAAGGATGTCTCTTACACTTTCTGAATCACTTAGATTCCTTCTAGACCAGCAGTCTAGGAACTTCTTAGTTCACTCTTGAACTCTTTAAGTCCAGCAGACTTGACTCTCATACAATTCACTTAGAACTCTTCAAGCCCAATAGACTTGAAACTCTTTCTTCAGTTGATTGGTAGATGTTGTGTTCTTGATGGTTGCTACTCAGTTTCTGTTTAAGCACTTGTTCGAAAGAACTGATTAGCTGAGCAAGCTATTCTTTTTCTTAGATCGTAGAGTTGAGCGTTGAGAGTTCTTGTACGTTTTTGTTCAATGCTTGCTTACTTCTCTCATCTGCTTGATTTGTATATATGTGATCTTGAAAACTATCCATTGGATCCATCTGTTGAAGCATTAAATGCGTTTGACCTTTCTGTTCTTTGATGGAGACTTTTCTGCACATCTTTTGAGTTACATTCTGGCCCACTGACACAGCAGACTGCTTTCTCACCTAACACCTAAAAAGGTGTTTCCCCCTTACCAATGGTACTTTCCTTAGCTTCTTCAATACACTTCTTTGTTGCATACTAAGGATATCTCTTATGTCTTTGGGACTGGTGAGTAATACAACGTTTAGAATCCATTCCTCATATATTGGAGTTTGTCTCCACATAAAGCGTGAGGCTTGATGCTTCTGACACAAGACATATGATACTCTACGATTTAGATCGTGGTACTCTATGATTCAGATCGTGGTGACTTATCGCCTTGGTGCTTGGTCTGATGCCATCAGTCAAGAGCACTACAATTTCTCTTAAACACTTGGACACTACGATCTTCTCTGGCTAGAGTTGTATACTCTATGTTTCTGAGAGTACACTACGATCTTCTCTTGCTAGAGTTGTAAACTCTACGTTTTCGAGAGCACACTGCGATCTCTGAGTTGGCTCGGCAAACGTTGGGACCACTCTACGATTTCTGAAGAGGCCCTTCAAGGCAGGCACACTACGATCCTTGAAGCTCTACGTTTCTGCCTTGACTTCTGCAATGTTGATCAAATTGATACACTACGAATTCTTCGAAGCCTATCTATTACATCTCAAGATCAACCTAACAGTTTTGATCTTTCTATCTATACATTCATTTACAGAATGATACACGTTAAGAGCTTAGATCAACCTAACAAATTTGATCTATCACTAAGTCCTTATACATATATTCCAAGGACTTTACAAATAATCATGAGAATTTACATTTAAAATATCAAATCAAAATATGCAATCTCCCAACATGTTAAAATACCCGGTGATAAAAGTATAGTAATACGCGTGGTTGCATAGTAGCACACGGTTTTGTACAGTATCTTTGATTATTGATGCTTATGTGAGAAGTCACTCAGTTATACTCAATTATTGCTACAATAATTGCTGCATAGTATCTCACATTGTTGATTCAATTATTGTCACAGTTTCATCTGCACAATATTTTATATTATTAAATCAATAATTGAGACGACAAAGTTATTCATATTAATATTTGTATTATTGACGATGTCTAGAAAGTTCTGTCGAGGAAAGGGGTTTGGTCACCTAATTGCGCTCCAATAGGGAGAAATCCTTATTGGAAAGCCCCCTCTTTCTTGCTAATGATTTGGTTGTTAATATTGTGAGTTATAATATTAATGATGAATAATTGTTGAAAGATTAAAAATGTGTTGATTGAAGATAAAGTGATTTGTGAAAAATATTTATTCAATCTTTGATATAAATAAGAAGTCTGTTAGGAGACATTTGTTGTAAGTTTGGTTTATTCTATAGGACCCATATGTCATCATTTAAGAGTCACTTTCTTCAATAGTAATTGCCTTTAGCAGACATCAAATCATTTGTTGTTTCACATTACAGGTGTCAAACCACTTGCATTTTCACATTACAAGCGTTAAACCACTTTTCTTTTCACATTACCAGTCTTCAAGCCACTTGTCTCTTCATATTGCAAAGGATAAACTAGAAATCTTCTATAAATAGAAGCTTATTTCTTCTTTCATTCTCATCAATTTACTAAGACTCACAAGAGAAAGCTATAGAGAGAGAATCAAAGGGAAAGAAGAAGAGTATTCTGTTACTACACTATTGCAGTATCCAATCTCCTACTAAGGTAATGAATATTATTTATTTCATATTCATAAGAGATATTATTTCTTGTATTCGTAAGGGATATTATTTTTGTTCAATATTTGTAAGAAATAATAATTTTTTTCATACTTTGTAGTATTAAGTAATATTATTTCGTTTTAGATTCCAAATTCTACACTCATGTTGATAAGTTTTGCTTATATACTCCTTAAAATTAGTAGAATATCCTTGAAATTTGCGTTTTATCTAGTATCGTTTCACAAGGATATTTTTTTAAACATTCTTATTAAATTTGATCTTTTCATGCCGGGGTACTATTCACAGGGTACTATTCACCCGGGTAATATTCATCCGAAAAATTGATTTCTTTTCTGTCCAAATTATTTTTGATACATGGATATTATTCTTAAATTTTACTCTACAAAACAGTTATTATGTTGTTAATTTGGACATTTTTAACTATGGATAAATTAAAAATCTTTAAAATTTATCCTTGCTCTCATTTAATTGAATTTTTATATCATTGTCATCATCCTCATGCTTATATTATGATGAAAGTCATCGTTGACCCGTAGTGCATAGATAAACTGTTGATTGGTATGATTATGAAAAGGGATTATTCGGTATAATTATGACCTGTAATGTTACAAATGATGTGGTAAAAGTCCTCATTGGCCCGTAGTGCATTGATGGACTGTTGTTGGTATGATCATGACCATTGGTGATAACACGAATATCCTTGGTCCGTAGTGCATGGATAATTTGTGGATGTGATACTAATGAATATCCTTGGCCCGTAGTGCATGGATAATTCAGTGATGTGGATTATTTATTGAGCTGAGTCTCAGCGATAAAATTGATGATAAACTTTTAAATCATAGAAGATAGTAGATATCATGCTCTACTTGACTCTTCTAATGGATTGCTTGTTCCGCTGCAGTTAAACTTGTTATTTATTGTATTCTATCAGTTTAACACTATTGAAGGCTAACTATAATTTAATCTACATTATCTTAGTTATAATATTTCTTACTGGGCTAGTTGAGCTCACCCTTTTACTTTCATTGTTCTCTTCAGGAAATGAGAACGTAGTCGGGACTAGTCGGGGAATGGAGTGACGGTCCGAGATTGTGGCTGTAGTAGTCCTCACTATTTTATAAAATAGTGTGATAATAATTGTAATGAGGACTCCATTTGAGTTTGGATATTGTCTAGAAGACAATATTCGTGTTAAAACTCTCAGCTCATGTTGTATAATTAAGTTTGTATTTATATTTTGTACCATATATTTGGCGACTCAGAATGGGTGATGTATACCTATTTTGGGGGCGTCACATAAACTCTATCCAATGCAAGCTTCCAGCTCAGTTCAGATCCATAATCAAACCAACATAAAATTACTTCAATGATCAAAATCTACTAGATCTAAAGAGAGAAGCAAAAATAGTAGTAGTGGATATGAAATCTCTCTAGCTCTATGAAACCATAAAAATAGAAAATATAACTGCTCATAATAATGTCTCGTAACTAGCAAATACACCTTTTTTTAGTAATCACGCTACAACAGACTTAAAATGAAGAGTCAATTTTTTTCTGGGTCTTGACTGGCGCGACCGTGCGGGCACGTATAAGGATTGGGGCACAGGCGTGCTGCATTTGCACTATACCTTGGCGCGACCGCGCGACTGCTGTTTCCTGCAATTTGCTGTGAACCGCTGCTGGTGTCTTGGTACTACCTTGTTGCTGTTTCATTCTTCTTTTGCCTTCACTTGTTTCTTCATTCTTCACTTGACTTCTAGATGCCCTCTTCACATGCACTTGCTCAGCTTCTCACCATGTTTTGCCACTTCCATGCCATTTCTATGCCTTTGCCATGCCATATTAGTTTCCTTGATGCAACCTACAAAATAAACATAAAAAGAAATCAAACAATACTAAAAATACTTGCGTTTAAACATAATTCTAGTAGGTTGATAGCCAATAAGTAGGTATAAAACCTACTTATCAAATACCCCCAAACTTGAACTATTTCTTGCCCTCAAGCAATAAATACAAATGCGAACTAACAAATGCAAACTACATGCTATGCAATTATACTATTGTGCAAATGAATCCCAAGATTTTCAGCAATGATAAGAATTCCAATAAGATATACCTCAGAGAAATATCAAGATCTATGACCAAAGCATCAAACTAAGCTAAAGGCATAGTAACACATAATCAAATAATCCCATACTGCTATAAAGATGATGTGTGTGTGTGTTGTGTTCACAGATAAGCTTGACAAAGGTGAAGATTCAACATGCTGTACTTCTTAAGAAAGAAAACAAAGGTTTCAAATCAAGAAATATGCACAAAAATGAAGCAACAACTGTAATAACCCGATATTTTCTATATAAATAAATAAGAAATTTTGCATATAATTTTTTTTATAAAGGTGGGAATAAGTGCCAGGTAATGTGTATGTATATATGTGATAAATAAAATTTATTTATTACATGAATAATTTCAAATAATTTAATTTTAGATTTATTGATTATTATGAAGTATATTTTTATAGTAATTAATTTTATAGTAGAAATAATTTTAGTACTTATTTTAAATGAAAATAAATTTATATATTATTTAAATAATATATGAAATGATTATTAGAGTTATTATAATAAATATTTTATTTTGTGAATTTATTTAGATTAGTTAAGTTAATTATTTTGACATAATTAATAATGTTATATATGCAAGATAAATCAGATATGGAATCCAAATCCTAATTTTAGATTTCGATTAAGGAATGAGAATAATAATATGATATTATTTTTATTTCAGTTCTATAAATATGTACTGTATGCATAGATTGATAAGGGTTGGTCAATTATGGTGTAGTATGTCAAAACCCTATTTTTTTATTTGTTAACCCTAATTCAAAAAGTCAATTACGACTTTAAGAATTGTTTAAGTTGCTTGGAAATCGTGTTAATGTAAATAATTATAGTTATTAAACTTAATTGGGTAAAATCCTAATTTACTAGCAACCCTAATTATGGAAAACCCTAATTATAAATTAGAAACCCTAATTTCCAATTTAAAACCCTATTTGCTAAATTGGTAACTCTAATTGTTCATTATAAAGCTTAATGCTAAGTATGTGATCTTAAACCCTAAATGTTCAAGTAATGTAATTAGAAAACTAATTATAATTAGTAAACTCTAAATTACATTTTTAGGAAACTAATATTTATTTTTATTTTAAACCCTACCTAGAAATTTTATTTTTTTGGAAAATCTTAGGGTTAAACCCTAAGGGTTTGGCCAAGTTTACAAAAATGCCATTAAATATTCAAGCCAATTGTCCTAATTAGCCTTTTTGAAATTCTTTATTATGTAACTTGTAAGATGTTGACAAGTGTGGGAGTTGTTCACCAACTCTAGCTAACCCATGTGACAAATCTCAGCAAATTAGCCACATATAGAATACAAGTTTATTGCATCTAAATTATATAAATAGATTAAGAAAGAGAAAGATGCACATTTTTGCACATTCATTCCCAAACACTCAACCCAACTCTCTTAAGCTCAAACCCACAAATTCTACTAGCATTTCAGTCCCTAAAACCAGTCCCACTAACACCCATTGTAATATCCCGAGTGTTCATGATAACGATCCTTAAAAAAAAAAGGAAATGAACGGGTAAAGAATATGTAATACTCAAATATAATTGAGTCTGAGTAAAGGTTATGAAATAAAACTTACAAGAATTTATTTTGAAGAATGGTGGGAGTAGGAAATATAAAACCTATATTAAGGTAATGTGTTGAAGTTATTCAACGAAGAGATTTGGTGAAAACCTGAGGAGGGTAGGGTTTCAGTGATTCCGAGGACGGAATCCTTATAAGGTGGGAAGAATGTAACAATCCAAAATTTTATTTATAATTTTAAATATTTATTGAATTAAATAAATATTTTTAATTGACGTGTTTGTTATTTTGTAGATATTTATTGGATTATTTATTAATAAGTAAATAATCCATGAGTTATAGAAGTTAACTTAATTAAGATAAAAAAGTGAAGAATGTGACGATTTGATTATTTGAGTTGTGATTCTGGGGACAGAATCCTTGTAAGGAGGGAAGGATGTAACGATCCGAAATTTCAAATTGTAATATTAAATATTTATTAATATATAAATATTTATTTGATGCGCTTATTGTTGAAATTGATGAGAGAAATATTTTATTGATGTAATGGTTGCTAGTAAATATTTATTAATCTAAATTCATTAGATAATATTCTAAATTAAATTAATTTATAATTTAGAGAGTTATAATATAACATGAGATGTTATATTATTGTTTTAATTTAGTAATTTAAGGTGGTATATTAAGTTATTAAATAAAATTATAATGAGATTATAATTTTGTGATATTTGGTCAAGTGGGAAATTTATTTAGTATGTGGTAATTAGTTTATTTAATTAAGATTGGATATGGAAATCCAAGTAAACAGTGCAGGACAATAAACTATATTATAAATAACTTATGAAAATAAATTAAAGGAGTTTTAAATTTGGTTTTACCAAACAAAGCCTTAGAGCTTTTGAAATTTTAATTTTAATCTTGTTTTGCTAAACAAGGCTTAAAGAATGATTAAGTCATTATTTTAATAGGTTTTACCAAACAAGGCCTTATGGCTTTTATGTTTAAAATAATGATAATAAAAAAACTGATAAGTATTTAGTAGCCTTATTATATTATACGTCAGTTTTATTTTTATGTTAGCGTTAGTTTTAGTTTACGTGAAAAAGGGTTTGGCCTAAGCCTAAGAAGAAGAGAGAGTTACAAAAAAGTTTGAGAGAGACATATTCTCTGAGAAATTGAAAAAGAGGTTATTATGAGAATCAAAGAAGGGAGAGGAAGGATAATCAAGTCATTCTCATCATCTAATTAAGCTTAAGGAGAAATTAAAAGGTAATATTCTAGCCCTAGCTTTTAGTTATGTTTTATCAAAGTTTTTTTTTCTCTTTAATTGGTTATGGTGCATGATTTGAGTAAAGAATTGATTTATAAAGATTATTGAGTGTGTATAATCTGTTAACCATCATACATGATTGATACTTGTTTGTCAAATTCGTGAGAATTGGAATTGTTGGAAGAAATTATAAAACATTGTTTATATTTATATGTTACGGCTTAGAAAGTACGAAATTTCATGATCAATAATTGCTATAATCTGCAATTTGATAATAGATGTTGTTAGTATGTTGAAAAACGAAAACAACCCAAGTTGAATGAGTCAAAACGGATGTAAAACGAATTCACAGTGAAGAATTTCGCTATGAATGTCAAAAGAAGAAGAAAGAAGAGAAATAGTGAAATTAAAGGTTGTAATCTTTGATGTTTACGTTGTTTATATGGTTAGAAACGTGTTAGAAACATTAGATTATGTTTATGTAAACCTATTTACTCATTGGGTAGTTTGGTATGGTTGTTAGAAAGGAGTTTGGAGGCCTAATTTGGCTTTTCGTAGTGTTCTAGAGCTAAAATCGCATAATCGCAGTAGTGACCCCCGCCCCGGTGGGACCCCCTAGTGCAAAAACCCCCGCCCCGGCGGGGGGGGGGGGTGTTCTGTCAAGCTAAAATTTTGAAAAAAAAACTGACCGGACGTAGTTTACTAAAATGAGTATAACGTTTTCACATGAAATCTGATTGATGCGATTCAAGATGATTCGGAACAAGGACGAATAGGCCTACAACTTTTATTCTTTAAGGTTTTCAATTTGAAATTGTTATGAAGGGTCAAAATGGTCATCTTTAGGACTGTTGTGTTTTCGAAGGCAATCGGAGGGCGTCAGATATGCACGTATGCTAGTGTAGTGCTCTTGACGATAAAAGATGTTGTTCTAAGTTATAAAACATGAATGTTAGTAAATATAATGATGCTTAATATTAATATAATGATGTATTAGATAAGTTATAGAAGCATAGTAAGCATACACAAAAGATGCAATCGGGCGTGTGACGAATAAACGTCGAAACGCCGTGATAATTGTTAATGAACGTAAAAAGTATTTTTAGTCAAATGAAATGGATATTATAAAGTATGAAATGGGTTTTATATAAAACCAATAATGATTCCTAGCAAAATTTGAACACTTTAATGAATTTCGAATATTACATAAGTCGAAAAGTTAACACAATCTAATTGAACATTGTGTGTTAATTAATACGAAAGATTATGAGATGTGGAGTAGAGCTTACATTACAATTACTATGTGTTGTTATGTGACTAATAGTTGATGTGTATGATTATATAATTGTGTAGGGCACGTGAAGTGCAGATAACTGTAAGCTGTTAAACTGTTATTGGTAAACAACGATCAAGGCAAGTCTTTCGGTTCCTATTTGTTACGTGGACTTGATGAACTGTTTTAAATTGTATGATATGTTATACATGTTGAAATCATAAAATGTTTAAGTCAATATATGACTGCATTATTTTGGCTAAGTAATGATGATTGAGTAAGGAACTCAATCTTTATATTTGCTATATGAATTAAAAGCATGTATGCCATGTTACCTTAATGAGATGTATATCGAGCATGTTATTATGTGTTATGTGATGCATGAAAACTGTTAGACTTTGCTGGGCTGTCGAGCTCACTCTTGCAAATAACCACTTTTGCAGGTCAAGATTTTAAGGTAAAGATATGTGCTAAGTGAGTTATAGAGATCTATATTCACGAAGATTACTTATGTTTTATGAGAAATGTATTTCATATTTTGAACGTAACATGTTGAATTGTAAGTTGAGTTATCCAATGTATATGGATATTTAGTTATGATGTAAGACTTTGTATAGTCATTTTGTTGTAACGATTCATGATATAAGATTGAATCAAAGAGATGTAATGTAAAGGTTGCGATTCAGGGCATGAAAGAAGGAAATGTATAAATATTTTAAATATTCCGCAACTTTAGTGTTTTTAATATCGAATAATGATGTAAAATTTGAGTTTTAATGTGTGGTTAACGACCGAAGTTGAGATTTAAATTGTATGGATTTTTGGGGTCGTTACACCCATAACCAAATCAGCAGCTAAGAATCAGAAATTATTCATCAAGGTATAAAACCCTAACCTAGAATCTGATCATGCTTGATGTGTTAAATGTTATGATTGAGTGTTAAAACATGTTATTTATAGTATATATTGATGATCTGGATTGATAGATGTTAGATCCATAACATCTATAGGCTCGGATTTGATGATTTTAAAAATCTGGAATTTTTTTTATGTTGATTGACAACCAAATTTCAGGTCTCGTAGATCTCTAGATGTTAATGATTTTTGTGTTTTTAATGTTTGAACATGTAGTGTGTTATGAGATCTGTGATCTAGAACTTGTAGTAGGACCAGATCATGCATAGAATGTCAAATAATCATTGTCAAACACCGTTGATCGAGCTTGACCAAAGAGTTTCTGGGTAACCCAGAAACTCAAAATCAGCGCCTGACAAGATTTTGTCAAGCCATGATCTGTCATTTTTGTTGTTGTTTTGATTTTGTTCTTGTATCCATGTTGTAGTATGTTACATGATCTGTTGATTCAAGCTTTTAGATCTCCTAAACATGAAACAGGTTGATCATAATGGACGGTCAAACCAAGCAGGACGATCATGAAATGCGTTTTTTTGGGTAACCCAGAAAACGTATGATCATGTCGTCTGACATAGTTTGACCGGTAAGGATCTAGCGATTCTGTTGATTTTATATCTATTTTATGAGATGGATCTCTTCCTCGTCATGCTGGCTACACACTACACCCATTAAATCACTATAACATATCACAGGAAGCAAGTTATGGAAGCCCAAAAGTGTTGAGTCGAACTGTTCTTGTTTTCTGGGTATCCCAGAAAATGAAGAACAGTTCTGACAGATAGTTTGAGCTTCCATATCTTACTTGTATGTTGTAATCTGACTGAGAACTTGCTTAATACTTGTAGTGTTACACTAACACTACAAGATATGATCAACAACATGCCCAGAAACACATTACACAGTGAATTATCAATGGTCAAAGTAGGTCACTCGATAACTGGCTATGAGTGTTCTTGAGCCTCAAGAACAACTAAGGCGACATATTTTGTCGCTAAAGGCTATAACGACATGTTTATTCATTTTATTTAATTTATTTTCTAAAAATTATTTAAAAATAGAAATTAATTATTAAAAAATTCCAAAAATAGTTTTAAAAATGATTTTAAGTTATAAAAATTAACTTTTAATAATTTGCCATATTTTTCATAAATATTAATATTTATTTGGATATTATTGATATTTAATTTATTTAATAAAAAAATTAAATAAATTGATTAAAAATGATTTTATTATATTAAAAATTATTTTAAATGATAAAAAGGTATTTAATAATATTTTAAGTTATAAAATATAACTTTTAATATTTTAAGACAAATTTTATTAATTATTTAATTTTAATGATATTAGATTTATTTTACAACTATATTAAATAAATCAATTAAAAATGATTTTAATATTATAAAAATAATTTTAAATGAAAATAAATAGTTTAAAAATATTTGAAGTTATAAAATACAACTTTTAATATTTAATGGTAAATTTTATTAATAGTTTAATATTAAATGATATTTGATTTATTTAATAATTATATTAAATAAATAGTTTAAAAATAGTTTTATTAATTTAAAAATCATTTAAAAAGAGAATAAATAAATTAAAAATATTTAAGTTATCATAAATGACTTTTAATATTTTGATAAATAATAAATTAATATTCTAATATTAATAGTAATTATTTAATGGTAAATTTCATTAATAGTTTAATATTAAATGATATTTGATTTATTTAATAATTATATTTAATAAATAGTTTAAAAATAGTTTTATTAATTTAAAAATCATTTAAAAAAGAAATAATTAAATTAAAAATATTTTAAGTTATCATAAATGACTTTTAATATATTGATAAATAATAAATTATTATTCTAATATTAATGGTAATTATTTAAAAATGATTTTAAATATTTTAAATATCATTTAAGGGTAATATGAATGTTTTAAAAATACTTTGAGTTATTATAAATAACTTTAATATTTTGGAAATGGTTTCATTAATAATTTAATATTAATTAAATATTAATGATAATATAATTATTTAATATTTAAATCCTTTAATAATAATTTCAGTATTTGAAAAATCATGATAAATTATAATAATTATTTAAAAATTGTTATAAGGCTATGAAAAAT
Organism: Panax notoginseng; assembly: GCA_016801055.1. Classification (NCBI taxonomy): domain Eukaryota; kingdom Viridiplantae; phylum Streptophyta; class Magnoliopsida; order Apiales; family Araliaceae; genus Panax; species Panax notoginseng. The sequence goes on from CM029018.1 coordinate 80,929,047, forward strand.
AATATGACTGATGTTTAAAATTATCTAAATGAATATAGAATTACAGACTAGAGTTTTAGACTCGATAATTACCCGATAAAGTCGTCGGTACACTGACATGTTTCATAAATTGATCCGGACTTAGATAATTTGACTAGATACGTGTTTGTTTGTGATGCAATGACTGTTAAACATATGTGACAATTATTAGGTTATGTGCTGACTGCATTTAGCAGTATTATGTGTTATGATATGTATTTCTAATCGATAGAATGATCTTATTAATGATATGTCTCGATATAAAAGATAAAATTAAGTTACGTAACTGTAAGCAGCAGACCAGGCAAGTATCTTAACTTTGCATTTCCTTTATGCAATGGACATGAGTAAGAAAATTTCAGAATTATATTATCATTATGCAAGATTATTAACTCTATTGCTATCGATTTTGTATCCAATCATTTGTATTCATACAAGTTCTTAAATTATTTGATCATTGTTTATCAATACAGTACTATTGTACAATCTAGATATTTATTCTGTTTGTTAAATTCTAAATATGGTTATATAAGTGTCCTCACTTGGATAATTATTGTATTTAATCACATGTTGATACATACTTATTGATTTCTAGTATGTATATGTTGACTTAAAAGCCGTCTAAGCTATTTGATTCAGCTAGACACAAACTTAAAAAGATTGTTGAACAAGATATAACTTTATTATTATCCAATCAAATTATTTTGGTTCGAATTCCTGACTAAGTATGAACATCCCGTACATGGGAAAACTTTTGTACGCCAAAGGCGGATAAGATGAACGATAATCTCGTTCTTGCATGTAATATTGATCAATACAGGGCATAACGGGCTGATCACCCCCCGTGCCTGTAAGTTATGACGATTTACAGATGAAGTTCTGTTTAACCTTTTCGAAAATAAAAAATAATGTTCATAGTCTGTCGACTGATCTCTAGTTATAGTCAGTGCGCAGTTTTAAAAAAATTTGATATAGAATTGATATGTTGTTAGTATTGGTTCAGCTTACTTCACAACTGTTGATTCGTTGTAGAAGTGTCATTCAAAGAAAATATTTAATCCTTTCAGCTAATATTTATTGTTGCTATTACTTGCTGGGCACCCAAATGCTCATCCTTGCTTAATTTAAATGTTTTCAGCCTATCGTGATCAACCTGAAGGATCATGCAAAAACAAAGGAAAAGGAAAGCAAACAGAATAAGATTTATGGTATTTTATGTAATAATTAGACGTTATTAAGACAATGGTATCTATTAATTATCATGTAATGAATCTTTAAAGGTCGCGTACCTGAGATTTAGACTCTGATATGTAAATTAAGTTTAGTATTTATATTATTGTTATTATTCTTAGTATTATTCCGCTCATAAAAATGGTATCATGAAGCACCGAGTTCGGGTTTCAAGTACCTGAATTTGGAGGCGTCATAGTTTGGTATCAGAGCTTAGGGTTAGAAACATTAGGCTATAACCATAGAACATAGGAAAACGTTAAAAATATAAATAACTAATATAGAGTTTAAAAGGAGATGAATTGGACAAATTCATCGTCAAACAAAATAAAAGATAACTTATATGAAACTATTACTTGCTGTGTGTATATATTATATACTAATATAGATAATTTGTGTGTAGATGTCAGGTGGAAAAGGCTTATTATATGCTTATAGCATGTAAAAGGATCAAATCCATTCACTCGAGCTAATATCGAAGCCAATAGCTGAAATAGAGCCTCACAATGAAAATAACTCGGATGAGGTGGTTATTTTGGAAAATGTAGTACCAGATCCAAAAATGGTGGGACTAACAGATAGTGATTCAGACACCGAAGTTGGAGCTGACCTAGCATCAACGGAAGTGCAGAATCTGAGGAACCAGATTTCTTCCCTGGAAAAGTTATGGGAAATAGAAAAGCTATTAAATAGTCAGTGGCGAAAGGCGTTAATAAAAATAATGGAAGAACAAGATAAAGCTTAAAATCCAAATTGACCAGATATGAGCCAAAAGCAACATATCATGTGCAGCTCCGAGCAACAAGGGGAAAAAAAGATGAAAGACCGTGACTTAGGAAAATTCGATAAGAACCAAGAGAAAAAGATATGTTATATTTGCGACCATGAGGGACATACCTCTCCCCATTGTCCCGACTTTAAGCAAGGTGCATGTTTTATTTGTGGGTTAGAAGGTCATTGGGCGAAAGGTTGTCCAGAATCAGGAAAAAGGTGTAGGAAATAAGTAGGATTAGTAGTTGATTATGTATGTTTGATAATGTGCGTGTGTAATGTAATATTCTCAACTTCTGTATAAGTTGTAGCAGTAAATCCTGACTTTTGTGGTCACTAAGGGATAGCAGTATGTGCTATGCTATGTATAGTATTTTGAAATTGCTAAATGAATATGAATCTATGTTTGATAAATAGAATAAGTTTTGTATACAATCTCATGTTACATGTTAAACTTATAAAATAAGGTTTAGAATGTAAGTTAAATTTATGATTTTATTTAATCAGATAATGCCGCCAAGACGTCGAACTCAAAATCAAAGGGCAAAAGAATCTGTCAACAACGCTGAAGGAAAACAAACAGATCCGATACAGAACTTCACAAACATGGTAGCTCAAGCCATGCAACAGGGAATGCCAGCCGAAGGGAACCAACCAGACAATCGCTTAGCGAATTTCAAAGACTTCAAAGAAGTCGGACCACCAAAATTCAGGTGAACAACTGACCCTATAGAAGCCCAGACATGGGTTAAAGAGATAGAAAAGGCGTTCATAATTGCTAGGGTAGATGAGGGGCAAAAGACCGCTTTTGCCACCTATATGATGAAAGGGAAGGCTAACTTTTGGTGGGAAGCAAATCAACCGAGGGCAGGAGAAGGTGTAGTCACGTGGGCTAGGTTTAAGACTTTATTTTTTGAAAACTATCTATCAACTAGTATGCAGGCTAGGATGGAGGTAAAATTTCTGGAGTTAAAACAGGAGAACATAACAGTTGCGGAGTATGCCGCAAAGTTTAATGAGTTGGCTAGGTTCGTTCCGTATCAAATTGATACGGAGGCTAGGAAGGCGAGAAGATTTGAGCTGGGATTAAAATCCTGGCTCTACAATAAGGTGGCGGTGTTGCAGATCTCTATATTTACAGAACTCATGGAAAAAACTATTATAGCCGAGGAGGGGAATGATGCCATGAGCCTCTATAACAAGGAGAAGAGGAACAAAGGCAAGGTCGTAGGAGCTGTGAAGGTAGAAACTAATAGTGGGAATAGGGGTGAAAAGAGAAAAGAGAACAATTTTGGGAATGTTCAGGTGAAACAGGAAGGTGTGAAGAAGCAGGTGGTATAGTGTGGGAACTGTGGGAAGAATCACTCCGGTGAGTGTCTGAAGGGTAAGTTTGTTTGTTATAAGTACGGACAGGAGGGCCATATATCTCCCAACTACCCCAATCCTAGAATGAACAGTGTGTGTTTTCTGTGTAGGTCTATGGAGCATAAGGTGAAGGATTGTCCGAAAAGGAGAATGGAGGCAGGGAGTGTAACCACGGGGAAAGGCAGCGGGACTCTGGCAATCACGGGACCAACGTCATCAAATAAGCCAACAAAATCATCTGCAAGAGTCTTCAACATGACGATCCAGGATACTGTGACAACTAGGAATGGAACTCCATGTATTATTCGAATAACTTTTATTTTCGTATATATATGATTTTCCTATATATAGCAAATTATTTTATAAAGATATTTTGACGGAAGAATTTGAGTTCTTTTAGATATCAAAATTTCGTATAATCAGATAGACAAACTTTATGCTGAATAGTTAAAGATTAGTCGATCGATTATGATCGAGATCTACTTGTAGCGATTGTGTATGCTATGTACCCTTGTATGTATAAGTTTTAAAATGGTGATTCCGGGGATGGAATCTTTATAAGGGAGGGTGCATGTAATAACCCGATATTTTCTATATAAATAAATAAGAAATTTTGCATATAAATTTTTTATTTTATTAATAAAGGTGGGAATAAGTGCCTGGTAATGTGTATGTATATATGTGATAAATAAAATTTATTTATTACATGAATAATTTCAAATAATTTTATTTTAGAATTATTGATTATTATGAAGTATATTTTTACAGTAATTAATTTTATAGTAGAAATGATTTTAGTACTTATTTTAAATGAAAATAAATTTATATATTATTTAAATAATATATGAAATGATTATTAGAGTTATTATAATAAATATTTTATTATGTGAATTTATTTAGATTAATTAAGTTAATTATTTTAACTTAATTTATAATGTTATATATGCAAGATAAATCAGATATGGAATTCAAACCCTAATTTTGAATTTCGATTAAAGAAAGAGAATAATAATATGATATTATTTTTATTTCAGTGCTATAAATATGTACTGTATGCATAGACTGATAAGGGTTGGTCAATTATGGTGTAGCATGTCAAAACCTTATTTTTTTATTTGTTAACCCTAATTCAAAAAGTCAATTACGACTTTAAGAATTGTTTAAGTTGTTTGGAAATCGTGTTAATGTAAATAATTATAGGTATTATACTTAATTGGGTAAAATCCTAATTTACTAGAAACCCTAATTATGGAAAACCCTAATTGTAAATTAGAAACCCTGATTTCTAATTTAAAACCCTATTTGCTAAATTGGAAATTCTAATTGTTCATTATAAAGCTTAATGCTAAGTATGTGATCTTAAACCCTAAATATTCAAGTAATGTAATTTGAAAGCTAATTATAATTAGTAAACTCTAAATTACATTTTTAGAAAACTAATATTTATTTTTATTTTAAACCCTAAATGAAATCCTAAAAATTTTATTTTTTGGAAAACCTTAGGGTTAAACCCTTAGGATTAAACCCTAAGGGTCAAACCCTAAGGGTTTGACCAAGTTTACAAAAATGCCATTAAATTTTCAAGCCAATTGTCCTAATTAGCCGTTTTGAAATTCTTTATTATGTAACTTGTAAGATGTTGACTAGTGTGGGAGTTGTTCACCAACTCTAGCTAACCCATGTGACAAATCTCAACAAATCAGCCACATATAGCATACAAGTTCATTGTATTTAAATTATATAAATAGATTAAGAAAGAGAAAGATGCAAATTTTTGCTCATTCATTCCCAAATACTCAACCCAACTCTCTCAAGCTCAAACCCACGAATTCTACTAGCATTTCAGTCCCTAAAACCAGCCCCACTAACACCCATAACCAAATCAGTAGCTAAGAATCAGAAATTGTTCATCAAGGTATAAAAGCCTAACCTAGAATCTGATCATGCTTAATGTGTTAAATGTTATGATTTAGTGTTAAAACATGTTGTTTATAGTGTATATTGATGATCTGGGTTGATAGATGTTAGATCCATAACATCTATAGGCTCAGATTTGATGATTTTAAAAATCTGGAATTTCTTTTTATGTTGACTGACAACCAAATGTCAGGTCTCGTAGATCTTTGGATGTTAATGATTTTTGTATTTTTAATGTTTGAACATGTAGTGTGCTATGAGATCTGTGATCTAGAACTTGTAGCAGGACCAGATCATGCATAGAATGTCATATAATCATTGTCAAACACCGTTGACCGAGCTTGACCAAAGAGTTTCTGGGTAACCAAGAAACTCAAAATCAGTGTCTGACAAGATTTTGTCAAGCCATGATCTGTCAATTTTTTTGTTATTTTGATTCTGTTCTTGTATCCGTGTTGTAGTATGTTACATGATCTGTTGATTCAAGCTATTAGATCGCCTAAACATGATACAGATTGATCATAGTGGATGGTCAAACTAAGCCGGACGATCATGAAATGCGTTTTATGGGTAACCCAGAAAACGTATGATCATGTCGTCTGACATAGTTTGACCGGTAATGATCTAGCGATTCTGTTGATTTTATATCTATTTTATGAGATGGATCCTTCCTTGTCATGCTGGCTACACACTACACCTGTGACGCCCCCAAAATAGGTATACATCACCCATTTTGAGTCGCCAAATACATGGTACAGAATACAAATACAAACTTAAATATACAACATGAGCTGTGAGTTTTAATACAAATATTGTCTTCTAGACAGTATTCATACTCAAAATAAGTCCTCAATACATTTATTATCATACTATTTCACAGAATAGTGATGACTACTACTGCAAACATCTGGACCGTCACTCCGTTCCCCGACTAGTCCCAGCTATATTCTCATTTCCTGAAGAGAACAATGAAAGAAAAGGGTGAGCTCAACCAACCTAGTAAGAAATATTATGACTAAGATAATGCAGAATAAATTATCGTTAGCCTTCAACAGTGTTAAACTGATAACATATAATAAACATTAAGTTTAACTACAGCAGAACAAGCAATCTAATAGAAGAGTCAAGTGGAGTATAAAATCTACTATCTTCTATGATTTAAAAGATTTTTCATCACTTTTATCGCTGAGACTCAACTTAATAAATAATCCACATCATCGAATCACCCTTGCACTACGGCCAATGATATTCTTAAGCATCATGACCACAAATTATCCGTGCACTACTGGCCAAGGATATTCGTGTATTCATCAATGGTCATAATCATGCCAACAACTGTCCATCAATGCACTACGGGCCAATGAGGAATTTTACCACATCATTTGTAACATTACGGTTATGATTATACCGAATAATCCCTGGTCATAATCATACCAAGTCCATCTATGCACTACGAGCCAAAGATAACTTTCATAACAATATAAGCATGAGAATGATGACAATGATATAAGAATTCAATAAAACAAGTTCAAGGATAAACTTTTAAAGATTTATAATTTAATTTATCCAGAAATCAATAACGTCCAAATTGTCAACATTATACTGCTTTGTGGAGTAAAATTCAAGAATAATATTGTACCAAAAATAATTTGGATCGAAAATGAATCAACTTTTGTCATGAATAGTACCCTGGATGAATAGTAACTGAGTGAATAGTACCCGTGATTAGTAACTTCGGGAATAGTAACCCCGTGAATAGTACTCCGGCATGAAAAAGTTAAAACTTATCAAGAATGCTCAGAATAATATTTTCATGAAAAGATACTAGATGAAGCGCAAATATCAAGGATATTCTACTAATTTCATGGAGTATAGAAGCCAAAACTTTAACCAAATGAATATAGAATTCGAAATCTGAAACGAAATAATATTACTTACATACTATAGAGTATGGAAAAAAATAATATTTCAAATGAATATTGAACAAAAATAACATCCCTTACCTTGAAAAGAAGAGTATTCCAACTGGTATAGCGGAATATTCTTGAAGAAATCTTTTACTATTTTCTACGCTCAAAGCTTTCTAAAACTCGAAAGAAATATGCTCAATATTATTGAAGAAGAATTCTCTGATTCTGGTGTGATTTTCAATTCTAAATAAGCATCCTATTTATAGGAGCATGGAAAGGATACTATTTAGAAAATAATTCAGCAGAAATATTATTCACGAATCAAAATTTTTTTCAATCGTCAAATGTTTTTAAGAATAATAATATAAAATTCAAGTAAAACAAATAACTTTATATATAATATAATATATTCTATTTATAATCAAATAAAACAAAACTTATAATATATATATATATATATATATATATATATATATATATATATATATATATATATATATATATATATATAAAATACCCTCCCTAATACGTAAACTCCCCCTCCCATTTCCATAATCAAATTTTCAACATATATGGGCCCCACATTAGGCCCCCACATTTATAATATTAAATAATTTTCTACCGATTATTTTGAAAAATGGATAAATAGGAGTCCATAAAATACGCCAAAAATTACAACAAATACTTCATAAAAATCCCCTCGATATTTTTAACAACCTTTATTCATATTATTATAACTTGCAATATTAACAACCAGATCGTTCCCAGGAAAGATGGAGCTTTCCATTAAGGATTTCTCCCTATTGGCGCACAATTAGGTGACCAAACCCCTTTCCTCGACAGAACTTTCTAGACATTGTTAATTATGCATATAATAATTAAAATAACTTGTCATCTCAATTATTGATTTAATAATATATAAAATATTGACAATAATTGAATCAAATGACGTGAGATACTATGCAACAATTATATTAACAATAATTGAGTAAAACTGAGTGACTTCTCACGTAAGCATCAATAATCAATACCGTGTGCTACTATGCAACCACGCGTATTACTGTACTTTTAACACCGGTTATTTCAACAGTTAACGGTAAAACTTTCGCCGTTATTTTCATAAAAAGATATTTCTGTCGTTTTCTCATTCTGACCATAATTACGTTGTGGGGTCCACCAATGATTGTGCCGTCATACGAATATTCCCTGTTTAAAATGAATATTCCCTGACCAATCGAATATAATATAACAACTTACGTACTTTGCAAAATTTATAAACATTACCCACAACTATAACATTATAACAAATTCACTCCTTAATATTCAAAAATGATGTTTATAGAAAATTCATCTTTATTCATAAAAGTTGGGGTCTTACAACCTCCCCTTCTTATGAAGTTTCGCCCTCAAAATTAGGGTACATACCTAGTATGACGAAGAGGTGAGGATACCTTGATTTTATTTTAGATTCTAACTTCGAGGTCATTTTCTCAACATCGTGGTTTCTCCACAAAACTTTTACTTGAGGTATAACCTTGGAGCGTATAATATGTTCCTTCTTATCCAAGATTTTAACAGGAACCTCTTCATACGTTAAATCTTCTGCTATTTCGTTTGGTTCTAACTCAATAATGTGGTTCGGGTCTTTCACATATTTACGTAACATGGATGTATGAAAAACGTTATGAACACGAGACATACTTGGCGGTAAAGCGAGTCTATATGCCACAGTTCCTACTCGGTCAAGGATTTTAAATGGGCTAATGAATCGAGGATTGAGCTTTCCTCTCTTTCCAAATCTCGTAACTCCCTTCCATGGTGCCACACGTAATAACACATGCTCTCCAACATTGAATTCCACATCTTTTTGATGAAGATCAACATAACTCTTTTGACGATCTTGTGAGGTTTTTATACATTATCGGATCATTTGAATCTTTTCAGTAGTCATACGTATCAACTCCGGTCCCAACGACGTTGCTTCACCCACCTCATTCCAGCATACTGGAGAATGACATATTCTTCCATACAACGCCTCGAATAGAGCCATGCCAATACTTGCTTGATAACTGTTGTAGGAAAACTCCACCAATGGTAAGAACTTGTCCCAGCTTCCCTTGAAGTCAAGGACATAGAGTTTTAATAGATCTTCAAGAGTTTGAATAGTCCTCTTTGACTGCCCGTCCGTTTGAGGATGATAAGCCGAACTAAATCGTAAATCCGTGCCCATAGCTTTTTGTAAACTAACCCAAAATCTTGAAGTGAATCTTGGGTCTCGATCAAAAACTATAGATACTGACATACCATCCAGTCTTGCAATCTCATTTATGTACATACGAGAAAGACGTTCAAGTTTATAAGTTTCTCGTATAGGTAAGAAATGAGCAGACTTGGTCAATCTATCAATAATAACCCAAATTGCATCTATGCCTTGAGAAACCTTGGGGAGACCGGTAACGAAATCCATAGTAATGTGCTCCCATTTCCATTTTGGAATTTTAAGTGGTTGTAATGGACCTTTTGGCACTTGATGCTCCGCCTTGACTCGTTGACAAGTCAAACACCTTGAGATAAACTTCGCTATCTCTCTCTTCATATTTCTCCACCAAAATGTATGTTGAAGATCATGATACATTTTGGTACTCCCAGGATGGATTACAAATGGTGTGTTATGCGCCTCCATCATGATTTTATACTTCAAGTCAGAATCATTAGGAACACAAAGTCTGGAGTTGACTCGAAATATTCCTTTTTCATCGATTCTTGCTTCTGGGATAACACCTTCTTGCACTTTCTTTCTCATACGCATCAGCTCTAGGTCTGTAGCTTGAGCAGCTTTAACTTTATCGATTAAAGTCAGTTCAACTCGTATGTTAGCCATCATCACGTGGGTCCCTGGAGTCTTTAACTCTATCTCCATCCTTTGCAAGTCATAAAAAATGGGCTTTTACGTTAACAATATCGCACTCGTACCCGCATATGATCTTCTACTCAATGCGTCAGCTACCACGTTCGCTTTTTCAGGATGGTATTGAATAGTATGATCATAATCTTTTAACAGTTTGAGCCAATGTTGTTGCCGCATTTGAGTTCCTTTTGAGTGAAGAAATATTTGAGGCTTTTATGATCCGTATAGATCTCCACTTTCTCCCCGTATAAGTAATGCCTCCAAATTTTAAGTGCGAAGATAGCTGCTGCCAACTCTAGATCATGAGTAGGATAATTCTTTTCATATTCTTTGAGTTGTCGAGAGGAATAGGCTATGACTTTCCCATGTTGCATGAGAACACATCCTAACCCTTTGCCCGAAGCATCACTGTAGATGACAAATCCCTCCGAGCCAGATGGTATTATCAGAACAGGTGCTGAAATGAGTCTTCTCTTGAGTTCTTGAAAACTCTTCTCACATTCCTCGCTCCAACTGAATTTTGTATCTTTTCGAGTCAGCTGAGTTAATGGAGTAGCGATTTGAGAAACCCTTCTACGAATCTCCGATAATAACCAGCTAAGCTGAGAAAGCTACGTACTTCAGTCATTGATTTAGGTTGTTCCCAGCTTTGTATTGCTTCAATCTTTGCCGGGTCAACAAATATTCCATGACTTGATACTACGTGCCCAAGGAATGCTACTTCCTCAAGCCAGAACTCGCATTTCTTCAACTTGGCATAAAGCTTGTTTTCACGAAGCTTTTGGAGTATCAGCCTCAAGTGTTGCTCATGATCTTCACGACTTTTGGAGTATATGATAATGTCATCAATAAAGACGACCACAAAATGATCCAAATATTCCTTGAATACTCGGTTCATCATGTCCATGAAGGCAGCAGGAGCATTAGTCAATCCAAAGGACATGGGTAAGAATTTATAATGCCTGTACTGAGTTCTGAAAGCCGTCTTTGGAATGTCATCGGTTTTAATCTTTAACTGATGATATCCAAAACGAAGATCGATCTTTAAAAAGAATTTGGCACCTTGCAACTGGTCAATTAGGTCATCAATACGTGGCAATGGGTACCTATTTTTGATGGTGACATGATTCAACTCCCGATAATCAATACAAAGTCGCATACTCCCATCTTTCTTCTTCACGAATAGAATAGGAGCACCCCAAGGAGACGTACTAGGACGAATGAAACTGATGTCTAACAATTTCTGCAGTTGGGTCTTTAACTCCTGAAGTTCAATAGGATCCATTCGATGTGGGGCTTTGGAAAGGGGTTTTGTATTAGGTTCAAGGTCGATATAAAATTCAATTTCACGCTCTGGGGGTAGGCCAGGAAGTTCTTCAGAGAATACATCAGGAAATTTATTAACAATAGAAATATCATTCAAAACTGACGTATTTTTGTTTAAATCCGTGACATGAGCTAAGAAAGCTTGGCATCCGTTTTCAATAAACGAATAGCTTTATGGCTTGAGACGACAGTGATTGATTTTAATGGTTTGGTTGCTTGAATTCGCATAATAGGTTGGTTAGGAATATGAAAGCTAACAACCTTACGAAAATAATCAATTTTTGTGTGATGAGTAGTTAACCAATCAATCCCTAGAATTACGTCAAATGCAAGTGTTTTTAATGAAATAAGATCGATAGGTAATGTGAGGGTATCGATTTGAACCAAACAAAACTTATAAACAGTGGATGTAATGAAGGTTTCTCCCAATGGAGTTTCAACAGATAAGTCAAAGTCTAATTTCTCTAGAGTCAAATTTAAACGTTGAGCGCAAGTAGGAGAAATAAAAGAATGGGTAGAACCGGTATCATATAAGGTATATATTTCACTAGAGTTTATGATAAGCTTAGCCGTGATGACCTCGTTCAGGTTCCTTGCTTTCTGGGAGGTCACAACAAATGCTCTCGCTTGAACTATTGGTTTTGACTTGTCTGGGATGGCATTTGGTGTCACTGTTCCAACTGGACTTGGCTTCCCAATACGACAAACTCTAGCTAGGTGACCTTCTCTTCCATAATTGTAACACGTTTTGGACTGCTGCGCACAGTTTGGACTAATGTGTCCCTCCCTTCCGCATTTGAAGTATATGATAGGTGGTCGTTCTCCTTCCTTAACAACGGGTGCTGGTGATGACGTCTTTCCATCATTATTGAATCTCCTCTTCTTGAAATGTCCACTTTTATTGTCTTGACCATGATTACCACCGAAGTGGTTACCATTTTCGGCATGTTGATTCCCTCCACGTATATTGTCACCGCTTCGATGACTGTTACCACTGGTATTATCATTTTACCGGCTTCTTTCTCTTGGTTGGGTTGACTCGTTATCGCGCTCCAATAACTGAGCCCTATTTACAACATCTGAATACAAACACATTTTATGAGAAATTAGATATTGACGTATCTCGGGTTTCAAACCTCTTAGAAACATCCGTGTCATTCTCTCCTCATTATCAACCAAGTGAAAAGCAAACCGGGACAACTCGACAAACTTAGCTTTGTACTGCGACACGGTCATATTGTTCTGCTTCAACTTAATGAACTCTACCTCTTTCATGTGACGAATACTTTCGGGAAAGTACTTGTCGTTGAATAGTTCTTGGAACTTCTCCCAAGACATCTTTAGTGCGGCAGGTTGAGTACGCTTTACCAATTCCCACCAGTAATCTGCCTCTCCTCGCAACATAAAGGTGGCAAAGGAAACCTTTTGTTCCTCGGAGCATCCCAAGACATCAAATATCTTGGTGATCTACTTTATCCACGTCTTCGCCTTAAGTGGTTTTGGCTCTCCAATAAACTCTGGTGGTCCCAGCTCCTTGAACTGCTTAGCGGTGACCGTCCGAGAGTTTCCAGTGTTTCCACCTACATTTTGGACATGAGCCGCTCTCGCCTGATGTTGCATAAATTGCATAAAGCTTCTGAATATTCCATCGTTCATCATTTGATCGTTGTTATTTACCTGAGGATTATTGTCTTCCTGTTGCACATTATCCTAGGTATTGATCTGTGGTGACTCAACGGTCTCCTGTGCTCCATCGCTATTCTCAAAACAAGGGTTAATTGACATGCAATATATTATCCCTATACTCTGACCGACCAATTAAATACCAAATAACTTAGGTAGGTCATACTAGTGAAGGAATTCACCGTCTCTCTCCTCCTAGTTCTTATCTCACATCTCAGCCAGGGATTATATCCCTAAGCTTTGATACCAACTGTGACGCCCCCAAAATAGGTATACATCACTCATTCTAAGTCACTAAATATATGGTACATAATACAAATACAAACTTAAATATACAACATGAGCTGTGAGTTTTAATACAAATATTATCTTCTAGACAATATTCAAACTCAAAATAAGTCCTCAATACATTTATTATCACACTATTTCACAAAATAGTGAGGACTACTAATACAAACATCTGGACCGTCACTCCATTCCCCGACTAGTCCCAGCTATATTCTCATTTCCTGAAAAGAACAATGAAAAAAAGGGTGAGCTCAACCAACCCAGTAAGAAATATTATGACTAAGATAATGCAGAATAAATTATTGTTAGCCTTCAACAGTGTTAAACTGATAAAATATAATAAATATCAAGTTTAACTGTAGCGGAACAAGCAGTCCATTAGAAGAGTCAAGTAGAGTATAAAATCTACTATCTTCTATGATTTAAAAGGTTTTGCATCACTTTTATCGCTGAGACTCAGCTTAATAAATAATCCACATCATCAAATCACCCTTGCACTACGGCCAAGGATATTCTTAAGTATCACGACCACAAATTATCCATGCACTACGGGCCAAGGATATTCGTGTATTCATCAATGGTCATGATCATGCCAACAACTGTCCATCAATGCACTACGGGTTAATGAGAACTTTTACCACATCATTATAACATTACGGTCATGATTATACTGAATAATCCCTGGTCATAATCATACCTAGTCCATCTATACACTACGGGCCAAAGATGACTTTCATAACAATATAAGCATGAGGATGATGACAATGATATAAGAATTCAATAAAACAAGTTCAAGGATAAATTTTTAAAGATTTATAATTTAATTTATCCAGAAATCAATAACGTCCAAATTGTCAACATGATACTGCTTTGTGGAGTAAAATTCAAGAATAATATTGTACCAAAAATAATTTGGATCGAAAACGAATCAACTTTTGTCATGAATAGTACTCGGGTGAATAGTAACCGAGTGAATAGTACCCGTGAATAGTAACTTCGAGAATAGTAACCCTGTGAATAGTACCCCGGCATAAAAAAGTTAAAACTTAACAAGAATGCTCAGAATAATATTTTCATGAAAAGATGCTAGATGAAACGCAAATATCAAGGATATTCTACTAATTTCATGGAGTATAGAAGCCAAAATTTTAACCAAATGAGTATAGAATTCAAAATCTGAAATGAAATAATATTACTTACATTCTATAGAGTATGGAAGAAAATATTATTTCAAGCGAATATTGAACAAAAATAACATCCCTTACCTTGAAAAGAAGAGTATTCCAACTGGTATAGCGGAATATTCTTGAAGAAATCTTTCACTATTTTCTACGATCAAAGCTTTCTAAAACTCGAAAGAAATACGCTCAATAATATAGAAGAAGAATTGTGTGATTCTGGTGTGATTTTCAATTCTAAATAAGCATCCTATTTATAGGAGAATGGAAATGATACTATTTGAAAAATAATTCACGGACGCAACAGAAATATTATTCATGGATCAAAAATTTTTCAATCGTCAAAATTTTTTAAGAATAATAATTTAAAATTCAAGTAAAACAAATAACTTTATATATAATATAATATATTCTATTTATAATTAAATAAAAAAAACTTATAATATATATATATATATATATATATATATATATATATATATATATATATATATATATAATACCCTCCTTAATATGTAAACTCCACCCTCCCATTTCCATAATCAGATTTTCAACATATATGGGCCCCACATGTGGCCCCCACATTTATAATATTAAATAATTTTCTACCAATTATTTTGAAAAATGGGTAAATGGGAGTCCATAAAATACGCCAAAAGTTACAACAAATACTTCATAAAAATTTCCTCAATATTTTTAACAACCTTTATTCATATTATTATAACTTGCAATATTAACAACTAGATCGTTCCCAGGAAAGAGGGGGTTTTCTAATAAGGATTTCTCCCTATTGGCGCGCAATTAGGTGACCAAACCCATTTCCTCGATAGAACTTTCTAGACATTGTTAATTATGCATATAATAATTAGAATAACTTGTCATCTCAATTATTGATTTAATAATATATAAAATATTGACAATAATTGAATCAAATAACGTGAGATACTATGCATCAATTACTGTAACAATAATTGAGTAAAACTGAGTGACTTCTCACGTAAGCATCAATAATCAATACCGTGTGCTACTATGCAACCACGCGTATTACTGTACTTTTAACACCGGTTATTTCAACAATAATTAAGACAACAATTACGTTGTGGGGTCCACCAATGATTGTGCCGTCGTACGAATATTCCCTGTTTAAAATGAATATTCCCCGACTAATCGAATATAATATAACAACTTGCGTACTTTACAAAATTTATAAATATTACCCACAACTATAATATTATAACAAATTCACTCCTTAATATTCAAAAATGATGTTTATAGAAAATTCATCTTTATTCATAAAAGTTGGGGTCTTACAACACCCATTAAATCACTATGACATATCACATGAAGCAAGTTATGGAAGCCCAAAAGTGATTAGTCGAACTGTTCTTGTTTTCTGGGTAACCTAGAAAATGAAAAACAGTTCTGATAGATAGTTTGAGCTTCCATATCTTGCTTGTATGTTGTAAATCTGACTGAGAACTTGCTTAATACTTGTAGTGTTACACTAACACTACAAGATATGACCAACAACATGCCCAGAAACATAATACACAGTGAATTATTAATGGTCAAAGTAGGTCACTCGATAACTGGCTATGAGTGTTCTTGAGCCTCAAGAACACCTAAGGCGACAGATTTTGTCGCTAAAGGCTATAACGACAGGTTTATTCATTTTATTTAATTTATTTTCTAAAAATCATTTAAAAATAGAAATTAATTATTAAAAAAATTCCTAAAATAGTTTTAAAAATTATTTTAAGTTATAAAAATTAACTTTTAATAATTTGACATATTTTTCATAAATATTAATATTTATTTGGATATTATTGATATTTAATTTATTTAATAAATGTATTAAATAAATTGATTAAAAATGATTTTATTATATTAAAAATCATTTTAAATGATAAAAAGAAATTTAATAATATTTTAAGTTATAAAATATAACTTTTAATATTTTAAGACAAATTTTATTAATTATTTAATATTAATGATATTAGATTTATTTTATAACTATATTAAATAAATCAGCTAAACATGATTTTAATATTATAAAAATTATTTTAAATGAAAATAAATAGTTTAAAAATATTATAAGTTATAAAATATAACTTTTAATATTTAAAGGTAAATTTAATTAGTAGTTTAATATTAAATGATATTTGATTTATTTAATAATTATATTAAATAAATAGTTTAAAAATAGTTTTATTAATTTAAATATCATTTAAAAAGGGAATAATTAAATTAAAAATATTTTAAGTTATGATAAATGACTTTTAATATTTTGATAAATAATAAATTAATATTCTAATATTAACGGTAATTATTTAAAAATGATTTTAAATATTTTAAAAATCATTTAAAGGTAATATGAATGTTTTAAAAATACTTTGAGTTATTATAAATAACTTTAATATTTTGGCAATGGTTTCATTAATAATTTAAGATTAATGATAATAGAATTATTTAATATTTAAATCATTTTATAATGATTTTAGTGTTTGAAAAATCATGATAAAATATAATAATTATTTAAAAATTATTATAAGGCTATAAAAAATAATATGACTGATATTTAAAATTATCTAAATGAATATGGAATTACAGACTATAGTTTTAGACTCAATAATTACTCGATAAATCTATCGGTACACCGCATGTTTCATAAATTGATCCGGACTTAGATAATTTGACTAAATACGTGTTTATTTGTGATCCAATGACTATTAAACATATGTGACAATGTGATTAGGTTATGTGCTGACTGCATTTAGTAGTATTATGTGTTATGATATGTATTTCTAATCGATAGAATGATCTTATTAAATATAGGTCTCGATATAAAAGATAAAATTAAGTTGCGTAATTGTAAGTAGCAGACCAAGCAAGTATCTTAACTTTGCATTTCCTTTATGCAATGGACATGAGTAAGAAAGTTTCAGAATTATATTATCATTGTGCCAGATTATTAACTCTATTGCTATCGATTTTGTATCCAATCATTTGTATTCATACAAGTTCTTAAATTATCCGATCATTGTTTATCAATACAGTACTATTGTACAATCCAGATATTTATTGTGATGCCCCCAAAATAGGTATACATCACCTATCTTGAGTCACTAAATATATGGTATAAAATTTAAATACAAACTTCTTTTATACAGTACGACTAAACGTAGCTGAGAGTTTCAACACAGATAATGTCTCATAGAGAATATTCAAACTCAAATAAAGTCCTCATTACAATTATTATAACACTATTTCACTGAATAGTGAGGACTACTAATACAAACATCTGGACCGTCACTCCGTTCCATGACTAGTCCTAGATATTCTCATTTTCTGAAGAGAACAATGAAAACAAAGGGTGAACTCAACTAGCACAGTAAGAAATATTATGACTAAGATAATGTAGAATAAATTATCGTTAGCCTTCAACAGTGTTAAACTGATAAAATATAATGACCATCAAGTTTAACTGCAACGAAAAAGCAATCCATTAGAAGAGTCAAGTAGAGCATGATATCTACTATCTTCTATGATTTAAAAAGTTTATCATCAATTTTATCGCTGAGACTCATCTTAATAAATAAACCACATCATCGAATCATCCCTGCACTACGGGCCAAGGATATTCATGTAATCATCAATGGCCATGATTATACCGAATAATCCCTAGTCATAATCATACCAACAACTGTCCATCAAAGCACTACAGGTCAATGAGAATTTTTACCATATCATTTGTAACATTACGGTCATGATTATACCGAATAATTCCTGGTCTTAATCATACCAATCAATAGTACATCTATGCACATAAGCCAAATATGACTTTTATCATAATATAAACATGAGGATGATGACAATGATATAAGAATTTAATTAAAAGAAAGCAAATGATAAATTTTTAAAGATTTATAACTTAATTTATTCAGAATTCAATAATGTCTAAATTGTCAACATGATACTGCTTTGTGGAGTAAAATTCAAGAATAATATTGTATCAAAAATGATTTGGACAGCAAAGAAATTAATTTTTGTTCTGAATAATTTCCCGGGTGAATAGTATCCCGTAAATAGTACTTTGGAAATAGTACCCCATGAATAGTACTTTATGAATAGTACTCATGAATAGTACTTTGTGAATAGTATCCGTGAATAGTACTTTATGAATAGTACCCGGTGAATAGTACTTTGTGAATATTATCGTAAAAATGAATACTACTCATGGACAGTACTCCAGCATGAAAAGATTAAAATTTAAGAAGAATGTGTAGAAAATATCCTTGTGAAACGATACTAGATGAAACGCAAATTTTAAGGATATTCTACTAATTTCACGGAGTATAGAAGCAATACTTTAACAAAATGAGGGTATAATCAGGAATACGAGACGAAAAAATATTACTCACGTACTACAGAGTATGGAAGAAAATATTATTCCTATGAATACTGAACAAAACAATATCCCTTACCTCAGAAGAAGACTGGATACTGGAATAGTGAGTTAGTAGACTTCTCTTCTACTTTCTCTCTAAAGCTTCTCTCTCTATAGCTTCTCTTTCTATAATTGCACTTGTGAGTCTTAGTGAATTGGTGAGAATGAAAGAAGAATGAGCTTCTATTTATAGAAAAATATAGTTTCAATAATTACACGTTTTGGGGCTCGAAATATTACATTATAATACCTTCATCTTTTCTTTCATTTTTAATTTAGTCTTACAAGTATTATCAAATTTGCACCACCTCCCCTAATAGTATATCATGTGAATTAATAGTACAATCATGTGACTTAATAGTTCTATACATGTGAAAAAAATAATTACAGTATAGTACCTTCATCTATACCTCTATTTTAAATTTAGTTATGCAAGTATTATCAATCTTGCACCACCTCCCCTAATAGTACATGGATGTGACTCAATAGTACACACATGTGAACAAATAGTTATAAGCATATGAATTAAGAGTAATTAATTTCTCATTTATCCGATTAATTACCCAATTAGTCAATATAACCTCTAGACATCAATTATTATCAAAATAAATATCGATTTTCACCAACACTAATAATTCCAACACAATGGAACTATCAATTTCATCTTTAATCAATACAAACTTATTCATCATGAATATTATAACTCACAATATTTAACAATCAGATCATTCCCAAGAAATAGGGGGCTTTCCGATAAGGATTTCTCCTTATTGGCGTGCAATTAGGTGACCAAACCTCTCATCTACAAAACTTTTTAGACATCGTCAATATTGCAAATAATAATATGAATAACTTTGTCGTCTCAATTATTGATTTAATAATAATAAATATTATGCAGATGATACTGTAACAATAATTGAATCAATAATACGAGAGATATGATGCAGCAATTACTGTAGCAATAATTGAGTATAACTAAGCGACTTCTCACGTAAGCATCAATAATGAATACCGTGTGCTACTATGCAACCACACGTATTACTGTACTTTTACTACCGGGTAGTTCAACAGTTTAATGGTAAAACTTTCGCCGTTATTTTTATAAAAAGATAATTCTGTCATTTTCTGACTACGACAATACTTCTGTTGTGGGGTCCACCAATGATTATGCCATCGTACGAATATTTTCTGTTAAAATGAATATTTTCTGACCAATCGAATATTTCCCGACACAACGAATATTTTATACCAACTTGCTTACTTTGCAAAATTTTCAAATATCACCCTTAACTTTAACCTTTATCAATTTAATCATTTACTAAATAAAATAATAATTATAAGAAAATTGAATACTTTCATTTCATAAAATTTGGGGTCTTACAATCTCTCCTCCTTATGAAATTTTGCAATGTGACGCCCCCAAAAAGGTATACATAACCCATCTTGGATCGCCAGAAAATACACTATTGACCACTCCATTTATACAACTGTCGTGCAACATACGACCACAGTTAAACTGTGAGTTTTTGTGACGCCCCCAAATCCGGGTTACCTGACCCCCGAGTTTGGTGTTCACGATCCACAATATAATAACATCTAACTACCCATTTAAATATAAATAGGAATACATAACTCATTAACATAAGTTGTTAATACATAAGTCCCAGATTTTCTAACCTTAATATTACAAACATACCCTTTAGATATACAAAAAGGGTTTACAATACAACATAATAATACTAATGTTCATAAAATAAACTAATCCAGCATTTTGCCTTTGCCTTTGTTCTTCTTTGACCCGTTGACCTCTTCGTTCCTAACTAAAATATTTTATTTAGCAAGGGTGAGCAACAAGTTTGCCCCAAAAGTTAAGACATACAATAAATGTATACGAATCAATAAGAACATACTATCTATTTTGATAGAATGAAACCAAAGTTTGGTGAACTTTGAAATAGTTGAACAAATCGTTAATCAATAACAAGTCTTCTCGTATTCTAGGCAACACAATAATTTGATAATGAAAGAGTACAACGCTTTCAAAGTTTCTGCGATATTCTAATGAATAATCAATAATCAATTCTACGCAATTACAAAGTGGAATGTTTTTCAGATTTATGCTGAGTGATCCATTGGATCTAGAACTTCTACTTTCTCAAGTATTTATCAAAGATTTACTTTAATACATACGCAAGAGTATCAGATAACCATAAAGATTAAATTATACCCCTCTGCAAGTACTTAGAGCTGGCCAACTCCTTGTACCCTATATTATGCATAATACTTAGGTCGCGCGGAATGGTCGAATATACGACTTAAAAATTTTGTTCCCTTTATATAAAAGGTTGTTCTTCTCAGTCTCAGAATCAAGATTTTGATTTAACAACGAAATACTGTGATTTCAAATTTTATTTACTTATCGATTTAGCCGAAATAATTGGCATCGATCTATCAATAACAATTGAATTCTCTTCTCGAATTTATCAAGTTCTAACAAATGTTCATCTAGCCAGAATAATTAGCTAAGACATTTCTCAACATAATTTGACAATAAACAGGAATTATCTGTACTGTCAATTCTATCTTCTACGAATATGAATATCCAACAACAGTTATTCTACAATGGTATATTCTCCGAATCAGTAATTCAATTTGAATTATTAAACATGCACTAACTGCGAATAATCAACAATAAATTCCCTAGACATGGTATAATTAGCAATAATTAACCATAATAATTGAATGAATATAACTCAAGGTTGAGTTAGAAAACTTGTCTTCTCCGCTGATTACTGCTACACAATATAATTAACTACGTTCGTGTAACAACCCGATATTTTCTACATAAATAAATAAGAAATTTTGCGTATAAATTTTTTTTTATTTATTTAAGGATGAGGATTTGTACAAGATAATGTGTATGTGAATTTATGTGGTAAATAAAAATATATTTATTACATAAATATTTACAAATAATTTTATTTTAGAATTATGAATTTTTATAAAGTATATTCTTATAATAATTAATTTATAGTAAAAATATTTTTATTAACTATTTTTCATGAAAATATAATCATATATTATTTAAATAATATATGGAGTGATTTTTTAGAATAAATATAATAATTATTTTATTATATGAATTTTAGAACAGGCTATTAAGTTAATTATTTTACCCTAATTATTAATGTTAAATATGAAGAATAAATCAGATATGGAATCCAAACCCTAATTTTGGATTATTGTCAAGGTATGAGAATAATAATATAATATTAATTATATTTTGATTTTTCAGTGCTAAGAATATGTACTCTATTTCCGTATTGATAATGGTTGGTCAATTATGGTGTTTAATTTTAAAACCGTAGTAATAATGTTAAGCCCTAATTTGAGATCCAAATTAGAGTGCAAGACTGTTTTATATGTGTATTATACGATGTTGTGATTAATTAGGAAAAACCCTAAATATAGGAGACATTAATTGTAAATTAAAACCCTAATTTCGTAAATTAGAAATCTTAAATCAATAATTAACTTATTGATAAATGAAAACCCTAAAACTCAAGATGAGTTCGACACTGTTATATAATTGAGGCTTGCTTGCAAATCTTGCTAAAATTGGAGTTGTTGAACAACTTAGATCACCCCATGTGCCTTAAATCTCAGCCATCAGCCATTTAATAAGCCAAATACATTGCACATGTGTTCTATAAATAGATCAAGAGAGAGAAAAAGATCAATTGTTAGCCATTTTGCACAAACACATATCCAAGAGCTCCTCCTACTAAAACCCACGAAATATTGAAGTGTACCAGTCACAAAACCAAGCCCCACGAAAATCATTAACAGATCAGGAAGCCAGAAATCAAAATCGATCAAGAAGGTATAAAACCCTATTCGGAAATCTGACTTTTGATCTTATGTTAGATGTTAGGATTTCATGTTAAAACATGTTGTTTGTAGTCTATTTAAGTGATCTGAGTTGACACATGTCAGATCCATAACACCTAAGTGCTCGAAATTAAAAATTTTCAAAATCTGGAAAATGTGGTTTTTGGGTCTGACAGTCAAATGTCAGACCCCATAGATCTTTGGTTGTTAAGTGTTTTTGTTATTTAAATATTTTAAGTTGTAGTATGTCATGAGATCTTTCATATGAAACTTGAATCAAGACCATAGCATCAGTAGATTGAAAGTTATTAAGGGTCAAAGGTCGTTGACCGACCATGATCGAACTAATCTGGGTAACCCAGATTACCCAGAAAAGTCTGACAGCCATTTTGAAGTCCATGGATCTTGCTGTGTTTAAGTTATTTTGCCATGTTGATGTTATATACTTGTAGATTGTCATGAATACTACACATTAAAACCCAGGTAACAACCAGATCCTTTACCTGATCAAAAATATCGGTGGTCAAACTAGGGTTGACCACCAGCCTTATGAATTTCTGGGAAAAACCCAGATTCGTGAAGAACACATTTTCTGGCATGGGTTGACCAGCTTAGATCTTACTCATGTGTTGTATTTAGGTTGATTTAGTGTTATTATTCTGTTCTATCACATATGTACTAAAATCTGGTATCATAACAACACTTAAAACATGACCAGACACCGGAGTAATCAAGGCCCAAAAAGGAACCCTTGAAACTGCTTGAGTTTCTGGGCAGCCCAGAAACTCAAGAACACGCCTGACATGATATTTGGAAGCTCCGATCTCTTTCGTTTTATGTTGTTTATTCGTGTTTGTTGTTGAATCGTATAGTATTACATTAGTTCTACACACTGTGATCAATAGATAGACGAGAAATATCATGATCTGATTGTTAAGCTTGGTCAAAGTAGCATCCTCGTTAACTGACTATGCATTCTGGGTTTCATGAAGAATACGAAGAACACCTATAGCGACGGTTCTGTCGCTATAGGCAGTCTTTAGCGACAGATGATATATTATTTTCTGGAAATTAATTAATAAATAGAAAAAAAATAGTTTTTAATTATTAAAAATACAAAATAAATTATTAAAAATTATTTTAAATTCTGAAAATTAGTTTTTAATTATTTTAAATATATTTCATAAATATTTAATATTTTTGGAATATTAAAAGTATTTAATTTATTTAGTTATAATATTAAATAAATTATTTAAAAATGATTTTAATATTGGAAAAATCATTAAAAATTATATTATGATATAAGAAAATATTTTAAGTTATTTTTAATGACTTTTAATATTTTGTAATAAATTTTATTAATATTTAAATATTAATGGTAGTTAATTTATTTACTAAATGAATTAATTAAAAATAATTTTATTATATTAAAAATCATTTTAAATGAAAATAAAGTGTTTAAAAATATTTTAAGTTATAAAATATAACTTTTAATATTTAAAGGATAATTTCATTAATAAGTAAATATTAATGATTATTAAGTTATTACTAATGAAATTAAATTTATTTAATAATTATATTAAATAAATAGTTTATAAATGATTTTATTAATTTAAAAATCATTTAAAAGGGATATAAATGAATTAAAAATAATTAAAGTTATACTTAATGACTTTTAATATTTGGATAAATGAAACATTAATACCTTATTATTAATAGTAATTATTTAGAAATGATTTTAAATGTTTTAAAAATCATTTAAGGGTAATATTAATACTTTAAAAATATTTTGAGTTATTATAAATAACTTTAATATTTTGGAAATGATTTCATTAATAGTTTAGTACTAATTAAATATTAGTGATAATAGAATTGATTAGTATTTAAATCATTTTAATGTGATTCCGATGTTTGAAATTTCGTGATAAATTATAATAAATGTTTTAAAATTATATTAAGTCATATGACTGATATGTACAGATATTGAGTTGCAGAATAGAGTCTTAGACTCGATAATTATCCGATAAAGCTGTCGGTAGACCGACATATTTCAAAAATTGATCTGGGCTTAGATAATGTGATTAGATAAGTGATTATTTGTGATTCAATGGTTGTTAAATCTATGTGCCAATGTGATTAGGGTATGTGCTGACTGCAATAAACAGTGTTATGTGTTAAAGTATGTTGTTCTAATAGAACGAACGATCTTATTAATGATAGGTCGTGAGATATGCGATAAATCTAAATTGCAAACTGTAAGCAACGCTTCAGGCAAGTATCCTACCTTTGCATTTTCTTTATGCAATTGGACAAGTGTAAGAATGTTTCAGAATTATACTATTACTGTACAGATTGTTAAACCTATATTATATACGCCCATTATTTATCAACATGTTAGTATGTGGTAATTCAGATATATATTCTGTTTGTTAATTCTATAAATGATTATACAAGTGTCCCCACTTGGATAATTATTGTATTTAATCACATGTTGATACACCTTTGATATACATATATGTTGAATTATAGATTATTGTTGAAACGAGATAAAACCTTTGATTTGGAATCCAGACAAGTATGAACATCCCTACACGGAAAAACTTTTTATGCACCCAAGGTGGAACAGAGTGAACGATCCTATCGTTCTTGTAATGTAGTATTGATCAATGCAGGGCATAACGGGCTGATCACCCCCCGTGCCCGTAAGTTATGTCGGTTTACAGACGAATTTCTGTTTAACCATTTCGAAAATGAAAACAACGTTCATGGCATGTCACCATAACCCCGGTTATAGTCATTATGTAGCTTCAAAAATTTGAAAGAGAGTTGTTATGTTATTATTATCAATTCAGAATACTTCACAACTATTGACTGGTTGTAGAAGAATAGTACAAAGAAAATATTTAAATCCTTTCAGCTTATATATATAATGTCTATTACTTGATGGGCACTCAAATGCTCATCCTTGCTTAAATTTAAATATTTTCAGCTAAGTGCGAACGACTAGAGAGCTTTGCTAAGAACAAAGGAAAAGGGAAGGTTGCTGAATGAACGAATTACTATGTTATGTAATAGTTTGATGATATTAAGACAAGTATGATATATATTATCTATCATGGGTTGTAATGAATGTTTAATGGTTACGTACTTGGGAGCTAGACTCTGATAATTATGTAAATTAAGTTGATCTTTTATATTATTGTTATTATTATTAGTATTATTTCGCTCATAGAAATGGTATCGTGAAGAACCGAGTTCGGGTTTGAAGTACCCGAGTTTGGGGTCTTTACAAGTTGGTATCAGAGCTATAGGGTTAGAAACCTTAGGTGGGTTAGACCTTAGGCTATAACCTTAGAATAGAGGGAAACGTTAAAAATACAAATAACTCATATAGAGTTTAAAAAAAAGATGAATTGACTAAATTCATCGTTAAACTAAATAAAAGATAACTTGTATAAAACTCTTGTTTGTTGTGTGTATATACTATATGCTAATTAGGATAATTTATGTGTATAGATGTCAGGTGAAAAAGGATTCGATTACCTTCGGATCGTAAAGAAGGAGCCAATATCGAAGCCGATAGCTGAAATAGAGGCTCAGAATAAAAATAATTCAGAAGATGTGGTTATTGTGAAAAATATAGTACCAGATCCGGAGATGGTGGAGCTGACAGATAGCGATTCAGACACTAAAGTTGAAGCTGATCAAGCATCAACAGAGGTGCAGAATCTGAAGAATAAGGTTTCTTCTCTAGAAAGGCTGTGGGAGATAGAAAAGCTGTTGAATAGTCAGTTGCGTCAAGCGTTAATGGAAACAATGGAAGGACAAGATAAACTTAAGATCCAAATTGGTCAGATGGGAGCCACAAGCAACATATTGTGTGCAGCTCCGGACAAGAAGGGGAAAAGAAAGATAGAAGACCATGACTTACGAAAATCCAATAAGAAGAAATGGAAAAGAATATGTTATCTTTGCGGCTATGAAGGATATACCACTCCGTATTGTCCTGACTACAAAAAAGGAGCATATTTTATCTGTGGGATAGAAGGTCATCAGGCGAAAAGTTGTCCAATAAAAAAGAATAATAAATAAGTAGTATAGGTTCTGTTATGATGTAGGTGTGTTTAATGTAATATTTGTGCTAAGTATGTCTGTGAAAGGTAATGTTTCCAACTTTTGTGTTAAGCCAAGTATGTAAATCCCAACTTTTGTAGTCACAAAGGGATGAATGATGTTTAAAGCATTATGTGCTATGCTATGTAAAATATTCTTTAAATGAATATGAATCTAAGTTTGAGAAATAAAACAAGTTTAGAATATTAAACTTATTTGATAAGGTTTAGAATGTAAGTTAAATTATGATTTTATTTAATCAGATAATACCGCCAAGACGTCGAACTCGCAACCAAAGGGTAGAAGAGTCTGTCAATAATGTTGAGGGACAACAACAAGCTGATCCAATGCAGCAATTTGCAAACATATTAGCTCAGGCTATGCAACAGGGAATACCAGTCGCTGGAAACCAGCCAGAAAACCTCTTAGCGAACTTCAAAGACTTTAAGGCTGTAGGACCACCGGAATTCAAAGGTACAACTGACCCTGTTGAAGCCCAAACTTGGGTTAAGGAAATTGAAAAAGCATTCGTGGTAGCTAGGGTATCCGAGGGGCAAAAGACCGCTTTTGCCACCTACATGATGAAGGGGGAAGCAAATTTTTGGTGGGAAGCGAATCAGGCTAGGGCAGGGGAAGGTTT
Source organism: Panax notoginseng (assembly GCA_016801055.1). NCBI lineage: Eukaryota > Viridiplantae > Streptophyta > Magnoliopsida > Apiales > Araliaceae > Panax > Panax notoginseng. Next base: position 80,956,732 of record CM029018.1, read on the forward strand.
AGTCACATGGGATAGATTTAAAACTTTATTTTTCGAGAATTATTTTTCCCCTAGTATGCAGGCTAGGATGGAGGTGAAATTTTTAGAGTTGAAGCAGGAGAATATGACGGTGTCTGAATACGTCGCCAAATTCAATGAGTTAGCTAGGTTTGTCCGCATCAGGTCGATATGGAGGCTAGGAAAGCGAGAAGGTTTGAGCTGGGATTGAAACCCTGGCTCTATAACAAGGTGGCGGTGTTGCAAATTTTTACATTTACAGCACTCATGGAGAAAGCGATCATAGCTAAGGAGGGAAGTGAGGCCATGAGCCTTTACAATAAGGAGAGGAAGAATAAGGGTAAGACTGAAGGAGCTGGAAAAGTAGGAGTTAATAGTGGGAGCAGAAGTGGAGATAGCAAGAGGAAGGTGAGTAGTTTTGCAAGTGTACAAGTGAAATAGGAAGGTGTTAAGAAACAGATAGTGCCATGTAAGACATGTGGGAAGAATCACTCGGGGGAGTGTTTGAAAGGAAAATTTGTTTACTACAAGTGCGGGCAGGAGGGCCATATCTCTCCCAACTGCCCCAATCCTAGGATGAATAGTGGATGTTTTATATGTGGATCGACAGAGCACAGGGTGAAAGATTGTCCGAAGAGGAGGGTGGAGACAGGAAGTATGAACATGGGCACTGGCAGTGGGACGTTAGCAATCACGGGATCGACTTCGTTGAGCAAGCCGACAAAATCTACGGCAAGGGTCTACAACATGACAGTTCAGGATACGGCAGCAGCTGGCACTAGAACTCCAGGTATTATTTGTATGCCTTTTATTTTCTTATACATGATTTCCCTATATATAGTAAATTATTTTATAAAGAAAGTTTGATGAGGAATTTGAGTTCTTTTAGAAATAAATTTTTCCGTTTAATCAGAAAGACAAGCTTTATGTGAATAGTTAAAGATCAGTTCGATCAAAGTTGATCGAGATCTACTTGCAATGATTGTGTATGTTATGTACTAGTGTATGATTAGGTTTTAAAACGGTGATTCCGGGGACGGAATCTTTATAAGGGAGGGTGAATGTAACAACCCGATATTTTCTACATAAATAAATAAGAAATTTTGCGTATAAATTATTTATTTATTTATTTAAGGATGAGGATTTGTACAAGATAATGTGTATGTGTATTTATGTGGTAAATAAAAATATATTTATTACATAAATATTTACAAATAATTTTATTTTAGAATTATGGATTTTTATAAAGTATATTCTTATAATAATTAATTTATAGTACAAATATTTTTATTAACTATTTTTCATGAAAATATAATCATATATTATTTAAATAATATATGGAGTGATTTTTTAGAATAAATATAATAATTATTTTATTATATGAATTTTAGAACAGGCTATTAAGTTAATTATTTTACCCTAATTTTTAAGGTTAAATATGAAGAATAAATCAGATATGGAATTCAAACCCTAATTTTGGATTATTGTCAAGGTATGAGAATAATAATATAATATTAATTATATTTTGATTTTTCAGTGCTAAGAATATGTACTGTATTTTCGTATTGATAATGGTTGGTCAATTATAGTGTTTAATTTTAAAACCCTAGTAATAATGTTAAGCCCTAATTTGAGATCCAAATTAGAGTGCGAGACTGTTTTATATGTGTATTATATGATGTTGTGATTAATTAGGAAAAACCCTAAATATAGGAGACATTAATTGTAAATTAAAATCCTAATTTCGTAAATTAGAAACCTTAAATCAATAATTAACTTATTGATAAATGAAAACCCTAATTTAAAACTGAAGATGAGTTCGACACTGTTATAGAACTATGTTATATGGTGCATGCATGCTAGGTATTATATGACTTTTTGATTAATTAGGTATACCCTAATTAATAATTAGAAATATTAATTTCTAGAAACCCTAATATTTATTCTATAAACCCTAATTTATTTAAATTGTAAACCCTAATTGTTGGTTTGGAAAGCTTAATGCTAATTAGTGTATCTTAAACCTAATTAGTAAGGTGTTAAGTAATTAAAAACCTAATTAATTAAGAAACCTTAATTTTGTATTTTAGAAACTAAAATTTATTATTTTATTTTTACAAACCCTAAATTGGAAATTCTAGGAAATTATTATTATTTTTTAAACTCTAAAATGGCTCAAACCCTAAACCCTAAGGGTTTGTGCCAAGATTACACAAATGCCATTAAAAATATAAGCGAAAAGACCATTTTACCCTTATTGCATAATTGAGGCTTGCTTGCAAATCTTGCTAAAATTGGAGTTGTTGAACAACTTAGATCACCTCATGTGCCTTAAATCTCAGCCATCAGCCATTTAATAAGCCAAATACATTGCACATGTGTTCTATAAATAGATCAAGAGAGAGAAAAAGATCAATTGTTAGCCATTTTGCACAAACACATATCCAAGAGCTCCTCCTACTAAAACCCACGAAATATTGAAGTGTACCAGTCACAAAACCAAGCCCCACGAAAATCATTAACAGATCAGGAAGCCAGAAATCAAAATCGATCAAGAAGGTATAAAACCCTATTCGGAAATCTGACTTTTGATCTTATGTTAGATGTTAGGATTTTATGTTAAAACATATTGTTTGTAGTCTATTTAAGTGATCTGGGTTGACACATGTCAGATCCATAACACCTAAGTGCTCAAAATTAAAATTTTTTAAAATCTGAAAAATGTGGTTTTTGGGTCTGACAGTCAAATGTCAGACCCCATAGATCTTTGGTTGTTAAGTGTTTTTGTTGTTTAAATGTTTTAAGTTGTAGTATGTCGTGAGATCTTTCATATGAAACTTGAATCAAGACCATAGCATCAGTAGATTGAAAGTTATTAAGGGTCAAAGGTCGTTGACCGACCATGATCGAACGAATCTGGGTAACCCAGATTACCCAGAAAAGTCTGACAGCCATTTTGAAGTCCATGGATCTTGCTGTGTTTAAGTTATTTTGCCATGTTGATGTTATATACTTGTAGATTGTCATGAATACTACACATTAAAACCCAGGTAACAACCAGATCCTTTACCTGATCAAAAATATGGGTGGTCAAACTAGGGTTGACCACCAGCCTTATGAATTTCTGGGAAAAACCCAGATTCGTGAAGAACACATTTCTGGCATGGGTTGACCAGCTTTGATCTTACTCATGTGTTGTATTTAGGTTGATTTAGTGTTATTATTCTGTTCTATCACATATGTACTACAATCTGGTATCATAACAACACTTGAAACATGACCAGACATCGGAGTAATCAAGGCCCAAAAAGGAACCCTTGAAACTACTTGAGTTTCTGGGCAGCCCAGAAACTCAAGAACACGCCTGACATGATATTTGGAAGCTCCGATCTCTTTCGTTTTATGTTGTTTATTCGTGTTTGTTGTTGAATCGTATAGTATTACATTAGATCTACACACTGTGATCAATAGATAGACGAGAAACATCATGATCTGATTGTTAAGCTTGGTGAAAGTAGCACCCTCGTTAACTGACTATGCATTCTGGGTTTCATGAAGAATACGAAGAACACCTATAGCGACGGTTCTGTCGCTATAGGAAGTCTTTAGCGACAAATGATATATTATTTTCTGGAAATTAATTAATAAATAGAAAAAAATAGTTTTTAATTATTAAAAATACAAAATAAATTATTAAAAATTATTTTAAATTCTAAAAATTAGTTTTTAATTATTTTAAATATATTTCATAAATATTTAATATTTTTGGAATATTAAAAGTATTTAATTTATTTAATTATAATATTAAATAAATTATTTAAAAATGATTTTAATATTGGAAAAATCATTAAAAATTATATTATGATATAAGAAAATATTTTAAGTTATTTTTAATGACTTTTAATATTTTGTAATAAATTTCATTAATATTTAAATATTAATGGTAATTAATTTATTTACTAAATGAATCAATTAAAAATGATTTTATTATATTAAAAATCATTTTAAATGAAAATAAAGTGTTTAAAAATATTTTAAGTTGTAAAATATAACTTTTAATATTTAAAGGATAATTTCATTAATAATTAAATATTAATGATTATTAAGTTATTACTAATGATATTAAATTTATTTAATAATTATATTAAATAAATAGTTTATAAATGGTTTTATTAATTTAAAAATCATTTAAAAGGGATATAAATGAATTAAAAATATTTTAAGTTATACTTAATGACTTTTAATATTTGGATAAATGAAACATTAATACCTTATTATTAATGGTAATTATTTAGAAATGATTTTAAATATTTTAAAAATTATTTAGGGTAATATTAATACTTTAAAAATATTTTGAGTTATTATAAATAACTTTAATATTTTGGAAATGATTTCATTAATAGTTTAGTACTAATTAAATATTAGTGATAATAGAATTGATTAGTATTTAAATCATTTTAATGTGATTCCGATGTTTGAAATTTCGTGATAAATTATAATAAATGTTTTAAAATTATATTAAGTCATATGACTGATATGTACAGATATTGAGTTATAGAATAGAGTCTTAGACTCAATAATTACTCGATAAAGCTGTCGGTAGACCGACATATTTCAGAAATTGATCTGGACTTAGATAATGTGATTAGATAAGTGATTATTTGTGATTCAATGGTTGTTAAATCTATGTGCCAATGTGATTAGGGTATGTGCTGACTGCAATAAACAGTGTTATGTGTTAAAGTATGTTGTTCTAATAGAACGAACGATCTTATTAATGATAGGTCGTGAGATAAACGATAAATCTAAATTGCAAACTGTAAGCAGCGCTTCAGGCAAGTATCCTACCTTTGCATTTTCTTTATGCAATTGGACAAGTGTAAGAATGTTTCAGAATTATACTATTACTGTACAGATTGTTAAACCTATATTATATACGCCCATTGTTTATCAACATGTTAGTATATGGTAATTCAGATATATATTCTGTTCGTTAATTTCTATAAATGATTATACAAGTGTCCCCACTTGGATAATCATTGTATTTAATCACATGTTGATACACCTTTGATATACATATATGTTGAATTATAGATTATTCTTGAAACGAGATAAAACCTTTGATTTGGAATCTAGACAAGTATGAACATCCCTACACGGGAAAACTTTTTGTGCACCCAAGGTGGAACAGAGTGAACGATCCTATCGTTCTTGTAATGTAGTATTGATCAATGCAGGGCATAACGGGCTGATCACCCCCCGTGCCCGTAAGTTATGTCGGTTTATAGATGGATTTCTGTTTAACCTTTTCGAAAATAAAAACAACGTTCATGGCATGTCACCATAGCCCTAGTTATAGTCATTATGTAGTTTCAAAAATTTGAAAGAGAGTTGTTATGTTATTATTATCAATTCAGAATACTTCACAACTATTGACTGGTTGTAGAAGAATAGTACAAAGAAAACATTTAAATCCTTTTACCTTATATATATATATATATATATATATATATATATATATATATATATATATATATATATATATATAATGGCTATTACTTGCTGGGCACTAAAATGCTCATCCTTCCTTAAATTTAAATGTTTTCAGCTAAGTGCGAACGACTAAAGAGCTCTGCTAAGAACAAAGAAAAAGGGAAGGTTACTGAATGAACGAATTACTATGTTATGTAATAGTTTGATGATATTAAGACAAGTATGATATATATTATCTATCATGGGTTGTAATGAATGTTTAATGGTTACGTACTTGGGAGCTAGACTCTGATAATTATGTAAATTAAGTTGATCTTTTATATTATTGTTATTATTATTAGTATTATTCCGCCCATAGAAATGGTATCTTGAAGAACCGAGTTCGGGTTTTAAGTACCCGAGTTTGGGGTCTTTACAGTTCGTAAGACCTATAATCAATAATGTCGGTCTCACAATTAGCACAATCGTTTATAACACGTAACATTGTATTCTACATTCAAACTTCTCCTAGGTACATTATCACACAATCACATCAGTGTTTATAAACTATATAAACACTTAACAAGTCTAACAAGTTTGGTCTGGTTGGACTTCGGTCTCATCTCGGTGCCTTAGTCACCTTATCCGACAATTAACACAATTATTGTCAATTAAACTTGGTCTCTAAGCTTCAATATTATTTTAGATAAGTTAAATATCGTTTATAATATTTTTCGGAAGCTTTTAATAATTTATAAATAATTATTATTATTTATAATAATTTTTTAAACACTTAAATCATTTTTAAATGATTTAATTATCAAATAATCTTATTATCATTAACATTTAATAATATAAAAATATTAATGCTATACTTGTCAAAATATTAAAGTTATTATATTAAAGTTATTGTTAATAAATTAAAATATTTTTAAATCATTAATATTCTACTTAAATAATTTTTAAAGTAATTAAAATTATTTTTAAATTATCACCATTAATATTTAAATATTAATAAAATTATTATCAAAATATTAAAAGTCATTAATTATAACTTAAAATATTTTTAAAACATTTTTCTCATTTTTAAATGATTTTTAAATCAATAACATCATTTTTAATTCATTTATTTAATATAATAATTAAATAAATATAATATCATTAATATTAATTTATTAATGAGAATTCTCCAAAAATATTAAAAATTATATTTTATAATTCAAAATATTTTCTAACACTTTATTCTTATTTAAAATGATTTTTAAATCAATAAAATCATTTTTATCTTATTTATTTAATTTAATAATTAAATAAATCTAATATCATTAATATTAATTTATTAATGAAAATTCTCCAAAAATATTAAAAGTCACATTTTATAACTCAAAATATTTTTAAATACATTATTCTTATTTAAAATAATTTTTCATAATATTAAATCATTTTTCTCTAATTTATTTAATACACTAATTAAATAAATTAAATACCTTTAATATTTAAATAATTATAAATATTAAAGAAAAATATTCTAATTGGTCAAAAATTATTTTTCATAATTTAAAATAAATTTTAAAACCATTTTTAATAATTTTTATAATTTATTTCTAATTTTAAATAATTTCCGGAATATTCAGAAATTAGAAAATAAATAAACCGTCGCTAAAGGGCTTTACCGACACAAAGCGTCGCTGTTGGTGTTCTTGAGCCTCAAGAACACTGACAGCCGGCAGTGCTAGGGTCAACGTTTGACCACGCTTAATTCTCTTGTTAATCGTTTCTGGGCTTTCTTGAGCATCGATCTTGTAGTAGAAATGTAGTACTACAAGTTCTAATCAATATCTGAGTCAAAGAACCAAACATCACGAAGATCTAAGCTCACTAAATTGCTATCAGACCAAATCTGGGGTTTCTGGGTAACCCAAAAACCCAGACAGCGTCGACCCGACACTTTCTAGCTCATTTTAATATACGTTCGGTTCATTAATAGGTCAATATTATGGTTCATACATGTAGTACATATGTCAAAGAACATATAGGAATCAACAGATAAGTTAATCAACAACACATTCGCCAGATTAAGTTCGGTCAAATCCTGTCAGAAATTATGTTCTTCCGAATTCTGGGTTTTCCAGAAACGGCAACCATGATTGACAGGCCTAGTTTGACCATTCCCTTTGTTCGATATGATGATGGTTTAAAGTATATTAAGGCATGGATCTATACTTCAGACAACAGGCTACAAGTATATTACAACAACATTAACAAATAACATCATAACGACCAGATCTGGGCCTTCCAAAAACTTGTCAGACACGGTTTTTAACTTTCTGGGTTGCCCAGATTTTCAGCCGGTCAAGCTTGGTCAACGGTGTTTAACCGATTATAACTCGCGATCTAGACATCTGATGGTTGTACTATCACTTGTAGAATAAAGACAACATAACAGGCTACCAATACAAAACATAAAACAAGAAAAAACATAAACAGACAGAGATCAGTGGCTTCTAACATTAGCTTGTCAGACGCCTTTACAGCTCAAGAACAATTTTTGAAAAACTTTATTTTAAGGCACTTTGATGCTATGGATTTATGATAGATTATCATAGATCTTCATAAAACATCCATTAGTAAGATTTTAAACATATAAACACAAAATTTTTCTAAGCAACTTGGATCAAAATAAAAATTAGGGTTATACCTTCAAGCTTCAATTCTTGATCCTAGATCTCCGAATATGATCTATGTGTTTAAGAGGGGTATTTTGTGACTGATTTACTTGAGGAAATCGGAGGTCTTGGTGAGAGAGAGAGTAGGTGAGAGCATGTTAGCAAAATGGCTAATAAAATGGACTTTCTCTCTCTTATAATCAATTTATATACAATGATATGTTGCAAGGCTGAGATTTTCGGCTGATTGACTGTAAATTTGTGTCACAAAGTCAATGTGTTAGTTCACCTACTAAAGTTATGAGCCATTTTTAGAAGTTACAATTTAAAGAAAGTAAAAAGGACATTTTTGTCATTTACTAAATACATTTAATGACATTCTTGACATTTGTTCAAATCCTTAGGGTTTAACCCTAAGATTTTAACCCTTAGGTTTTAAAATATTAACTTTCTAAGATTTTCTAAATTATGGTTTTAAATTAGAAAATTAAAATTTTGAAACTAAAATTAGGTTTTCCTAATTAAATTAGATTTTCCTAATTAAATTAGGTTTTCTTAATCATATCAACATTTAATAAATATATTAGGCCATCCAATTAGGATTAGGGTTGCCTAATTAAGGTTTATAAATCCCGAATATGAAATTAGGGTTTTAATTAGAAAAATTAAAATTTTTAAATTACAATTAGGGTTTGTAAAATAGAAATTAAGATAACTAAAATATAATTAAGGTTTTCTAATCATATTAAAGTTTAATACATACATTAGACTTATCAATTAGGATCAGGGTTTCCTAATTAGGGTTTTAGGATTTCTGAATATGAAATTAGGATTTTTCGACTTTCGATTAGGGTTTCTAACAGTACGTTAGGGTTTCTAATCTCTTATTAGGGTTTGTTAATTACAAACCTTATCCGATCAATCATTGATCAATAAATCTCTTCGGTACAAACACATACTCATTAATATAATTATTTTAATTATATTTTCTATCGAATCCCTATCCAGACTTAGTGTTAGGGTTTCTAATCTTGTTAAGCACAACTCTACTCTAATTTTATTAGTCAATACACAAATTGACCTTCTCGAGACTCGCATCACAGATACTTGTCACAAAAATTGATAATCAATATTAATATTAATTAAAAAAAAATTATTCGTAAAATTTTGATTATTCGAAATTCTGGGTTATCACAGTTTTATTACAAATATATGTAACTCTTATGGTGCCTCGACCACAACACCTTACAATGGTACCTTACATAAAGGTACAGTCAATAACTGTTTTAGAAATTAAAATATTTGAAAAATGCTCAAGGAAACCTTCGTATATGGGAGACCATACATTTAAGTTATAATAGATATCATATGTCCACAAAATTATCCTTGGTTGACCCAATAGTCCCCAAAGAAAAACGAGAAGATTGCTATCATGTTCTTTCCAATGGTGAGTCTTCTCTTGACATATATTTATCTCCATTATCTCCAATTGAGAATTATATTTCAACAAAACTCCAAGATTATATAGGTAGTGCTCATAGATATAATCAACAAGTGCATGTGCACAACCTTGTCTTATGATAACACGAAGTCGTCTGTCATTAGACATCTTATATGATAGTGGCAAAACACCCTTCCAAAGTTGGGTTCACCTCACCCTATTCGGTTCACCAAAATCAACGATTAAAATGACGTATAAAATACGACACACTTATCTATAATTATCAATAAAATTATTTTCATACTGTTTAAGGAGAACCTCAACAGCTATAGACCACCGTTCTAATCCCCTGTTACCTCCGCTCGACCTAACTACATTCTTATTACCTGAAAGGAATTGTGAAGAAAAAGGGTGAGCACAACTAGCCTAGTAAAGAGTATCATGACTAAAGATAATTAAATTATCAATAGCCTTCGTAAGTAATAAATCAGAGATTTAGAACATATGGTAAATGATAAAACTTTTCAACCATAGTTGCAGCGGAACGAGCAATCCATTAGAAGAGTCAAATAGATTATAAAGTCTATTATCTTCTCTATGTTAAAAGTCCAACAACAATGTTTTATCCCTGTAACATCAATCAACAATTCCTGTCCACAATCATATGAATAACTCATAATCATAATTGTGGTTCTAAATTCCTCTTCGCACCCAGGACGAAGATAATTTTCATCACCTGTCTTTACCTGAAACATCAAAGATCATGGTTATACCAAATCACAGTTCCTGTTCATAATCATACTAATAAATTCATCTTTGCACTACGGGCCAAAGATATTTATTAACAGTTCATCCTTGCACTACAGGCCAAAGACATGCACCTTTATTTTAGAAGAGTCAAGTAGAGCATGATATCTACTATCTTCTATGAATTAAAAGTTTATTATCAATATTTTCTCGCTAAGACTCAGCACAATAAATATTCCACATCACCAAATTATCCATGCACTACAGGCCAAGGATATTCATTAGTATCACGACCACAAATTATCCATGCACTACGGGCCAAGGATAATTGTGTTTTCATCAACGGTCATGATCACGCCATAAAATAATTCATCTTTGCACCCTTGGCCGAAGAGAACCCATGGTCATGATCATACCAAAAACTGTCCATCAATGCACAACGGGCCAATTAGGACTTTTACCATATCATTTGCAACATTACGGTCATGATTATACCGAATGATTCCTGTTCATAATTATACCAATCAACAGTCCATCTATGCACGTAAGCCAAAGATGACTTTCATCACAATATAAGCATGAGGATGATGACAATGACATAAGCATTAATCAAACGAAATCAAGGATAAATATTAAAGACTTTAAATTTATTCAGAGTTTAAAAATATCCAAATTGTCAACATGATACTGCTTTGTGGAGTAAAATTCAAGAATAATATTTATGTATCAAAAATAATTTGGACATAAAAAAAATATATTTTTCGGGTGAATTGTACTTCGTGAATAGTACCCTGTGAATAGTACTTCGTGAATAGTACTTCGTGAATATTACCCCGACATGAAAAGTGCCTCAAATACCCGAGTGAATAATATTCTAGTAAATAATTATGTGAATAGTAACCCATGAATAGAAACTCGTGAATAGTACTCCTACACGAAAAGTGTCCCGAATATCCGAGTAAATAATATTCGAGTGAATAGTAACTGGATGAATAGTAACCCATAAATTGTGACGCCCCCAAAATAGGTATACATCACCTATTCTGAGTCACCAAATACATGGTACAGAATACAAATACAATCTTTAATATACAACAAGAGAACTGTGAGTTTTAATACAAATACTGTCTTCTAGACAATATCCACTCTCAGAATAAGTCCTCATTACATTTATTGTCACATTATTTAATAGAATAGTGAGGACTACTAAAACTATCATCTGGTCCATCACTCCGTTCCCCGTCTCGTCCCAGCTATATTCTCATTTCCTGAAGAGAACAGTGAAAGAAAGGGTGAGCTCAACTAGCCCAGTAAGAAATATTATGACTAAGATAATGTAGAATAAATTATCATTAGTCTTCAACAATGTTAAACTGATAAAATACAATAGACATCAAGTTTAACTGCAGCGGAACCAGTAATCCATTAAAAGAGTCAAGTAGAGAATAAAATCTACTATCTTTTATGATTTAAAAGATTTTTCATCACTTTTATAGTTGGGACTCAGCTTAATAAATTATTCACATCATCCCTGCACTACGGCCAATGATATTCATTAGTATCACGACCACAAATTATCCATGCACTACGGGCCAAGGATATTCGTGTATTTATTAATGGTCATGATCATGCCAACAACTGTCCATCAATGCACTACAGGCAAATGAGGACTTTTACCACAATATTTGTAACATTACGGTCATGATTATACCGAATAATCTCTGGTCATAATCATACCAAGTCCATCTATGCACTACAGGCCACAGATGACTTTCAACATAATATAAACATGAGGATGATGACAATGATATAAGAATTCAATAAAACAAGTTCAAGAATTAATTTATCTAAGAACTAATAACGTCCAAATTGTCAATATGATACTGCTTTGTGGAGTAAAATTTAAGAATGCTTAGAAGAATATTTTCACGAAAGGATACTGGATGAAGCACAAATATTAAGGATATTCCACTAATTTCATGGAGTATAAAAGCCAAAACTTTAACCCACTGAGTACAATAAAGAATGGAACAACAAAAGAAATCACCAGGCATGCGATAGACCGCACAGACAGGTTATTCCAATAGAATACTAAATAACGGAACAAGGTCAGGCGTAGTCGCATCGAACAAAATGTTCCAACAGAATAATAAAGACGGAACCAGGTCCGACATAAAACGCACAGACAGGATATTCCAACAGAATAATAAAGAATGGAATAACAGAAGAATTTCACCAAGTATAGGGTAGTCGCGTATACAGGTTATTCGAACAGAATAATAAATAATGGAATAACAGAAGTTCTCTTCATGAATACAAAAAAAATAATACCCTTTACGAGTATTGAAAGAAAATAGTTCTCTTCGTGAATGCAAAAGAAATAACACCCCTTACCGTAAAAGAAACTTGATATCGGAGTAGTGAAGTAGCAAAATAATTTTCTTCTCTCTCTCTATAATTTTTCTCTCTAGAGTTTCAGTGAATTCGTAAGAAATAATGAAGGAATGAGCTTCTATTTATAGAAGAATGGGCTGCATAGTAACTAATTCATGAACGGTCCAGATTGATTTACTTTTAAACGGACGGTCCATATTGGTTTACTATTAAAACTTAAAGCAACGGTCCATACTGATTTACTATTAAAACTTTAAACCAGCGATCTATATTGATTTACTATTATAACTTTCCACCAGCGGTCCATATTGATTTACAATTAAAACTTTAAACCAGTGATCCATATTGATTTACTATTATAACTTTCCACCAGCGGTCCATATTGATTTACTATTATATCTTCAACCAACGGTCTGAAAAATTAGCACATCTCCTCATGGAATAATATTGTACCCAAAAATAATTTGGACCGAAAAGAAATATATCTTACGGGTGAATAGTATCCCGTGAATAGTAACTCGTGAATAGTAACTCGTGAATAGTAACTCGTAAATAGTAACTCATGAATAGTAACTCGTGAATAATAACTCGTGAATAGTAACCCAACACGAAAAGTGCCCCGAATACCCGTTTGGTCAATATAACCTCCAGACATCAACAATTACTGTAGCAATAATTTAGTATAACTGAGTGACTTCTCACGTAAGCATCAATAATCAATACCGTGTGCTACTGTGCAACTACGCGTATTACTGTACTTTTAACACCGGGTGTTTCAACAGTTAACGATAAAACTTCTGCCGTTATTTCATAAAGTATTTTTGTCATTTTCTCAATCCGATAATAATTCCGTTGTGGGGTCCACCAATGATTGTGCCGTTGTACGAATATTCTCTGTTAAAACGAATATTCCCCGACCAATCGAATATTATATAACCACTTGCTTACTTTGCAAAATTTGTAAATATTACCCACAACTATAACATTATATTAAATCCACACCATAATATTTAAAAAATTATTTCGAGAAAATTAAATCTTTACTCATAAAATCTAGGATCTCACAATCTGCCCTCCTTATAAAATTTCGCCTTCGAAATTTACGTACGTACCTGGTATGCCGAACAGGTGAGGATACATTGACTTCACTTCAAATTCTAACTCTTGAGGTATAACCTTTGAGCGTCGAATATGATCCTTCTTATCCAAGATGTTAACACGTATCTCCTCATACGTTAAATCTTCTGCTATCTCGTCCGGTTTAAAATTAATAATGTGGTTCGGGTCGTCTACATATTTACGTAACATCGATACGAAAAAAAAACGTTCTGAACACGCAACATACTTGGCGATAAAACGAGTCTATAAGCCACAGTTCCTACTTGATCGAGGATTTCAAATGGGCCAATTAAATTGAGGGTTGAGATTTTCTCTATTCGTCGATTCTTGCTTCTAGAATAACGCCCTCTTGAACCTTCTTCTTCATATTCATCAGCTCTGAGTATGTAGCTTGAGTGATTTTAACTTTATTGATTACAGTCGATTCTAATCGTATATTCGTTATCTTCACTTGGGTTCGTATATTCGCACTTGTAACCGCATACGATCTTCTACTCAACGCGTCAGCTACCACGTTCGTACTTCCACGATGATATTGAATGGTACGATCGTAATCTTCAATAGCTCGAGCCAACGTCTTCGGCGCATAATACGTTCGTTTTAGTTAAAGAAATATTTGAGGGTTTAAGAAATGGATTTTGTACTGGGGTCAATACAAAATTCAATTTTACGCTCTGGGGTAGGCTAAGAAGTCTTCAAGAATACGTCAGGAACTTTATTAATAATAGAAATATCGTTTAAAACTGTGACCCTCATCCAAGACTTGGATATCACGTCACATTGATACCTATCAACTTGCCATCATCATTCACGACGTCGCCTACAGAAAGTCTGGCTTCGGTGCATTCCACACAATAAAGTCACCAACGAAAGGACCGGGGCTCTTTACTTATGGCTTGATATGACAATGATTGACTTTAGTGGTTTGGTTGCTTGAATTTGTATAACAGGTTGGTTAGGAGTATGAAAGCTAACAACCTTATGAAAAGCATGATGAGTAGTTAACCAATCATTTTCAAAAATCACATCAAAGACAAGTATTTTCAAAGAGATAAGATTGACAGGTAACGTGAAAGTGTTGATTTGAACAAGATTTATAAATAGTGGAGGTAACGAAGGTTTCTCCCAACTGAGTTTAAACAGATATATCAAAGTCTAACTTCTCCGGAGTTAACTTCAAACATTGAACACAACTAGGTAAAATAAAAGAGTGAGTAGAACCGGTATCTAATACAGTATAGACTTCACAAGAGTTTATGACTAACATACCCGTAATAATTTTATTTAGGTTTCTTGTCACGAAAAAAATGCTCTCTCTTAAACTACCGGCTTTGACTTTTCTGGGACGGCCTTTGGTGCCTCCATCCTATCTGAACTTGTCTTCGGTGAACGACAAAATCGGGCTAAGTGATCTTCTCTTCCAAAATTATAACATGCTTTGGACGGCATCGCGCAGTTTAGACTGATGTGTCCCTCCCCTCCTCATTTAAAGCATATGATAGGTGGTCGTTCTCATTTCTTAACAACGGGTGCTGGTGCTGACGTCTTTCCATCATTGTTGAATCTCCTCTTCTTGAAATGTCCATTCTTATTATTTTGACCATGATTACCACCGAAGTGGTTACCATTTCTGGCATGTTGATTCCCTCCATGTTTATTGTCAGTGCTTTGATGACTGTTATCACCGGTATTATCATTTTGCCGGCTGTTCTCTTTTAGTTGCGTTGACTCGTTATCGCGCTCCACTAACTGAGCCCTATTTACAATATCTGAATACAAACACATTTTATAAGAAATAAGATATTGACGTATCTCCGGCGTCAAACCTCTTAAAAACATCCGCATCATTATCTCTTCATTATCAAGCAAGTGGGACACAAATCTGGACAACTCGGCAAACTTGGCTTCGTACTGCGACAATGTCATGTTATTTTGCTCCAACTTGATAAATTCCAGCTCCTTCATGTGACGAATGCTTTCGGAAAAGTACTTGTCATTGAACAGCTCTTGGAACTTCTCCCAAGACATCTTGAGTGCGTCAGGCTGGGTATGTTTTACAGATTCCCACCAGTTATCTGCCTCTTCACGCAACATAAAGGTGGTAAAGAGAACCTTTTGCTCCTCGGAGCATCCCAAGACATCAAATATCTTGGTGATCTGCTTTAACCACGTTTCCGCCTTAAGTGGTTCTGGCTTTCCCAAAAACTCTGGTGGTCCCAGCTCCTTGAATTGCTTAGCGGTGACCAACCTTGGGTTGCCATTGTTTCCTCCTCCATTATTAACAGGAGCCGCCTTCGCCTGATGTTGCATGAATTATAAAAAACTCCTAAACGTACCGTCGTTCGTCAATTGATCAGTATTGTTGTTTACATGAGGATTATTGTCTTCCTGGTGCACATTGTCTTGATTATTGATCTGTGGAGACTCAACGGTCTCCTGTGCTCCATTATTTATCTCAACATTTTCAGATGCCATTTTCAAATACTGCCACAAAACAAGGGTTAATTAACATATCACATATTATCTCTATACTCTGACCGACCAATTAAATACCAAATAAAATTAGGTAGGTCATACTAGCGAAAGAATTCCCCCGTCTCTTCCCTCCTAGTTCTTGCCTCACATCTCTGATACCAACTGTGACGCCCCCAAAATAGGTATATATCACCTACTCTGAGTCGCCAAATACATGGTACAGAATACAAATACAATCTTTAATATACAACAAGAGGACTGTGAGTTTTAATATAAATACTGTCTTCTAGACAATATCCACTCTCAGAATAAGTCCTCATTACATTTATTGTCACATTATTTAACAAAATAGTGAGGACTACTAAAACTATCATCTGGTCCATCACTCCGTTCCCCGACTCGTCCCAGCTATATTCTAATTTCCTGAAGAGAACAGTGAAAGAAAGGGTGAGCTCAACTAGCCCAGTAAGAAATATTATGATTAAGATAATGCAGAATAAATTATCATTAGTCTTCAACAATGTTAAACTGATAAAATACAATAGACATCAAGTTTAACTGCAGCGGAACCAGTAATCCATTAAAAGAGTCAAGTAGAGAATAAAATCTACTATCTTTTATGATTTAAAAGATTTTTCATCACTTTTATAGTTGGGACTCAGCTTAATAAATAATCCACATCATCACTGCATTACGGCCAAGGATATTCATTAGTATCACGACCACAAATTATCCATGCACTACAAGCCAAGGATATTCGTGTATTCATTAATGGTCATGATCATGCCAACAACTGTCCATCAATGCACTACGGGCCAATGAGGACTTTTACCATAATATTTGTAACATTACGGTCATGATTATACTGAATAATCTCTGGTCATAATCATACCAAGTCCATCTATGCACTACAGGCCACAGATAACTTTCAACATAATATAAACATTAGGATGATGACCATGATATAAGAATTCAATAAAACAAGTTCAAGAATTAATTTATCTAAGAACTAATAACGTCCAAATTGTCAATATGATACTGCTTTGTGGAGTAAAATTCAAGAATGCTTAGAAGAATATTTTCACGAAA
The DNA here is from genome assembly GCA_016801055.1 of Panax notoginseng. Classification (NCBI taxonomy): domain Eukaryota; kingdom Viridiplantae; phylum Streptophyta; class Magnoliopsida; order Apiales; family Araliaceae; genus Panax; species Panax notoginseng. Next base: position 80,974,132 of record CM029018.1, read on the forward strand.
GGATACTGGATGAAGCAAAAATATCAAGGATATTCCACTAATTTCATGGAGTATAAAAGCCAAAACTTTAACCCACTGAGTACAATAAAGAATGGAATAACAAAAGAAATCACTAGGCATGCGATAGACCGCACAGACAGGTTATTCCAACAGAATAATAAATAACGGAACCAGGTCAGGCGAAATTCGCACCGACAGGATGTTCCAATAGAATAATAAAGAATGGAATAACAACAGAAATGACCATGCATGCGGTACTTCGCATAGACAGGTTATTCCAATAGAATACTAAATAACGGAACCAGGTCAGGCGTAATACGCACCGACAGGATGTTCCAACAGAATAATAAAGACGGAACCAGGTCTGGCGTAAAACGCACAGACAGAATATTCCAACAGAATAATAAAGAATGGAATAACAGAAGAATTTCACCAAGTATAGGGTAGCCGCGTATACAGGTTATTCCAACAGAATAATAAATAATGGAATAACAGAAGTTCTCTTCATGAATACAAAAAAAATAATACCCCTTACGAGTATTGAAAGAAAATAGTTCTCTTTGTGAATGCAAAAGAAATAACACCCCTTACCGTAAAAGAAACTTGATATCGGAGTAGTGAAGTAGCAAAATACTTTTCTTCTCTCTCTCTATAATTTCTCTCTCTAGAGTTTCAGTGAATTCGTAAGAAATAATGAAGGAATGATCTTCTATTTATAGAAGAATGGGCTGCATAGTAACTAATTCATGAACGGTCCATATTGATTTACTTTTAAACGGACGGTCCATATTGGTTTACTATTAAAACTTAAAGCAACGGTCCATACTGATTTACTATTAAAACTTTAAACCAGCGAGCTATATTGATTTACTATTATAACTTTCCACCAGCGGTCCATATTGATTTACAATTAAAACTTTAAACCAGTGATCCATATTGATATACTATTATAACTTTCCACCAGCGGTCCATATTGATTTACTATTATATCTTCAACCAACGGTCTGAAAAATTAGCACATCTCCTCATGGAATAATATTGTACCCAAAAATAATTTGGACCGAAAAGAAATATATCTTACGGGTGAATAGTAGCCCGTGAATAGTAACTCGTGAATAGTAACTCGTAAATAGTAACTCATGAATAGTAACTCGTGAATAATAACTCGTGAATAGTAACCCAACACGAAAAGTGCCCCGAATACCCGTTTGGTCAATATAACCTCCAGACATCAACAATTACTGTAGCAATAATTTAGTATAACTGAGTGACTTCTCACGTAAGCATCAATAATCAATACCGTGTGCTACTGTGCAACTACGCGTATTACTGTACTTTTAACACCGGGTGTTTCAACAGTTAACGGTAAAACTTCGGCTGTTATTTCATAAAGTATTTTTGTCGTTTTCTCAATCCGACAATAATTCTGTTGTGGGGTCCACCAATGATTGTGACGTTGTACGAATATTCCCTATTAAAATGAATATTTCCCGACCAATCGAATATTATATAACCATTTGCTTACTTTGCAAAATTTATAAATATTACCCAAAACTTTAACATTATATTAAATCCACACCATAATATTTAAAAAATTATTTCGAGAAAATTAAATCTTTATTCATAAAATCTGGGGTCTCACATAAATAGTAACTCATTACTCCATGAATAGTACTCATAAAAGGAAAATACAAAAGAAAACAATATTCCATGACGAGTACAAAAGAAATGATATCTCATACGAATATAATAGAATATACGAAACTGTAAATGGATTTTCACCTACCATGCGGTAATCCACGTAGACAGATTATTTGCACAATTTAATAAAGAATAAATACGAAGGGTCATTCACCATGCATGCGGTAGTCCGCGTAGATAGGTTATTCCAACAAAATAATAAAGAATGAATACGAATGGTCATTTACCATGCACACGGTAGTCTGCATAGACATGTTATTCCAACAGAATAATAAAGAATGGAATAACAGAAGAATTTCACCATGCATACGGCAGTCCGCGTATACAGGTTATTCCAACAGAATAATAAAGAATGGAATAACAGAAGAATTTCACCATGCATACAGTAGTCCGCGTATACAGGTTATTCCAACGGAATAATAAAGAATGAAATAACAGAAGAATTTCACCATGCATACGGTAGTCCACGTAGACAGGTTATTTCAACAGAATAATAAAGAATGGAATAACAACCCTTACGAGTATTGAAAGAAAATAACTCGCTTCATGAATACGAAAGAAATAATACCCTTTACGAATATTAAACGAAAATAATATTCATACGAATACGAAAAATAACTTCTCTTCAGAATATGAAATAAATAATACCCCTTACCTCAGAAGAAGACTGGATACTGGAATAGTGAAGTAACAGACTTCTCTTCTTCTTTCTCTTTATAGCTTCTTTCTCTATAACTTCTCTCTCTATAATTTCTCTTGTGAGTCTTAGTGAATTGGGGAGAATGAAGGAAGAATGAGCTTTTATTTATAGGAAAATATAGTTTTGATACTTGCACATTTTGGTGCTCGAAATATTATAGTATAATACCTTCATCTTTTCCTTTATTTTTAATTTAGTCATACAAGTATTATCAAACTTGCACCACCTTCCCTAATAGTATATCATGTGAATCAATAGTACAATCATGTGAATCAATAGTTCTAGACATGTGAAAAAAATAATTACAGTATAGTACCTTCATCTATACCTCCATTTTAAATTTAGTTATGCAAGTATTATCAATCTTGCACCATCTCCCCTAATAGTACATGCATGGGAGTCAATAGTACACACATGTAAACAAATAGTTATAAGCATGTGAGTTAATAGCAATTAATTGCTCATTTATCCGATTAATTACCCGATTGGTCAATACAACCTCCAGACATCAATTATTATCGAAATAAATGTCGATTTTCACCAACACTAATAATCCCGACACAATGGAACTATCAATTTTAACTTTAATCAACACAAACTTATTCATCATTAATATTATAACTCACAATATTTAACAACCAGATCATTCTCAAGAAAGAATGGGCTTTCCGATAAGGATTTCTCCTTATTGGCGCGCAATTAGGTGACCAAACCTCTCCTTGACAAAACTTCTAGACATTGTCAATAATGCAAATAATAATATGAATAACTTTGTCGTTTCAATTATTGATTTAATAATATAAAATATTATGCATATGATACTGTGATAATAATTGAATCAATAATATGAGAGATATTATGCGGCAATTACTGTATCAATAATTGAGTGACTTTTTACGTAAGCATCAATAATCAATACCGTGTGCTACTATATAACCACACATATTACTGTACTTTTATCACCAGGTAGTTCAACAATTTAACGGTAAAACTTTCACCGATATTTTTATAAAAAGATATTTCTGTCATTTTTTAACTGTGACAATACTTCTATTGTGGGGTCCACCAATGATTATGCCATCGTACGAATATTTCCTGTTAAAACGAATATTCCCTGACCAATCGAATATTTTTCGACACAACGAATATTTTATATCAACTTGCTTACTTTGTAAAATTTTCACATGTCACCCTTAACTTTAATCCTTTCTCAATTTAACCATTTACTAAATAGAATAATAATTTGAATATTTTTATTTCGTAAAATTCGGGGTCTTACAATCTCCCCTCTTTATGAAATTTTTCCCTCGAAATTTATGTACTTGGTAGTTCGAAGAGATGAGAATACCTTGCTTTCTTTTCGAATTTTAGCTTCCCGGTTATTTTCTCTGTATCATGATTTTCCCCATTGCTCATCTCCTGTATTTCAAATATCATTCTAGAATATATCTTCAAAATAAAGGTTAATTGACATATCACAATTTGTCAGCTTATCAAGTAAAAAATTTCAGCTTAGATAAGTCACACACTAGCGAAGTATATTACTCGTCTCTCCCCTCCTAGTTCTAGACTCATATCTCCGCAATCGACCATATCCCTAAGCTCTGATACCAAATGTGACGCCCCCAAAATAGGTATACATTACCCATCTTGGATCGCCAAAAAATACACTATTGACCACTCCATTTATACAACTGTCGTGCAAAATACGACCATAGTTAAACTGTGAGTTTTAATACAAATATATGTAACTCTCATGGTGCCTCGACCATAACACCTCACAATGGTACCTTACATAAAGGTACAGTCAATAACTGTTTTAGAAATTAAAAGTTTTAGAAAATTCTCAAGAAAACCTTCGTATATGGGAGACCATACGTTTAAGTTATAATAGATATCATATGTCCACAGAATTATCCTTGGTTGACCCAATAGTCCCCAAAGAAAAACGAGAAGATTGCTATCATGTTCTTTCCAATGGTGAGTCTTCTCTTGACATATATTTATCTCCATTATCTCCAATTGAGAATTATATTTCAACTAAACTCCAAGATAATATAGGTAGTGCTCATAGATATAATCAGCAAGTGCATGTGCACAACCCTGTCTTATGATAACACAAAGTCGTCTATCATTAGACATCTTGTATGATAGCGGCAAAACACCCTTCCAAAGTTGGGTTCACCTCACCCTATTCGGTTCACCAAAATCAACGATTAAAATGACGTATAAAATACGACACACTTATCTATAATTATCAATAAAATTATTTTCATACTGTTTAAGGAGAACCTCAACAGCTATGGACCACCGTTCTAATCCCCTGTTACCTCCGCTCGACCCAACTACATTCTTATTACCTGAAAGGAATTGTGAAGAAAAAGGGTGAGCACAACTAGCCTAGTAAAGAGTATCATGACTAAAGATAATTAAATTATCAATAGCCTTCGTCAGTAATAAATCAGAGATTTAGAACATATGGTAAATGATAAAACTTTTCAATCATAGTTACAGCGGAACGAGCAATCCATTAGAAGAGTCAAATAGACAATAAAGTCTATTATCTTCTCTATGTTAAAAGTCCACCAACAATGTTTTATCCCTATAACATCAATCAACAATTCCTTTCCACAATCATGTGAATAACTCATAATCATAACTGTGGTTCTAAATTCCTCTTCGCACCTAGGACGAAGATAATTTTTATCACATGTCTTTACCTGAAACATCAAAGATCATGGTTATATCAAATCACAGTTCCTGTTCATAATCATATTAATAAATTCATCTTTGCACTATGGGCCAAATATATTCATTAACAGTTCATCCTTGCACTACATGCCAAAGACATGCAACTGTATTTTAGAAGAGTCAAGTAGAGCATGATATCTACTATCTTCTATGAATTAAAAGTTTATTATCAATATTTTCTCGCTGAGACTCAGCACACTAAATATTCCACATCACCAAATTATCCATGCACTACAGGCCAAGGATATTCCTTAGTATCACGGCCATGAATTATCCATGCACTACGGGTTATGGATAATAGTGTTTTCATCAACGGTCATGATCACGCCATAAAACAATTCATCTTTGCACCCTTGGCCGAAGAGAATCCATGGTCATGATCATACCAAAAACTGTCCATCAATGCACAACGTGCCAATGAGGACTTTTACCACATCATTAGCAACATTACGGTCATGATTATACCGAATGATCCTTGGTCATAATCATACTAATCAACAATCCATCTATGCACGTAAGTCAAAGATGACTTTCATCACAATATAAGCACGAGGAGGATGACAATGATATAAGTATTAATCAAACGAAATCAAGAATAAATATTAAAGACTTTAAATTTATCCAGAGTTTAAAAATATCCAAATTATCAACATGATACTGTTTTATGGAGTAAAATTCAAGAATAATATTTATGTATCAAAAATAATTTGGACAGAAAAAAAAAATATTTTTCGGGTGAATAGTACTCTGTGAATAGTACCATATGAATAGTACTTCGGGAATAGTACCTCGTGAATAGTATCCCGACTTAAAAAGTGTCCCAAATACCCGAATGAATAATATTCTAGTAAATAATAACTGGGTGAATAGTAACCCGTGAATAGTAACTCGTGAATAGTACTCCGACACGAAAAGTGTCCCGAATACCCGAGTGAATAATATTCGAGTGAATAGTAACCGGGTGAATAGTAACCCGTAAATAATAACTCATTACTCCATGAATAGTACTCATAAAAGGAAATTACAAAAGAAAACAATATTCCATGACGAGTACAAAAGAAATGATATCTCATACGTGTATAATAGAATTTACGAAACTGCAAATGAATTTTCACCAGCTATGCGGTAATCCACGTGGACAGATCATTTTCATAATTTAATAAAGAATGAATACGAAGGGTCATTTACCATGCATGCGGTAGTCCGCGTAGACATGTTATTCTAACAAAATAATAAAGAATGAATACGAATGGTCATTCACCATGCATACGGTAGTCCACATAGACAGGTTATTCTAACAGAATAATAAAGAATGGAATAACAGATGAATTTCACTATGCATACGGTAGTCCGCATACACAGGTTATTCCAACAGAATAATAAAGAATAAAATAACATAAGAATTTCACCATACATACAGTAGTCCGCGTATAAAAGTTATTCCAACAGAATAATAAAGAATGAAATAACAGAAAAATTTCACCATGCATACGGTAGTCCACGTAGACAGGTTATTCCAACAGAATAATAAAGAATTGAATAACAACCCTTACGAGTATTGAAAGAAAATAACTCTCTTCATGAATACGAAAGAAATAATACTCTTTACGAATATTAAACGAAAATAATATTCATACGAATACAAAAAAATAATTTCTCTTCAAAATATGAAATAAATAATACCCCTTATCTTAGAAGAAGGCTGGATACTGGAATAGTGAAGTAGCAGACTTCTCTTCTTCTTTCTCTCTATAACTTCTTTCTCTATAAATTCTCTCTCTATAATTTCTCTTGTGAGTCTTAGTGAATTGGTGATAATGAAAGAAGAATTGGCTTCTATTTATAGATAAATATAGTTTTGATAATTATACGTTTTGGGCTCGAAATATTATAGTATAATACCTTCATCTTTTCCTTCATTTTTAATTTAGACCTTCAAGTATTATCAAACTTGCACCATCTCCCCTAATAGTATATCATGTGAATCAATAGTACAATCATGTGAATCAATAGTTCTAGACATGTGAAAAAAATAATTACAATATAGTACTTTCATCTATAACTCCATTTTTAATTTAGTCATGCAAGTATTATCAATCTTGCACCACATCCCCTAATAGTACATGCATGTGACTCAATAGTACACACATGTGAACAAATAGTTATAAGCATGTGAATTAATTACAATTAATTGCTCATTTATCCGATTAGTTACCCGATTGGTCAATATAACCTCTAGACATCAATTATTATCGAAATAAATGTCGATTTCCACCAACCCTAATAATCCCAACACAATGGAACTATCAATTTCATCTTTATTCAACACAAACTTATTCATCATTAATATTATAACTCATAATATTTAACAACCAGATCATTCCCAGGAAAGATGTGGCTTTCCGATAAGGATTTCTCCTTATTGGCGCGCAATTAGGTGACCAAACCTCTCATTGACAGAACTTCTAGACATGTCAATATTGCAAATAATAATATGAATAACTTTGTCGTCTCAATTATTGATTTAATAATATAAAATATTATGCATATGATACTGTTACAATAATTGAATAAATAATATGAGAGATATTATGCAACAATTACTGTAGCAATAATTGAGTATAACTGAGTGACTTTTCACGTAAGCATCAATAAACAATGCCGTGTGCTACTATGCAACCACGCGTATTACTGTACTTTTATTACCGGGTAGTTCAACAGTTTAACGGTAAAACTTTTACTGTTATTTTTATAAAAAGATATTTTTGTCGTTTTCTAACTACGACAATACTTTCGTTGTGGGGTCCACAAATGATTATGCCGTCGTACGAATATTCCCTGTTAAAACGAATATTCTCCGACCAATCGAATATTTCCCGACACAACGAATATTTTATATCAACTTGCTTACTTTGTAAAATTTTCAAATGTCAACCTTAACTTTAACCTTTTCTCAAATTTAACCATTTACTAAATAGAATAATATTTTGAATACTTTTATTTCATAAAATTCGGGGTCTTACAATATCATGTGAATCAATAGTACAATCATGTGACTCAATAGTTTTATACATGTGAAAAAAATAATTACAGTATAGTACCTTCATCTATTCCTCCATTTTTAATTTAGTCATGCAAGTATTATCAATCTTACACCACCTCCCCTAATAGTACATGTATGTGACTCAATAGTACACACATGTGAATAAATAGTTATAAGCATGTGAATTAATAGCAATTAATTGTTCATTTATCCGATTAATTACCCAATTGGTCAATATAACCTCCAGACATCAATTATTATCGAATTAAATGTCGATTTCCACCAACATTAATAATTCCATCACAATGGAACTATCAATTTCATCTTTAATCAATACGAACTTATTCATCATTAATATTATAACTCACAATATTTAACAACCAGATCATTCCTAGGAAAGAGGGGGCTTTTCGATAAGGATTTCTCCTTATTGACGCGCAATTAGGTGACCAAACCTCTCATCACAAAACTTTCTAGACATCATCAATATTACAAATAACAATATGAATAACTTTGTCGTCTCAATTATTGATTTAATAATAATAAATATTATGCAGATGATACTGTGATAATAATTGAATCAATAATATGAGAGATATGATGCAATAATTACTGTAGCAATAATTGAGTATAACTGAGTGACTTCTCATGTAAGCATCAATAATCAATACCGTGTACTACTATGCAACCACACGTATTAATGTACTTTTACTACTGGGTAGTTCAAAAGTTTGATGGTAAAACTTTCGCCGTTATTTTTATAAAAAGATAATTCTGTCATTTTTTAACTACGACAATACTTCCGTTGTGGGGTCCACCAATGATTATGCCGTCGTACGAATATTCTTTGTTAAAATGAATATTCCCCGACCAATCGAATATTCCCCGACACAACGAATATTTTATATCAACTTGCTTACTTTGCAAAATTTTCAAATATCTCCCTTAACTTTAACCTTTATCAATTTAACCATTTACTATATAAAATAATAATTATAAAAAAATTGAATACTTTCATTTCATAAAATTCGGGGTCTTACAATCTCCCCTCCTTGTGAAATTTCGCCCTCAAAATTTATGTACGTACCTGATATGCTGAAGAGGTGAGGATACCTTGTCTAGATTCTAACTCTTGAGGTATAACCTTTGAGTGTCGAATATGATCATTCTTATCCAAGATTTTAACACGTATCTCCTCATACGTTAAATCTTCTGCTATCTCGTCTAGTTCTAATTCAATAATGTGGTTCGGGTCGTCAACATATTTACGTAACATCGATACGTGAAAAACGTTATGAACACGCAACATACTTGGCGATAAAGTGAGTCTATAGGCCACAATTCCTACTTAATCGAGGATTACTAATGGACCAATTAAATCGAGGGTTGATATTTCCTCTCTTCGTCTATTCTTGCTTCTAGTATAACGCCTTCTTGCACCTTCTTCTTCACATTCATAAGCTCTGAGTCTGTAGCTTGAGCGGTTTTAACTTTATCGATTAACGTCGATTCTACTCATATTATTTGACATCAGCATGTGGGTCCCTAGAGTCTTTAACTCTATCTCTATCATTTGTAAGTCAAATGAAATGGGTCTTTGTGGTAACAATATCGCACTCGTAAACGTATACGATCTTCTACTCAATGCATCAACTACCACATCTTTTTCTGCGATAATATTGAATGGTATGGTCGTAATCTTCAATAGCTCGAGCCAACGTCTTTGGCGCATGATACGTTCGTTTTGGGTGAAGAAATATTTGAGGGTTTTAGAAATGAGTTTTGTACTGGAGTCAATACAAAATTCGATTTCACGCTCTGGGGTAGGCCAGGAAGTTCTTCAAGAATACGTCAGGAATTTATTAATAATATAAATATTATTTAAAAACTATGACTCTCATCCAAGACTTGGATAAACATGTAATGAAGGTTTTTTCCAACGGAGTTTCAACAGATAAATCAAAGTCTAATTTCTCCGGAGTTAAATTTAAAGGTTGAGCGCAAGTAGGAGAAATAAAAGAATGGGTAGAACCAGTATCAAATAAGGTATAGACTTCGCAAGAATTTATAATTAACTAACCCGTGCTAACTTCATTCAGGTTACTCGCTTTTTGAGAACTCACGAAAAATGCTCTTCTTGAAACTACCGACTTTATTTTGTCCGTATCCGCCTTTGGTGCCACCGTCCCAGCTGGACTTGATTTCGCTACAGGATAAAATTGAGCTATGTGACCGTCTTTTCCATAACTAAAACATACCTTGAAAGGCTGTGAACAGTTTGGACTTATGTGTCCCTCCTCTCCACATCCGTAGCATCTAACTGGCGGTCGTTCTCCTCCCCTAGAATTTGTTGATGGCGCTAGTGCTGCTGCCGATGTCTTTCCATCATCGTTAAATCTTCTCTTCTTGAATTTTCCACTTGAATCATTTCTTCTATTATCTTGGCCTTGATTACCACCGAAGTGGTTACCATTTCTGGCATGATAATTTCCTCTAAGATGGTTATCATTGTTCCAATGGACATTGCCACTAGTACGATTATTATCGTGTTGTTAGTCATTATCTTTTGGTTAGCGTTGTTATTTTCCTGAGGATTATTGCCATCCTGATGTATATTATCCTGGGTATTGATAGTTGGTGACTTAACGGTCTCATGTGGTTCATTACTTATCTCAACATTTTTGGATGCCATTTTCAAATACTGCCATAAAATAAGGGTTAATTGACATGCCACATATTATCCCTATACTCTGACCGACCAATTAAATAACAACTAAACTTAGGTATGTCATACTAGCGAAGGAATTACCCGTCTCTCCCCTCCTAGTTCTAGTCTCACACCTCAGCCCCCCAAAATAGGTATACATCACGCATCTTGAGTCGCCAAATACATGGTATATAATTTAAATACAAACTTCTTTTATGCAGTACGACAAAATGTAGCTGTGAGTTTCAACACGGATAATGTCTCGTAGAGAGTATTCAGACTCAAATAAAGTCCTCATTACAATTATTATAACACTATTTCATTGAATAGTGATGACTACTAATGCAAACATCTGGACAGTCACTCCGTTCCCCGACTAGTCCCATCTATATTCTCATTTCATGAAGAGAACAATGAAAACAAAGGGTGAGCTCAACTAGCCCAATAAGAAATATTATGACTAAGATAATGCAGAATAAATTATCGTTAGCTTTCAATAGTGTTAAACTGATAAAATATAATAAACATCAAGTTTAACTGCAGTGGAACAAGCAATCCATTAGAAGAGTCAAGTAGAGCATGATATCTACTATCTTCTATGATTTAAAAAGTTTATCATCAATTTTATCGCTGAGACTCAGCTTAATAAATAAACCACATCATCGAATCATCCCTGCACTATGGGCCAAGGATATTCATGTAATCATCAATAGTCATGATTATACCGAATAATCCCTGGTCATAATCATACCAACAACTGTCCATCAATGCACTACAGGCCAATGAGGATTTTTACCACATCATTTGTAACATTACGGTCATGATTATACCGAATAATTCCTGGTCATAATCATACCAATCAATAGTACATCTATGCACGTAAGCCACAGATGACTTTTATCACAATATAAGCATGAAGATGATGACAATGATATAGAAATTCAATTAAAAGAAAGCAAAGGGTAAATTTTTAAAGATTTATAACTTAATTTATCCAGATTTCAATAATGTCCAAATTGTCAACATGATACCGCTTTGTGGAGTAAAATTCAAGAATAATATTGTATCAAAAATAATTTGGACAGCAAAAAAATTAATTTTTGTCATGAATAATTTCCCAGGTGAATAGTACCCGAGTGAATAGTACCTCATGAATAGTACTTTATGAATAGTATTCGTAAATAGTACTTTGTGAATAGTACTCGTGAATAGTACTTTGTGAATAGTACCCGGTGAATAGTACTTTATGAATATTACTGTAAAAATGAATACTACTCATGGACAGTACTCCGACATGAAAAGCTTAAAATTTAACAAGAATGTGTAGAAAATATCCTTGTAAAAAGATACTAGATGAAGCGCAAATTTCAATGATATTCTACTAATTTCACGGAGTATAGAAGCAATACTTTAACAAAATGAGGGTATAATCAGGAATACGAGACGAAATAATATTACTCACATACTACAGAGTATGGAAAAAAATATTATTCCTATGAATACTAAACAAAATAATATCCCTTACCTCAGAAGAAGACTGGATACTGGAATAGTGAGGTAGCAGACTTCTCTTCTACTTTCTCTATAAAGCTTCACTCTCTATAGCTTCTCTTTCTATAATTGCTCTTGTGAGTCTTAGTGAATTGGTGAGAATGAAAGAAGAATGAGACTCTATTTATAGAAAAATATAGTTTCAATAATTGCACGTTTTGGGGCTCAAAATATTACAGTATAATACCTTCACCTTTTCCTTAATTTTTAATTTAGTCCTGCAAGTAGTATCAAACTTGCACCATCTCCCCTAATAGTATATCATGTGAATCAATAGTAAAATCATGTGACTCAATAGTTCTATACATGTGAAAAAAATAATTACAGTATAGTACCTTCATCTATACCTCCATTTTTAATTTAGTCATGCAAGTATTATCAATCTTGCACCATCTCCCCTAATAGTACATGCATGTGACTCAATAGTACACACATGTGAATAAATAGTTATAAGCATGTGAATTAATAGCAATTAATTGCTCATTTATTCGATTAATTACCCAATTGGTCAATATAACCTCCAGACATCAATTATTATCGAAATAAATGTCGATTTCCACCAACACTAATAATCCCAACACAATAGAACTATCAATTTCATCTTTAATCAACACGAACTTATTCATCATTAATATTATAACTCACAATATTTAACAACCAGATCATTCCCAGGAAAGAGGGGGCTTTCCGATAAGGATTTCTCCTTATTGGCGCGCAATTAGGTGACCAAACCTCTCCTCGACAGAACTTTCTAGACATCGTCAATATTGCAAATAATAATATGAATAACTTTGTCGTCTCAATTATTGATTTAATAATAATAAATATTATGCAGATGATACTGTGACAATAATTGAATCAATAATATGAGAGATATGATGCAACAATTACTGTAGCAATAATTGAGTATAACTGAGTGACTTCTCACGTAAGCATCAATAATCAATACCGTGTGCTACTATGCAACCACGTCTATTACTGTACTTTTACTATCAGGTAGTTCAACAGTTTAACGGTAAAACTTTCGTCGTTATTTTTATAAAAAGATAAGTATGTCATTTTTTAACTACGACAATACTTCCGTTGTGGGGTCCACCAATGATTATGCCGTCGTACTAATATTTCCTGTTAAAATTAATATTTCCCGACCAATCGAATATTCCCTGACACAATGAATATTTTATATCAACTTGCTTACTTTGTAAAATTTTCAAATATCACCCTTAACTTTAACCTTTATCAATTTAACCATTTACTAAATAAAATAATAATTATAAGAAAATTGAATACATTCATTTCATAAAATTTGGGGTCTTACATTTATTCTGTTCGTTAATTTCTAAATATGGTTATACAAGTGTCCTCACTTGGATAATCATTGTATTTAATCACATGTTGATACATACTTATTGATTTCTAGTATGTATACGTTGACTTAAAAGCCGTCTAAGCTATTTGATTTAGCTAGATACAAACTTAAAAAGATTGTTGAATAAGATAGAACTTTAATATTATCCAATCAAATTATTTTGGTTCGGATTCCCGACTAAGTATGAACACCCCGTACATCGAAAAACTTTTGTGCACCAAAGGCGAATAAGATGAACGATAATCTCGTTCTTGCATGTAGTATTGATCAATACAGGGCATAACGAGCTGATCACCCCCCGTGCCTGTAAGTTATGACGGTTTGCAGATGAAGTTCTGTTTAACCTTTTCGAAAATAGAAAACAATGTTCATAGTCTGTCGATTGATCTCCAGTTATAGTCAGTACGTAGTTTCAAAAAAATTTGATATAGAATTGATATGTTATTCGTATTGGTTCAGCTTACTTCACAACTGTTGATTCGTTGTAGAAGTGTCATTCAAAAAAAAAACATTAAATCCTTTTAGCTAATATTTATTTTTGCTATTACTTGTTGGGCACCCAAATGCTCATCCTTGCTTAATTTAAATGTTTTCACCCTATCGTGATCAACCTGAAGGATCATGCAGAAACAAAGGAAAAGGAAAGCAAACAGAATAAGATTTATGGTATTTAATGTAATAGTTAGACATTATTAAGACAATGATATCTATTAATTATCATATAATGAATGTTTAAAGGTCGCGTACCTGTGATTTAGACTCTGATATATAAATTAAGTTTAGTATTTATATTATTGTTATTATTATTAGTATTATTCCACTCATAGAAATGGTATCGTGAAGCGCTGAGTTCGGGTTTCAAGTACCTGAATTTGGGAGCGTCACAACAACTACTCCAACACATCAGTACAAGCTAAGGTTCAACAAATGGTTTATTCTTCTTTATTTTTCTCACGAGGGTAATTTTTGCACTTTCCCGCGGTCTTTATTGATTTTTTTATATCCCATGGATGTGCAATGTCTCATTCCATTAGGCTAAACAGTGCTACCCCTTAGCGAGCTTTCAACTAACGACAAACCATTCAGGCTTTAGAGCGCTAGGTGTAGAGACAATCCCCTCAGGCGTACTTACTCAAGTAGTAAAGGTCCCGAAACAAGACTAACTATGGTTTATTCATTTTTTTAAAGATATAACAAGTATACCCAATGCATTCCCAAAACTTGAGTTTTCGTGTCTAGTAGTCATTACTCACTTCCTACACGATTCTATCATTAAAAACAACGTTTTTCTCTCAGCAGACAAGCATGCTAATCTTAACCAACAAGCAGATAGGAACACTGTCGTGCTACCCGATAATATCTATACAACATGCATGGATTATATCATGTATAAAATTATAACTAAGCTTAAGCTATTAACCCAGTTCAAAAATCTATCAAATTTCTATGTCATCATTGGCCAAATTAGAAATCAACAAACTAAAAACCTGGGATTATGCTATGTAATGCAACTAAACAGATACTAAGCAGACAAAAAGAAAAAAATTTACTGCAAAATTAAACTAATAACTTCTAATATGCAATTAAACTATATGCAACATGCAATTACACTATATGCTCTAAACTACTGAAAAAACCCCAATACCCCCAAACTTAGAATATTCATTATACTTAATGAAGGTAAAGGGTTAGGAAACTCCCCTATATGTCGGCATGGCCACCCGACTCTGGTGCTGCCAGAACCAAAGATAGGCCACTCCACTAGCGTCCCCTACTGAGCAAATGCTTAAGCCAAAGCTCGAGACATTCCATTCGCGAACACTAAGAAGTTGTTGTGCATCGCGTCCACCTTCCTCTCTAATCGCCTCAACCAGCGATCCTGGCTCTCTGAAGTGGCAAGAGGGGTGGCAGCTGCCTCAGCTGGCTATGGAGATGGCACTGGTGCTGGAGCTAACAGAATAAAACCCTTTCCCCGAGGATGTGCTGTGCCACCGGCCCAATCATCTAACTTTTGTATAATGGCATGTGTGATATCCTGGCTCGGTATTTGTAATTGCTCATCATCCTAGTTCACTCCAGCTTTGGCACACAGATGGGCTACGACTGATGCATGAGGGATACTGCCAGTGGTGCTCCCCCTCATATAACGTAGCATATTCTGAAGGAGAAGGTGGCCCAAATTAATGTATTTCCCTGTGATAATGCCCCAAAGAATTATTGCCCTCTCAGCTGGAATATCGTGCTGGTCCGTAGATGGCATCAATTTAACACAAATGAACAGGTTCCAAGCCTTCGTGTATCGGTTTAGCGCGGCACTAGGAAAGTTGGTGGGCATATTTGTGCCCTGCTTGTAATTCTATCTAGTTCCTGGCACACACAAGTCCTCGATCACCTTATCCAAGTCAATCTCAAATCTTGCGACTTCCACCCAATTTTCTTGGCCAGTCGGAGGGTTGGGCATATGGAATACCTCACATATTACCTGCGGGCGATAATCAACCTGGAAGCCCCTAACAAATGATATGCCACTTTGCGTTTCCTTAGCATTGGCATAGAATTTGTGTATAATGGCCATCAGCGCAGGCATATGATTGGACACAACCCCAGCCAACATCTTTCTCTAATTATCTCCCACAGTTGTCCATCTTGCTTTCCTGGCTTGAATCCCCTTTCCTTCATAAATGTTTTTGACACAATTCTATAGTATTCGGTTTGAGCCTCAAGACTAATGTATTTGGTAAGGTCTACAATATACACATCTTGGCTACTGCTGGAAGAGGATTCTGGAGTATGTCAGGAATAAGCATGTGAATGATATTCCTATTTATATATGATTTGATTATGATATATATGAATGAATATACAAGTATGCTTGTATCAAGAAAAGTTGTAAAGTCCTTTGATAGATAATAGGAAAATATGTACAAGGATTTAGAATGAATTGATCAAATATGTTAGGTTGATCCTACATAAGCAAAACAACTTTGTAAAGTCCTTAAAAAGAAATGATGTACAAGGACTATAAATATAGAATGATCAAGCTTGTTCAGTTGATCTTATAATGTAATAGATAGGCTTGTCTGATCGTCGAGCACTACACCAGAAATCGTAGTATGCTAAGAGAGTCAAGGAAAACTCGAGAGCTATCAAGGAGTAATCGTAGTCTACAAGATAGTAGATCTCGAAGTTCGTCGACTGCTAGGAGAGACGAGGAAGGATCGTAGTGTGTCGAGAAGAACTTCCTCAGAGCCGTAGTCTGCTAAGGAAGTCATGTTCAGAATCGTAGAGACAACCTGTCTATGAGCCGACCGACCATCTGCCGAAGCCAAGTCAAAAATCGTAGACTACACTCGGAGTCGTAGAGTCTACTGATCATATCAGAGGCAGAGATCGTAGTCGAGTAAGATCAGATGAAGACAACAAGCATAACGATAGAAATCATAGAGTGTCAAGATCTGATCTCGGAGTCATAGTGTCTGCAAAGTCAAAGCCGAATTGTAGAGTGCAGAACTAAGGCCCCAACAGATGTGCTCACAACGTCAAGGAAGAATCGTAGAGCAAATATGATTCTCAACAAATGAGCACTCCCAGAATATCCAAAGTATGAAGCCTCTGGTTTGAGCTATAGAGATACATCCCACCTGAATGAAACCAGAGAGCACTCAATGAATGGCATGCAAGCTAACAGAAGATCTAAGCACCAATCCAATCAACATCCAGATTGAGTTGTGAAGCCATTCAAGATGAAGTCTTCCATAAGTTGATCAGAAAAAGACTTCAGTAACTGACTAAGGAAAGTCAGCAAGTAGATGTCAAGTAAACAGAAGACAACAATCTTGGAAGTATCCAGGATCGTAGTGTTTGCCAAACAAAGAAGGAACTGATGGAGTGTACACAAAGATACTGATTAGCCTATGAAGAACAAGGCTAAAATGATTAAGCATTGGGTCAGTCCATTGATGATAAGTGAACGGGTGATCACAAGGAGAAAGCGAACTGGACATGCCACAAATCTGAAGTGTCTTTCTATTTAGAAGAGGCCAAAATAAGGAGTCAAGCCATCAGTATCTGAGAGCAGTCAAGGCAGACAGAAGTGTTGAAGCACTGCACAAGAGAAGGAAGAGGTGTTCTACACTGAAGATCCAATAAACACTCTTCAAGATCGTAGTGTTGTCTCTACTTGTCAATGAGAAACATTCAACAAGACACTACGATCAGGTCCAAGAAGATATGCATCAGAATCGTATAGTTCAGTCATCTGATGGTTGAAGCATTGGCAACGGTTCAATCTGAAGATTGATATTTGAACAAAGCTTATTGAGAGCATCGATGCAAAAGGACAACCTCTGATCGAGAAATCAGAAGGAAGAAATAAAGTTGACTACCTGCCTGAGACATCAAAGTGACATCTCTGACAGGGTAGGTTAAATAGTAGACTGTAGTGTCAGAAAATCATAAAGGAGATGCCATGTCACATATGCAGTATACACCAAATAACTTGAGATCTGCGAAGCAATTCAAATAGCTTTCAACGGCCATATACCAACGGGAAGATTAGGAAGGAGTATAAATCAACAAGAGCTTCAACGATCAAGAGTTGCTGATGATTGCTAAGTTACAGAATTGTTGAGTTATTGGAATGCTATTGCTGACTCTACGAGTTCCACCAGAGCTTAACAGAACAAGTCTTAGTGACAGTGAGACCACGAAGGAGGAAGTGAAACAGCTTTGAAGGACTTGAACAGACTAAAGCTTCACTCAACAAAGATGAGAATGCCACTGAAGATGGCAGCTAAGCTGAGAGCCGAGAAGGACAAGAAGATAGCATTCAAAAGAGTGGCAGAGCAAAGAGAAGATCCAAATAGCCACTCTACGAATCACCATGAACCTAAAATTGAACCGGAAAAAGTGCAGAATCATGTCTGCCAACTAGTCAAGAAGGGTTCAGGGAATGGTGATGGTGCACAGCTAACATCATATGAAGATGAGCAGAACAAAATGAGATCAACTGCACCAAAGAAGATGTGGTCCAGACTCGAAGCAGAATGTAAAGAGGACCACACCAAGCTGCTAAGTACAAAAGATATTAAAGCTTAAAGACATCTTAGCAGCTCAGCACTAACAACAACAACATCAAAAACAACAAGAAGCCAGGGCCTGAGGGGTCCTTGTCCGGAGGGACTACATGAAGTTCCAAACCTGCTGGGCTTGAAGAGTTCCTAGGAAACTAGAGAAGTACCAAGGCTGCTGACCTTGAAGAGTTCTTAGTGAACTGAAGTTCCAAGGCTGCTGGCCTTGAAGGAATCTTACTGATTCAGGGTGCTGCCCTTCCTTAGTGGAAATCCTGCTAGTTGAAAGCAGAAGAGTGGATTAGGAGCTTGAGTCTCTAAACAACTTAAAATCCCTTATGTCTTTTACTTTATGTTATTTACATTATGTACCTAACTGCTATAACTGCTATGCATGTATTAACTGCTTACAACTTAACTAACTCTAAGAACATTGTATGCATGATTATGAATATATCAATGAAGGAGATCTTTTACTTATTCTGCTGTGCTTGAAAAGATTCTTATGTTTGTCATATGCTAAATTATTAGCAATACAAAATAAACCAGAAAAGTATTTGAAATTAAAAAGGATCTATTCAACCCCCCCTTCTAGATCTATTGTGTGCCTACTAAGAACTAACAATTGGTATCAGAGCAGGTTCTTATGCTATATTCAAAATCTAATTGCTTTGAGTCTAATCCTAGGCACAAACATTGCTCTAAACTTAATTTATTAGTAAGTCACTTGTAAATGCAGATGAGCTCACACGTTGGAAATATTGTGTACAGGTAAATGTGTATAAACACCTGAAGCTACTCAGATTGGTCCATGTTCTTAAATGTCATTACAACTAGACCAATCCTTGCCCGCAGTCAATCTTATAGTCTGAAGACCAGGCGAGGAAGCTCAAGAGACATCAATAGCAAAGAGTCAAACATCCACCAGCCTGAAAGATGAAAAGGCCATACATGCTAAGAAATGCTTATCCAAAGAAGAAAGAAGAACTTCTCAAATATGTATTTGGCCAACCAGCAGCTGGATGTAAACCTTGTGGACTCAAGGATGTCAAATAACTAAAGATGCCAAGATTCTCTTAGCCTGCATCTTTAAGATCATGACTGATTGATTGAAGGACAACTGGAGTAACAAGCTGTCAGGAGCAAATGAAAAACTATGCACATCAATGCCTAATCTCAGTATATCAAAGCTAAATGTCTGTTAAGAAAATATCGATAGAAAGGTATTGTTCCTTATTAATATAAATATGTACATCATGTTGCACCTCCTTATGCATTATAACATTATTCCTTCAAGAAATCATACTCTATCTAAAAAGGTGAAGAGAGAAAGTACACTGAGGTTGGAAACTCAAATGCTAACAAAATTTCTCTCCAATCTAAGTTTTAGGTTGAAGATTATATCTTGAAAGAAGTCCGAAATAGGTTTGTAGACACTCAAAATTTTCTGCACACATGTCACTGACATTGCAGGAGGGCAGATTTGTCTTTCAGAGATAACCCTGGAAGACAGCTCACATCCAGTCCGGATACTACCGGAAATTGAACTTCAACCCTGAAACACACACCGGGAGTAACAGTTCAAACCTCAGAAATAATCCCGAGGCATGCAGTTCCAATACCGGAAATTCCACTAGAGAAAATCGATTAATCTCAGAGATAACCCTGAGGTATCCAGTCTCAGTCCCAACACTGGGAGTAACATTTACCAACCTTGGTGATAACCCCAAGGAATGTAGTTCCGGCAATAACTTCAGAAATGCTTGTTTCAAATGCATGCAATCAGCTTCAACCTCGATGCTCACACCGATGCACTCAGTATAAGACCCAAACAAAACCCTGGGAAGACAGGCACACCTTAGAGATGACACTGAGGACCTTCTACACTTGTAGCATTCCAATGTCTGAGATAATCCTGAGCAACGTCTGCTTTACTAGCCTAAACCGGCTATAACCCCGGTGAGGGGCAAAGTTATCATCTTGCCACTTTGACGCCACATCACGTCGTCTCAAACATTTCATACATACATTTCTACACAACAATGTCCCACAAGAATCAAGGAAAACCAATCCCAACTGACTATTATGCAAGGTAACAGATATAATTTAAAGCTTGAAGACCGGAGGGCACTATCCCATCTTCCTGACTTTGTACAAGCAGACATTACAGTGCCCGCATGCACGTACTGCGAGACGATGGAACCCACAAAGCTGGGGCAACCCGGCCAGCCGTAGGTACAACTGTGGCCTACACCTGCGGCTCCCCCTCTATAAATAGAGGGCTTGGGGTGGCCATTTGTAATAGAAAAAAGGCGAGGAAGCCCTGTCAAATTTGCCCCGTACTCACCCTATATTGAGTGCTTTCTCATTTTAAATACTTGTGAGCTCATATATAGCTACTTTTGTACAGGCGGAAGCCGAGTGTTCATCCCTTTAATGATATAGAAGTCTTCTTTGGCAGCCCACTGTAAGCCTTCTCACACACTTTAAAGCCTTTCTCTTCATCTTTGCACAGACCTTTCTTCACGTTGAGAGTCGTGTTGCGTGTGTTTGCCCAGACTTCGGTCCGTGATTTTATTTCAGTTATATATATATATATATATATATATATATATATATATATATATATATATGAACTATATGTCGAACTCTGTTCAATGAGCCTAGACTTCGGTCTGGAGCGTTTACTGCTTTAATATATATATATATATATATATATATATATATATATATATATATATACATACTTATATATATGAACTGTTGTCGAACTTTGTTCGATGAACCTGAATTTTACATCCGGTGCGTTTATCGCTTATATATATATATATATATATATATATATATATATATATATATATATATATATATATATATATATATATATATATATATTTCGTCCTGCCAGGAGTTTACTTCGTGGCGGTTGATCGCTTTTACAGCTTTCTTTACGTTTCGTCCCGCCTGGAGTTTCCTCCGTGGCGGTTGATGGCTTTTACAACTTTATTTACATTTTCTGATCCCCCATGGAGGTGCTTCGTGGTGGCTGATCATGTCTGTATATATATATTTACAGTTTTTATATATACACCTGCTTACTGCTTTCATACAAATTGCGGCATCATGTGGGCCTAGGAATCATGTGATCACAGATTCAGTCTATTGGATCTAGATTCGGTTCCCGTGATGGACATTTTCAGCTTTAAGCAGCTTATAAATTTATTTGTGGTGTCTGAATTTCCTCCGATGGTTTTCATACCCACGAGGAAGTCGGCATTATTTTGTACATTATTTTTTTATAGATGCTTCGCATATCGAAAATAAAAGCAATCAAGCCGAACACTTAATAAAATGGAAGTGTAAAAGGTCTCAATTATTATTGAGCACAAGGGTTTGAAAAACCTCTTTTATAAAACATTACTGCCATATCTTGCTAAAAATTAAATTTTTATATAAATTCAAACCCTGTGTATATAGGTGCGAACGAGGCCTCACACTACTTCCAAATAAACAGCACATTGACCCACACACACACACACATTCATATAACAGTTTCTTGAAAAGTGGAGGTCACCGTGGTAACACGGATGTTGGGGGGTGCCTAACACCTTCCCTTCGCATAATCAAGTCCCCGGACCCAAATAAATCTCGGTTTCACCGACCCGTTTAGCAGTGTCACATCATTGGGTCAATGTGCAAACCTTTTCTCGGTTGTGTTGGTACAACCATTTAAAAAACCAACTGGCAACTTTTAACAGTCCATCGTCGACATTATACATGTCGGACCTTTTTCACTTATTTTTTCAAACAAATCTCACCTACCATGAGAACACCAAAGAACAAGTAACGAAAAGGGACAACTAAAAATCCTGACGTCAACAGGTGGATGTTGCATTTACATTTTGATGAATGTGTATGAATGCATTTACTTATTACACCTAGTGCTTCGCACCATATCTGCTTGTGATATTAGTGCTTCGCACAGGTCATCATTTTCATACGGTGAGACACGTTGTATGTGAATGTATGTTGTGTGGTCCTTCCACCAGGAGGCTATCCTTTCAGTGTTTGATTACTAGACTCGTAGGAAGACTAATTCCAACAAGGTTCAGGAAAGGCACCACCCAAATTCGCTCCAGTTGAAAGACCGGATTAATTTTCCATTGAGTAAATTGTGATGATTTGGGAACCTTCATGCCAAAAAGCCGCAAGAGTAACCTAAGATAGGTCAGCCTATGATAAACCCAACACGGAGGAAAGTTTGTTCATGCTTTTTTCATTACTCGTAAAATCAGTTACTTGTAATTTCATTCCAAATTCATCTCCATGTAATGAGAAATATGAAGAAATGTGTATACATACATATTTAATTTAACATGCTATCGTTACAAACAACTAACATCCGTTTTTGCAGGATAAAATTCCTAAAACGGACACAACACATAGCTTGTTATTATTTTACACATTCCCTAAAGACTAAACTATGCAAGTCTTTCGCAGGGAAACAATCGGACCTACTACCTGGTCAAAATCCAAAAAGGCCGCGAGTCTACAGTCAATTATGTCGTCATCCGACCAGACTAACCTTAATCCAGTTTCTCGCAAAGAATTTGATGGATTAAGAAAATAAATTACAGATTTGGCTGTTTTGCTTAAAGAACTACACCAGTCTACTCAGGGTCCAAAGATACCCATACATGTTGAATCCTCTACATAAGGGGGAACTCAAGCCATTACGATACCTGAACTGCAATTGGATACGACCAACAAAATTCATGATGCCACCCATCTCACAGGAGATCCAGACACCGTGACATCAGAAAGAAAGTCCTTCAAATGGAAGAAATCCTTCGTGCTATCAAAGGAATTGGAGCACACGAGAGTGTTTCATATGCTAACCTGTGTATATTCCCTGGTGTTTAGTATCCAAAAAAGTTTAAAACTCCTGACTTCAAAAAGTATGACGGGTTAGGAGATATTTACACACATTTGAATGTGTTTATTGGAGAACTCGAATCTTATGCAGAGGACGAGAAGATCAGAATGCAGCTGTTTCAAAAGAGTCTGACTGGAGAAGCCCGTTCGTGGTATACCAGATTAGACAACTCAAAGATCCATCGTTGGAAAAAGCTAGCACACGCCTTCCTCACTCAATACAGCTTCCAGTCTCAGATGGCTCCTGACCAGTACCAGATTACCAAGGTCAAAAAATAATCCAACAGATGGCTGAGCTCAATTTATTCCTTCCATGATAGAATTAGAAATGGTTATGACCTTCATAGACATACAAGAAGCTCCTTTCTATGAAAGAGTCTTAGCCGGCATCGATAAACCATTTTCTGAAATGATCAAGCACGGGGAGATGGCTGAGATAGGATTAAAATCAGAAAAGATTCAAGACCTAGCTGCCAACAAAGCTGTTGCTTAGCACATCCAATCCAGAAATTATGGAAACAACCCCCAGGGGGTCTATAAAAAGAAAGAGGAGGATGTTTCCTTGATACTAAAGGGTCAAAAGGCAATCAGACCATGTCTATCCAAAGGAGAAATTGCACTCCCTTTCAAGCTCAGTCTTTGAACCGTACATTACCGAAAGGTGGAGAAGTTAAATGCCCTCGAGTGTTCACACCCTTAGGGGACTCACTCGAGAATATTCTCACTCTTCTGACAACGCAGAAGAAAATCACGCATCGCTCAGAATGTGCTTATCATGCTGGGGCACCTGTAATAATCGTGAATTTTAAGTCACTATATATGTATGTACATTATTAATATTTAAAACTTTGTGTTATACAGTGATTTAATATGTGACAACATATGTGAAATGGTGCATGAGTCAATTAACATGTATGCTATAGTTATGGATATATACATTTATAGGTTTCATTAAAAAAATGAAAGCCTCGTAACCTAATTATAAATTAGGTGAGACAATTAAATAATCTAAGGGTTATGGTAATAAGGAGAGGTTAGTATTTAATATGTATACTAACTTAAGTGGATAATCTTGTTATTTCAAGTGACTAATAATTTTAAACTTAATTCTTGTGAACCTAATTAGGTTATGAGCTAAAGTCACATGTATAGATAATTAAATTTCATAAGATTAGGAATGGAAACCCTAAATAATTAAATTGGGTAACATATATTAAAATTGTTAGACTATGTTTATTACATAGCCCAAAACAATTAAAGGAGAAGCCCAAAAGAAATAAAATGCAAGTCTAAACTTAGCCCACTTGATTAAGGGTATTTTAGACATTTGATTTATCTAATTTATGCATTAAAATAAAAGCTAAATGAAAGAGTTAGTGGGCATAAATATGGCTGGCCACATTAGCCTTTTAAGGCAACTAATTAAGCTAAGCAAGGTCCATTTGTAGTAACTCTTACACAAAAGGACATGGTTGTCAAGCTCCTATTGGTTGCCACTTTATTAAGCATCCTTAATCATGATTAGACTAATTAAAGTGATAAGGCAAAGCTTCTATCTATGGGTTAAAGAAAGTATGGGGGATAATAGCTAGATACACTAAGTGTATCTATATTTTTTGTAAGTATCCTTTTACTTCATCTTTTCATTTCATTTCATTTCTTCTCTCATTCTTCCTCTTATAATTTCTCCCAAGCTAGCCACTTCTAGAGAGAGAAAGGAGAGAGAGGTTTGGCCATATATATAGAGAGAGAGGAGTGCTAGTTTGTTAATGCATCCAAAGTTCATCACTTACTTTGGTAAATCAAGGAAGGTTGCCATTAAATCAAGGTATAACCTAACCTTCATCTTCATCTTCTAATTTGTTTTTTTTTTTTTTAGCTTGAGTTTTGTTAGGGTTATGAACAAATACTCAAGATACCCTAGTCCTACATATCATCATGTATAAAACTAAGTATCTTGAGTGTTAGATCAAAGGCTTAGAGGAAGAATATGAGCATATGTTCTACAAGGGTGAAAACCCTTGTTTTCTTCCACTAAATCTTGTGTAACTAAAGTTTTCCAACTTAGATTTGTGATCCGTCGAAGGGGGGGTGCTAGATACATGAGTTATCTAGTAAACCCAAGTGATAGAACACAAATTTAATAAGTTTTGAATCCTTTGGAGCTGATTTCTCCAAAACAGCCCACTTGGAATGTTAAGGGTTATAAAACCCTAAAATAGTTTCTGTCCTGTTTTTCTTGGGTCTGTTTCTGACAATTTCATGTCCCTTAAAAATCTGGGAAAATTCACAGAGGTATCTTGAGAAGTTATCTACATGTAGGAAAAAGAACAGACACGTTTCGAGTTATAAATTGTGCGTAATGACTATTTCCGTAAAGGACTCCTAAAACTTTACCGTCGAATATCTCACTGTGTATACACTGGAAAATTCTGAAATTTTTACAGTAGGTTCATATATGTTAGGAGAGCATACCCTAAAAATTTCAAATTTTGCTGAGCAAAACTCAATTTATTAAAAATGAAGCAAGATCTGAGTGTTTTGGGAACTTTAAAAATAGTAGATCATTTTCTAAAATTCCAGAAAAATTTGGGGATCCTTGTAGGTTCATATTGTGTCAAAGTACAGAAGCTGAGAATTTTTGGAGTAAGTTTACTATTTTTCCTAAAAATAGTTAAGTTATAAATAAAAGGAAATAAATAGTTAAATGATGTCTTTAATAAGAAAAAGGTGATTTTTATGCTTGAATACCCATAATATATCATATCATGACTATCTTAGAGCACTTTGGTAATTTATGATAATAAATATTATTTATGACCTTTTATGGATATTAAATAAGAGGTTTAATAAAGGATGAACAACTAGAATAAATTATTTATTAATCTAATAAATTATTAAAATATTATTATGATATTAATAATATTAGAATATGATATTGATAAGTAAATAAAAATATTAAGATTAAAATTTCTTTAAAATATTATTAAATGGTTATTAATATTTGATTTAAGCATTGATAAATGATTAACGTATTATTAAATAATTAATAATATTAGTAATAGAATATGATATTATTAAATGATTAATAATATTAGTAAATATATAAAATATTATTAAATGATTAATAATATTAAATAATTAATGATACTAAAGCATAAGTAAGATATTATTAAAGTAATAATATTAATTAAAACTTATTAAGAGGATTAATAATATTAGTAAGGTATTAAAATATTATTAAGATGCTAATAATATTAGTAAGCAAATGAAAGTATTATTAGGGAACTAATAATACTAAGAGGTGAATTAAATATTATCAAGATTAATAATATTATGTGGTTATAGTAACATTATCAAGACATGATAATGTTTATAAGAACTAAATGTAATGCATAATATTTATGTGATTATATAATCTAATGTTATACTATGACTAATTAAAAGATTAACTATAGGTCTCTCAAAGGAAGATAATTTAACTGCATAGTGGATATAAATTAATTGCGTAGCTGTAATCTACAGACGAGGCAAGTGTCTTAACTCAAACTCGAGTTATTATTTTCAAAGCATGTTAGTGAATAATTATTGATGATTATTCACCTCTATATTGATTATTGAAATTCGCACTTTGTGCAATTGAATTTCTATTCTATTATTATTGAACTGTGAATTAAATTCAAGTTCTTTCATTTATGAACTGTTTATGAGATAGATCTATGCTAATTGTATCAGCTAGATCAAGCATGTTTAAATTTGTTAAATCAAATGTGTTTTAAAAAGCTGTTCTTATTAAATTGATATGATAAGAACTCTTGACTGAGAAAAGGACAAATTTGATTAAGGCATGATATCGATGCCGGAATATTAAGTGTTTATGCATAAATCACGGGGTATGAAAGGCTGATCCCCTTGAATACTAAAACTTAATAAGAGGTCCAGTTTAAATTACTGAGAACCTTGGCAAATGTTCATGGTTATCTCAAAACCACTCAGTTCATGTTATTCAATTATTCGAATATTCAATTGTTGATTATTAATTCATGTTCCTTCACAACCTTATATTATTGTTGAACATTGAAAGCAAAACTTCTTTCTAGCCATGATATATCTCCCTTGTATATAAACTTGCTAAGCAAATTAGTTGCTTACACTTGCTATATCATGACATTTATTTTAGCTAAGCCTGAAGGATCTAATACGAAGGACAAGGCCAAGGGCAAGATCCAGGAATAGTTTAGAATGAATATTAATTATTATTATCTAATGAAAGTTCTTATGTAAACCTTTTGTAATATGAATGTTGTGTTTAAGTAAGGTTAAGAAGTCCTTGGGACCATGCTATGAAAACTTTATTATAATGAACAATGTATGTTTATTATTTCGTAATAGTTATAGAATGCTTATGATGATGATAGATCGTGAGCACCGAATCTGAGGTTAGAGAACCTGGATTTGGGGGCGTCACAGGTTGGTATCAAAGCTGTAGGTTATAAACATTAGGAATGCGAAACCTAGGTTATAACCTTAGTAGAAAACTCTTATAGAGTATGTTAGGAGATGGATTGTGGAAATTTATCGAGTTTGTGTTGTACTTAATAAAGTATTATTTCATTTTATCAATGAATATATTTTATTGTGGTACTGATGTTGGTTTTATTTATGGTGATTCAAGGATGTCTGACGAGCGCCAGGACAGTCACTCAGTAGATCAGGAGCTCATTGAGCGTGAGGTTATGGAAGAAGCCCCTCAGGGTCCTCTTATAGGGGATTTGTTGAGGAGAATCAATCAATTGGAAGGCAGGGTGGGAGAACTGGAGGTTGAAAACCACACACTTCAGTTCACAGAAGGTCAATACAAGGAGGCGGCTTATCAAGCCCATATGGAGGTAGTCGAGCAGAAGGGAAAGTTGGATGAGTCCCAGTTGCAAGTTGAGATGCTGAGGGTACAGCTAGAGCATGAAAAGGCAAAGTTCGGAGAGCTGAGCATAGAGCATCTAGCGATGCGGGGCGAGTTTGACATGGAGATTGCAGACAAGATTCGTGTGGAGGAGGCATTTTATGAGTCAGCCCAGCGGGGGGACCAATTGGAGTTAGCACTGCAGGCCATGAAGGTCAGGGCCGAGACTTTAGGACTGGCACTGGACGCAGCGTATGAGGGCCAGCGCAGTGGGACTAGGAGGGCGCAGTTCGAGATAGGAGAGTCGAGTCGATCCGTTCGACGTAGAGCTATGGACGGGTGGTTTCCCCTGGAGCCTGTTCAGGTGACCCAGCAGGGCCACCAGTGATGATTATGCTATGGACTAGTTGTAGATAGAGGCATTAGTACCCCTTTTGTGTGATAGGGTTTTATGTTGATGTAAACCTCAGCAGGTGTGAGGTAGTAGGTAGTTAGGTAGTAGCCCTATTGTGTTTGTAGGGAAGTATCATTTTGAGTTAATCCCATCTTTTGTGTTTAAAATGGGATAGTAGTATTTATAAGAATATACCTGTATTAATCATGTGAGACACTGAAGATTGGTATATGAATATAAATGCATTATTATTATGATATGTGTTAGAAAATTTTAAATAGTAAATTGTCTATTTAATGTTATGTGAGTCTAGTAGACTGATTTGGAAAATTTTCTTTAAAAACAAACTTAACCCACTAATCAGGGAGAAAGACTTCCAAAATCTTGGTAATTTAAAACTCTCCCATAATGATCATATGATTGTTGAATACAGTAGCGTGTTACATGCTAAGTACTTATATGATAATAAAACCCGAGTAATGCGTTAGAATTTTGTTCCACTAGATAATGCCGCCCAGACGTGTACTAAGGAACCAAGAGATCGAAGAGTCAGTTAATAATGCAGCGGGAGCTTAACCAAACCCAATGCAAGACTTTATCAACATGATGACTGAAGCTATGAGGAATCAAGCTCAACCTGCAGGAAATCAGGCGGGAAACCAATTAGCCAACTTTAAGGACTTCAAGGCAGTAGGACCGCCGGAGTTTAGAGGAACAACAGACCCGTTAGAGGCCCAGACGTGGATGAAGGAGATTGAGAAGGCCTTCATTATTTCTAGAGTAGCAGAAGAACAGAAAATTTTTTTTGCTACCTACTTAATGAAGGGTGAGGCTAACTATTGGTGG
The DNA here is from genome assembly GCA_016801055.1 of Panax notoginseng. NCBI lineage: Eukaryota > Viridiplantae > Streptophyta > Magnoliopsida > Apiales > Araliaceae > Panax > Panax notoginseng. The sequence continues at coordinate 81,004,098 of CM029018.1, forward strand.
GAGGCCAACCAGAACAAAGCCGGGACTGGAATCGTGACTTGGGAAGCGTTCAAGAAGTTGATCTTTGAGAACTACTTCCCTGAGAGTACACAAGCGAGAATGGAGATCAAATTTTTGGAATTGAATCAGGAGAATATGTCAGTGTCAGAGTACGCCGCAAAGTTTAATGAATTGGCCAGATTCGCTCCACATCAGGTAGACACGGAGGTGAGGAAAGCAAGAAGGTTCGAAAATGGACTAAAGCCGTGGATTTATAGTAAGGTAGCGGTTCTACAAATCACGTCATTCTCAACTCTGTTGGAGAAAGCTCTCATAGCAGAAGGTGGAAGTGAAGCAGTCTCAAAGTACAATCGGGAGAAGAACAAGAAGAAAGTAGAAGGTGGGAATCAGAATGTTAGCAGTGGCGGTAGCAACAACAAGAAGTGGAAATGGAGCAGTGGGGGTAGTAATTTGGAGATTCAGCAAGGAAGTGTCCAACAAAAGAAGTTAGTGTGTGGAAACTGTGGAAAGGGTCACTCGGGAGAGTGCTTGAAAGGAAAAACGGTATGTTATACCTGTGGACAAGAAGGGCATACCTCACCCAATTGTTCTAAGGTGAAGAAGGGAGGTTATTTTAACTGTGGTGAATTGGGACATCGGATCAAGGATTGCCCAAAGAAGAAAAGCACGGATGGCAGAAACGGCAACAGGGGCAATAACACTAAGACAACCAGTGGAGGACCAACCCAGCCAAACAAGCCGACAGCGAGGACATTCAATATGATAGTGCAAGATGCCGTGGCATCCAGGGAGGTGGTGTCAGGTATAATTCCGATCAACGATATAAATGCCTATGTGTTATTCGATTCGGGAGCTTCATATTCTTTTGTATCTGATGAATTTGCTCAAAGATTAAGTTTACCTCGTGAACTATTAGAACACCCAATGAATGTAGAAGTAGCAAACAAAGAAATTATTCCTGTAGACTACATACATAGGAACTGTTGTGCTGATGTACGAGGGTTTAAACTTAACGTGGATTTGATACCGATTCATCTTGGAGAGTTTGATGTAATCCTCGGGATGGATTGGTTATCAAGTCACAGAGCGGCCATTGACTGTAAGAAAAAGTGCGTACACCTAAAGACTCCGAATAAGTCAAAGGTGGTATTTCATGGCAGTAAATCGTCGAGACAATCTTGTTGTCTGACGATGATGCAAGCAAAGAAGTTGCTTAGGAAAGGTTGTATAGGTTATTTGGCTCACGTTGTGAATACCCGCAGAGTCGAGGGTGAAGTAGGTCAGATACCTATTGTAAGGGAATTCGTTGACGTCTTCCCAGATGAGATTTCGGGATTGCCACCAGATAGAGAGATAGAGTTTGTTATCGATTTGGCACCAGGGACATCACTGGTATACAAAGCGCCGTATCGTATGGCTCCGGTAGAAATAAAGGAACTGATGATTTAACTACAAGAATTGTTAGATAATGGATACATTCGACCGAGCGTATCACCGTGGGGAGCACCAGTCTTATTCGTAAAGAAGAAGGATGGGTCATTAAGGCTTCGTATCGACTACCAGGAGTTGAACAAGTTCACCATTAAGAACAAGTACCCGTTGCCCAGGATCGACGATTTGTTTGATCAGTTGAAGGGGGTGAAATATTTTTCAAAAATCGACTTGAGGACCGGTTATCATCAACTGAAGGTGAGGCAGGAGGATGTTCCAAAGACGGCATTCAGAACTCGGTATGGACACTTTGAGTTTTTGATAATGTCTTTTGGGTTGACGAATACGCCAGCAGCATTCATAGACTTGATGAATAGAGTGTTTAAACAGTATTTGGATAAGTTTGTTGTCGTGTTCATCGATGACATTCTGGTATATTCAGAGACAGAGGAAGAGCACGCTGAACATCTTAGGATAGTGTTGGAGACGTTAAGGAGGGAGAAGTTGTATACAAAGTTCTCTAAGTGTGAGTTTTGGTTACAGAGAGTGCAGTTTTTGGGTCACGTTATCGACATGGATGGTGTTTCGGTGGATCCAGCAAAGGTAGAAGCGGTTATCAACTGGGAACAGCCAAAGACGCCTACAGAAATTAGGAGTTTCTTGGGATTAGCAGGATACTATCGGAGATTCATCCAAGATTTTTCAAAGATAGCAACACCGTTGACCAACCTTACCAGAAAGACAGTGAAGTTCATTTGGACGGAGAAATGTGAAGAGAGTTTCATGGAATTGAAGAAGAGGCTCAGTCAGGCACCTGTGTTGACTTTACCAGACAACACGGGAGGATTTGTAGTGTATAGTGATGCGTCACACAAGGGTCTTGGTTGTGTACTGATGCAGCATGACAAGGTCATTGCGTACGCTTCACTTCAGCTGAAGGACTATGAGAAGGGTTATCCGACTCATGACCTGGAATTAGCAGCATTAGTTTTTGCCTTGAAGATTTGGAGGCACTATTTGTATGGCGAGAAGTGTGAGATATATACAGATCACAAGAGTCTGAAGTATATCTTCACGTAGAAAGAGCTAAATATGAGGCAGCGCCGATGGCTAGAATTGATCAAGGATTATGATTGTGAGATTCTGTACCATCCAGGAAAAGCAAATGTAGTGGCAGATGCCCTGAACAGAAAAGGCAGAGAGAAGTTACTGAAGTTAACCATTCAAGAGGAATTGGTGAAAGATTTCGAACGACTTGACTTAGAAGTTAAGTATCCGATGGAGACCAACGAGAAATTATTTACAGTAGCAGCGAGCCCGACTTTATTAGATAAGGTTAAAGAGGCTCAAGAGAAGGACGAAGATTGCGACAACATCAAGAAGCGGTTAGCTGAAGGGGATGAATTGAAATACAAGATTGATGGCACCGGACTGCTGAGATTCGAAGGGCGAATTTGGGTACCGCTAGTACCAGAACTAAGAGAAGAGATTTTGCAAGAAGTGCACAGTACGAGGTACTCGATACACCCAGAAAGCACAAAAATGTATCAAGACTTGCGTCAACACTTTTGGTGGCCAAACATGAAGAGAGAGGTTGCAGAATACGTCAGCAGATGTCTAACTTGTCAGAGAGTCAAGGCAGAGCATCAACGATCGAGTGGATTACTACAGCCTTTAGAGATTCCAGAGTGGAAGTGGGAGCACATCACGATGGATTTTGTGGTGGGACTTCCAGCAACGCAAAAAGGACACGACGCCATATGGGTGATTATAGATCGTCTTACGAAGTCAGCTCACTTTTTGCCGATCAAGATCAGGTATAATTTGGAACAGCTAGCCAAATTGTATATCAAAGAAATTATCTCGAGGCATGGCGTACCGGTATCTATTGTGTTGGATAGAGATCCGCAATTCACGTCAAACTTCTGGAAGAGCCTTCAGGAAAGAATGGGGACGCAACTACGGATGAGCACCGCGTATCATCCGCAGACCGATGGGCAAAGCGAGAGAACAATTCAAACACTTGAAGACATGCTCAGAGCTTGTGTGATGGACTTCAAGGGTAGCTGGGAGGATCATCTTCCATTAGTAGAGTTCGCATACAACAATAGTTATCACGCCAGCATCGGAATGCCGCCGTACGAAGCACTGTATGGAAGGAAATGTAGAACGCCTTTATGCTGGGATGAAGTGGGTGAACATCGATTGTTGGGACCAGAACTGGTACAGCAGACTATAGAGATCATCAAGGTGATAAGAGCCCGATTGGTAGCAGCTCAAGATCGCCAGAAAGAGTATGCAGACTTACATCGCCAGAAGAGAGATTTTGAGGTGGGAAGCCATGTATTTTTGAAAGTATCTCCCTAGAAAGGGAAGATAAGGTTTGGAAAGAAAGGTAAACTGAGTCTGAGATTTATTGGACCTTTCGAGATCTTAAGAAAGATAGGCGAAGTGGCGTACGAGGTAGCTCTATCTCCTGAACTGGAACATATTCATAATGTGTTTCATGTGTCAGTGCTACGACCATACAAGCCTGATTACAAGCACGTGATATCGTACGAGCCAATTCAGGTCGAAAAGGATTTGTCGTACGAGGAAATTCCAGTTGAAATTTTAGATAGAAAAGAACAGAAATTACGAAATAAGGTTATACATTCTGTAAAGGTTCTTTGGAGGAACCACAATGCTCAAGAAGCTACGTGGGAACTCGAAGAAAGGATGAGGGAAAGTTATCCCCATATTTTTGAGTAAACCTGTAAGTAATTCCGGGGACAGAATTCTTATAAGGGGGGGGGGATGATGTAATAACCGTGAATTTTAAGTCACTATATATGTATGTACATTATTAATATTTAAAACTTTGTGTTATACAATGATTTAATATGTGACAACATATGTGAAATGGTGCATGGGTCAATTAATATGTATGCTATAGTTATGGATATATACATTTATAGGTTTCATTAAAAAAATGAAAGCCTCGTAACCTAATTATAAATTAGGCGAGACAATTAAATAATCTAAGGGTTATGGTAATAAGGAGAGGTTAGTATTTAATATGTATACTAACTTAAGTGGATAATCTTGTTATTTCAAGTGACTAATAATTTTAAACCTAATTCTTGTGAACCTAATTAGGTTATGAGCTAAAGTCACATGTATAGGTAATTAAATTTTATAAGATTAGGAATGGAAACCCTAAATAATTAAATTGGGTAACATATATTAAAATTGTTAGACTATATTTATTACATAGCCCAAAACAATTAAAGGAGAAGCCCAAAAGAAATAAAATGCAAGCCTAAACTTAGCCCACTTGATTAAGGGTATTTTAGACATTTGATTTATCTAATTTATGCATTAAAATAAAAGCTAAATGAAAGAGTTAGTGGGCATAAATATGGCTGGCCACATTAGCCTTTTAAGGCAACTAATTAAGCTAAGCAAGGTCCATTTGTAGTAACTCTTACACAAAAGGACATGGTTGTCAAGCTCCCATTGGTTGCCACTTTATTAAGCATCCTTAATCATGATTAGACTAATTAAAGTGATAAGGCAAAGCTTCTATCCATGAGTTAAAGAAAGTATGGGGGATAATAGCTAGATACACTAAGTGTATCTATATTTTTTGTAAGTATCCTTTTACTTCATCTTTTCATTTCATTTCATTTCTTCTCTCATTCTTCCTCTTATAATTTCTCCCAAGCTAGCCACTTCTAGAGAGAGAAAGGAGCGAGAGGTTTGGCCATATATATAGAGAGAGAGGAGTGCTAGTTTGTTAATGCATCCAAAGTTCATCACTTACTTTGGTAAATCAAGGAAGGTTGCCATTAAATCAAGGTATAACCTAACCTTCATCTTCATCTTCTACTTTGTTTTTTTTTCTTTAGCTTGAGTTTTGTTGGGGTTATGAACAAATACTCAAGATACCCTAGTCCTACATATCATCATGTATAGAACTAAGTATCTTGAGTGTTAGATCAAAGGCTTAGAGGAAGAATATGAGCATATGTTCTCCAAGGGTGAGAACTCTTGTTTTCTTCCACTAAATCTTGTATAACTCAAGTTTTCCAACTTAGATTTGTGATCCGTCGAAGGGGGGTGCTAGATACATGAGTTATCTAGTAAACCCAAGTAATAGAACACAAATCTAGCAAGTTTTGAATCCTTTGGAGCTGATTTCTCCAAAACAGCCCACTTGGAATGTTAAGGGTTCAAAAACCCTAAAATAGTTTCTGTTCTATTTTTCTTGGGTCTGTTTCAGACAGTTTTATGTCCTTTAAAAATCTGGGAAAATTCACAGAGGTACCTTGAGAAGTTATCTACGTGCAGAAAAAAGAACGGACACGTTTTGAGTTATAGATTGTGTGTAATAACTATTTCCGTAAAGGACTCCTAAAAATTTACCGTCGAATATCTCACTGTGTATACACTGGAAAATTCCGAAATTTTTATAGTAGGTTCATATATGTTAGGAGAGCATACCCTGAAAATTTCAGAATTTTCTGAGTAAAACTCAATTTATTAAAAATGAAGCAAGATTCGAGTGTTTTGGGAACTTTAAAAATAGTAGATCATTTTCTAAAATTCCAGAAAACTTTGGGGATCCTTGTAGGTTCATATTGTGTCAAAGTACAGAAGCTGAGAATTTTTGGAGTAAGTTTACTAGTTTTCCTAAAAATGGTTAAGTTGTGAATAAACGGAAATAAATAGTTAAATGATGTCTTTAATAAGAAAAAAGTGATTTTTATGCTTGAATACTCATAATATATCATATCATGACTATCTTAGAGCACTTTGGTAATTTATGATAATAAATATTATTTATGACCTTTTATGGATATTAAATAAGAGGTTTAATAAAGGATGAACAACTAGAATAAATTATTTATTAATCCAATAAATTATTAAAATATTATTATGATATTAATAATATTAGAATATGATATTGATAAGTAAATAAAAATATTAAGATTAAAATTTCTTTAAAATATTATTAAATGGTTATTAATATTTGATTTAAGCATTGATAAATGATTAACGTATTATTAAATAATTAATAATATTAGTAATAGAATATGATATTATTAAATGATTAATAATATTAGTAAATATATAAAATATTATTAAATGATTAATAATATTAAATAATTAATGATACTAAAGCATAAGTAAGATATTATTAAAGTAATAATATTAATTAAAACTTATTAAGAGGATTAATAATATTAGTAAGGTATTAAAATATTATTAAGATGCTAATAATATTAGTAAGCAAATGAAAGTATTATTAGGGAACTAATAATACTAAGAGGTGAATTAAATATTATCAAGATTAATAATATTATGTGGTTATAGTAACATTATCAAGACATGATAATGTTTATAAGAACTAAATGTAATGCATAATATTTATGTGATTATATAATCTAATGTTATACTATGACTAATTAAAAGATTAACTATAGGTCTCTCAAAGGAAGATAATTTAACTGCATAGTGGATATAAATTAATTGCGTAGCTGTAATCTACAGACGAGGCAAGTGTCTTAACTCAAACTCGAGTTATTATTTTCAAAGCATGTTAGTGAATAATTATTGATGATTATTCACCTCTATATTGATTATTGAAATTCGCACTTTGTGCAATTGAATTTCGATTCTATTATTATTGAACTGTGAATTAAATTCAAGTTCTTTCATTTATGAACTGTTTATGAGATAGATCTATGCTAATTGTATCAGCTAGATCAAGCATGTTTAAATTTGTTAAATCAAATGTGTTTTAAAAAGCTGTTCTTATTAAATTGATATGATAAGAACTCTTGACTGAGAAAAGGACGAATTTGATTAAGGCATGATATCGATGCCGAAATATTAAGTGTTTATGCATAAATCACGGGGTATGAAAGGCTGATCCCCTTGAATACTAAAACTTAATAAGAGGTCCAGTTTAAATTACTGAGAACCTTGGCAAATGTTCATGGTTATCTCAAAACCACTCAGTTCATGTTATTCAATTATTCGAATATTCAATTGTTGATTATTAATTCATGTTCCTTCACAACCTTATATTATTGTTGAACATTGAAAGCAAAACTTCTTTCTAGCCATGATATATCTCCCTCGTATATAAACTTGCTAAGCAAATTAGTTGCTTACCCTTACTATATCATGACATTTATTTTAGCTAAGCCTGAAGGATCCAATACGAAGGACAAGGGCAAGGGCAAGATCCAGGAATAGTTTAGAATGAATATTAATTATTATTATCTAATGGAAGTTCTTATGTAAACCTTTTGTAATATGAATGGTGTGTTTAAGTAAGGTTAAGAAGACCTTGGGACCATGCTATGGAAACTTTATTATAATGAACAATGTATATTTATTATTTCGTAATAGTTATAGAATGCTTATGATGATGTTAGATCGTGAGCACCGAATCTGAGGTTAGAGAACCTGGATTTGGGGGCATCACAGCACCTGGACATGATACTCAAGATTGTTGGGCCTTGAAGCACAAGATCCAAGACCTGATAGACAATGGGGAGATCGTGGTTACCAAACCAGATATACCTAACGTACAAAACAGTCCTCTTCCTCAACACAAAGAAGAAGAGGTCAACAAGATTAATTGGAGCAATGGACAGAGTTCCAATTTCAACGGTGAGTCATCTCAGACCACCAAAGATGGTGTTGAAAAATGGGTTTATGCCGAGTTCCAGTTCGTAATGGAGCATAAGATGAAAGCTCTATGCAAGAAAATTGAGCAATTGGCAGAACTGGTGATCTATCAGCATCAAGTTACACGCCGGTTAGTCAGCTAGGAGCATGCTAGTCTCCTTCCTCTTGTCATGAATATTCCCTCGTCACCTTCAAAAAGTGAAACGCTGGAGGACAAAGTGAAAAAGAGAGCGAATGCCAAAGCTTGTCGGGATTTTGCTAACAGAAGGGAATTTACATACCTAGGCGAACCGATGGAGGAGATACTTCAGATGCTAATAAATGAAGGAAGGATCACTTCTCTTCTACCTCTAATTAATCCCCGTTCAGGACGGTTCAATTCTGATGGAGTATGTCAATATCACTCCCATTCTCGCGGTCGCAGCACAGAAGAATGCTGGGCACTCTGCCACCTTATCCAGAATCTAATTGACAGTGGTCTCCTGTAACTAGCAGACGATGATACTGTGCTCTGTGAGAGTGAGAATACCTTTCCTACTAAGTGGAAGAGATTGGTAACAGTTATATCCGCTAAGGCCGATGACACTGGAAAACCACTCACAATACCATCAATTCAACTCAGAGGAATTGACAATCCTTTAAAAGTGGCTGCTCCAGAGCCAATCGACTTACCATGTAGAGCACAATATCCTATTATCAACTTAAAAAAAGTTCCTTGGAATTATCGAGAAGGTGAAGGATCCACCTCGCATACAACTACTGCAGTGTCGAAGGAAAATCCACTGTATCTTCCCCAACAGGTGATGAAGTCTACCATCAAATCAAAGGGGAAAATACCCATGGAGAAGATTGAAAAATTCCTCCGCACTATGGGTCATAACGAAGCCAAGGTGGTTTTAAGCTTAAGAGAAGCTCCACACCAAATTTCAATTTTGGACTTGGTCTTGATTTCTAAGGATCACCGAAAGATCTTACTGAAGGTTTTAGAAGAAGCCTATCTACCAAAATCAGTAGATGTGGAAAAATTTCAATATTTGGTTGATCACATTTTTAACAACAATGTGATATCCTTCACTGATGATGATATAACGCCCGAAGTGACTGGTCATTGCAAGCCGTTACACATTGCGGTCTTGTCCTTCGGGTATACGCTAGCTGGAGTCTTGATAGATGGAGGTTCATCTCTAAATTTCTGTCAATATGCTACATTTTTGAAGATGAATGTCAATCTCAACCGAATCCGGAGCAGCCATACGGTTATCAAAGCTTTTGATGGAGCCAGCTGGAATTTGGTCGGAGTAATTGAGCTGCCAATCGAAATTGGTCCCCATACATTCTGCGTATCTTTCCATGCACTCAAGATAGATTCAGAATACAACCTACTCTTGGGAAGACCGTCGATTCATATGGCCGGGGCAGTCCCCTCCATCATTCATCAACAACTGAAATACATTATCAATAATAGCCTAGTCACGATCAACGTTGAATCGGAATGTCCTCAACTTTGTGACATACCATACATCAACGTCAATGCAGATGTTGAACCGGTCAGTTTTTATGCCTTAGAAATAAGCAACACTCAGTACCATGCCATTGGGGTGCCATTTCCCGTACCCAAGATTTTTGCCGAATGCAGATGTTGAATCGGTCAGTTTTCATGCCTTGGAAGTAATCAATACCCAATACCATGCAATTGGAATGCCATTTCCCGAACCCAAGATTTCTGTCGAGGTAATGTCAGCTACTCAAGAAATGATGTCATTGGGTCATCAGTCGGGATAAGGGCTGGGTAAAGATCACCAGGGTATCAAGCACCCCATTCAAGTATCCAGTCAAACTGGGATAGCTGGACTAGGCTATTCTTCCAGTTCTAGTCATAGGAATCCTCCTAAGCATTATCAGATTCCTTCAGTTTCAGCCACACGACGATTATCTTCATCTTCGAATTCTGAGTTCGCACAACCTCCGGTAAAGGTGCCAGCCAATGTAATGGCTATGTTATTTCCCAAGCCAGTACCGGTGAAGGTGAAAGAAGTCTTTGTTCCAGATCCCGCCGTGGAAGAAGAGGAACGAAGAATCAAGCAAGATATCATCAAAATGATGTCAGGCATACGCATCATCGTTCATGTTGAACATACAAACAAATACACCCTAGACGATGATTGCCCTGACGTAATCGGGATAAGGAGGACGATGACAACCCCTCCATCACTGCAGTACACCCGGACTTTACCCTTTCCAATTGGAGCAACACTCCTTGCATTGGCTGACAAGGGTAAAACGAGCAGGAACTCTTTCTGCCATGTAGATATCATAACTGCTTACTTTTCTATACAGTATTAGCAGTCATTTTGCTAATACATTCTAACACTTTGTATGATCAAACCATTTCATATATACTAAGTGAAAGCATATTTTGTTTCAGGACCCTGAATTTAGATGTGCATGTACTTGCTAATATGAGGCCTCTTCTCCACAAAGATTGTAACTTTGATGTAGAGATGAATTCAGCCTTGATGGAAATACATGAGGGCATTGAGGTGCCTCCAGAAACTCAAGAATGGGTCGAAGACAAACCTAAACCCAACCTTGATCAAACCACTTCCTTCAATCTCGGAACCTTAGAAAGCCCTAAGTTAATCCAAATTGGTTCAAACCTTACCCCAAACCAAAGGAATGACATGGTTACACTACTAACCCAATTCCAGGATGTGTTTGCATGGTCTCATGAAGACATGGTGGGTTTGTCCACTAACATTGTTCTTCATCGCCTTCCCATTAAAGAGAGATTCAAGCCAGTCAAGCAGAAGCTCAGGCGATTGAAACATTAGTAGAGTTTAAAGGTGAAAGAAGAAATTATGAAACAGTTTCAAGCTGGCATCATCATGGTGTCCACATATCCGAAGTGGATATCCAACATCGTTCCCATGCCTAAACTTGGAGGAAAGGTGCGAGTTTACGTGGATTATCGGGACTTGAACAAAGCTTGCCTTAAAGATAGCTTTCCCGTGCCATTTATCCACATTCTCATCGACAATACTGCTCAATACTGCATGTACTCCTTTGTTGATTACTTTGCGGGGTACCATCAGATCATGGTTACTGAGGAAGACCGTGAAAAAACTAATTTCATCACACCTTGGGGAACCTTTTGCTATGGACGGTTGTTATTCGGCCTCATCAATGCCAGAGCCACCTATCAGCGAGCTATGATGGCTCTCTTCCGCGATTTAATGGACAAGGAGATAGAGATCTACGTAGATGACATCATTGTCAAGTCCCGGAAGGAGGAAGACCACTTAGACCATCTCAGGAAGCTCTTCAACAGGTTACGTAAGTACAACTTGAAGTTAAATCAGGCAAGTGGCTAGGATTTCTAGTCAGCCACAAAGGGATTAAGGTGAATTCCACCAAAATCCAGGCCATCACAGAAATGCCCATTCCTCAGACAGAGAAGGAAATACGGGGATTTTTAGGAAGAATTAACTTCATTAGCAGGTTCATTTCTCAACTCATCGCAACCTGTGAGCCAATCTTCAAGCTGTTAAGGAAGAACTCCTCCATGAAATGGAATGATGATTGCCAGAAGGCCTTCCTTACTATCAAAGAGCAGCTAGTCAAAGCTCCCATTTTGGTACCACCCCTGGATGATGTTCCCCTGTTCATGTACCTTTTCATAAGTGACAATGCCATGGGCAGCATGCTGGGACAAAAAGATGATAGCGAGCTATCTATTACCTCAGGAAAAGATTCAGTAGCAGTGAGCACAAGTACACTCTGATTGAGAAGACTTGTTGTGCTTTAGCATGGGCGTCCATGAGGTTACAACATTACATCCATGGTCACATAACCCATCTCATATCCTGCATGGATCCTCTCAAGTATGTGTTCAATAAACCCATGTTAAATTGCAGGCTGTCCAGATGGCAGTTGATCCTACAACAATTTGACATCGTATACGTGACTCAAAAGTCCATCAAAGGTCAAGGAATTGCGGATCAACTGGCCGCCGCACCTTCAGGAGATTTCAAACCCTTGGAAACATATTTTCCTAATTAAGGGGTTATGATAATTCAACAACACCATCAGTACGATACACGCCAAATATGGAAGATGTATTTTGATGGAGCTGTTAATATGAAAGGTTCCGGAGCTAGAGCAGTTGTACTATCCGGTACGGGGGAGTAGTATCCCGTCGCCGTCAAATTACAGTTTGTAAGCACCAACAACACATCTGAGTATGAAGGCTGTCTCGTGGGGCTAAAACTTGCCCGTTCAATGGGCATCAGGAGGTTAACTGTATTTGGAGATTCAGAGTTAGTGGTCAGACAATCCACGGAAATCTATCAAACTAAAGAGCTACATTTGCTGCCTTACCATCGGCAAGTTTTACAGATGGTTTTGGAGTTCGAAGAAATCTCCTTTCTTCACATTCCTCGTAATAGGAATGACTTTGCAGACGCATTAGCAACTTTGGCCTCCTTGATTCACATACCTGACAAGGGACACTTTCCAAGCGTCATAATTGCCCTACACAAGGCACCAACCTATGGGAACTACGTTAGAGAAGTATCGGATGAGCTACCTCCCATCTAGCATCCTTGGTATCAGCATATCAAGGAGTACCTACGAGATGGATCTACACTCGCTGAGCTGAGCCCGAATGAGAAAAGGCAGATCCATTGAATTGATATGAAATTCTACCTAAGCGGAGATGCCCTCTATAAGAGAGATACAGGACAAGGTCTCCTCAGATGTTTAGACAAAGACCAAGCTCAAAGGCTCATGGATGAGATCCATGGTGGAGTTTGTGGCCCACACATGAGTGGCCCCCTACTTGTCAAGAAGATCCTCAAAACAGGACATTACTGGCTTACCCTCAAAAGGTTATCAATGCCAAATTTATGGAAATACCATCCACGCCCCTCCGAGGGAACTCCATAATATGAGTTCACCTTGGTCCTTCTTAATGTGGGGAATGGACGTGATCGGGCCCGTTGAGCCTAAAGCCAGTAATGGGCATCTCTTTATCTTCAGTATGATCGACTACTTCACCAAGTGGGTAGAAGCAGCCTCCTTCCCCAGGGTTACAAAAGAAGTCATCATTACTTTCATCAAAAACAATGTCATTTGTCGATATGGACAACCAGAGGTAATTGTGTCAGACAATGCTAAGAACCTCAACAACAAAATGATGAAGGAGTTATGCAGTAAATTCCACATCAAACATCTTAACTCCGTCATCTCTCGTCCAAAGATGAATGGTGCTGTTGAAGCGGCTAACAAAAATATTAAGAAGATTATGCAAAAGATGTCCGCCAACCACAAAGTATTAGCCTGACTTATTGCCTCTTACTTTGTTAGCCTACAGAACTTTAATGCGCACTTCCATTGGGGCAACCCCTTACGCATTAACCCATGGGATGGAAGCAGTGCTCCCCATAGAAGTAGAAATGGAATCCCTCAGAGTGTTGACAGACGCTCAGCTGGATGAAGACCAATGGGTACAAGACAGGTATCACCAATTGTCTCTAATAGACGAAAGGCGAACCGCGGCTATCTTCCATGGTCAGTTATATCAACAAAGGATCGCCAGATCCTACAACAGAAAAGTCTGGCTACGGCAGTTTAAGCCACATGACTTGATTTTAAAGAAGATACCTGACAACCAAGATCAGTCCAAGGGAAAATTCGCCCCTAACTGGGAAGACCCATTTGTTGTCAAGGAGGTATTGACAGGAGGCACTCTTAGATTGCAAGAAATGAACGATGATGAATTTCCACAACTCATCAACTCGGACACCGTGAAACGGTACTATGTCTGAAGTTACCATCAAGAAAATATCCCGGTGTTGGATCATCAGATCCCCAGCCATTCTGGTTCTTTAACCCTTTACCACATACAACTCTTCGCCACACTTTGCCCCTTAGTGAAATAAAATTTTCAAGCCAGCAGCCTGGCTTCACTGCATTCCTACCACTTCGGGCATTCCACCAGGGATTGAACCTTTCACGCTTGCAGTTTGTCCCCCCACACATGGGATCAAACTTTTCACACCTACAGTTTATCCTCAACCTAGGATCAAACTTTTTCTTCCCCGCAGTTTGACCTGCACATGGGATCACGCTTTTTCAACTCGTCCTGAGAGGTAAACTACGTCGACCTGATCTCCTCTTCAATAAAAGTACGTAGGCAACCATTTCATATGGCCTGGTCGCAATAAAACAAAAACAATAAAAAATATTTCTACCCCCTTCTCCTTACAAAAATAAAAACAACAAAAAACGTTCCTACACCATTCCTGCTACATATAGCATTGATCCTCTTACACCAGGTTCGAACTATGCAGACTTGATCTCCTCTTCAATAGGAGTATGTAGGCAGCCATTCATGGTTCGGTCTCACCCCTTACCAAAACACAAACACTTGTTAACTGGTACTAAGATCATCCTTCAATCCACCACGTTTCATTGGCTTCAGACCAAAGGGATGGAATTACCTGAACTCCTTCCAAATAGGAGATTCGGCGACCATCTAAGCTACGGTTGTACCTTGAAGACTAACACCAATCCATAAGAGATGGAACTAACTAGGCTCCTCCTAAATAGGGGTACCGGCGACCATCTATGGTGCGGTCAATCTCAGAGAGGAAAGCCACACTCCTCTCCACATTTCTATACAGAAACCAGTCCCAAGACACCAAAGATGGTAGGGATACACACAGATCAATGATCCATTCTGAACTATCTAGAGAGAACTCAATGTCCATCCATCTAGGAGGAATTAAGAATACATCAAGATCACAAGTCCTAAAATTGCAGGCAAAATATGAAGCAAGTATTAGAGCATATCTAAAAGGGAAGTGATCAAAAATATATTTCCCTGCTATATATAATGCTGTTCGATATACACGATGTAAACTGTACATGACAAAATGGCTATGCTAGTCTGTGCAGAAAAATACAAGCCCATCTACAGGTCAGGGTATATGTGACCCATGATGGCATCCCTCTCAGAAAGAAGAAGGCGGAGCTGTGGTCTCCTGTACGAGGGTATCCAGACGACCCAACAGATTTGCAGCCATCTGCATGGTGACCATATGCTCATCAATGTAAGTGCTCATCTCTGCAATCATGCTAGTGGTAAGGGACCTCACTACAGTACTATATGTGATGGCTACATCCCGGGCATATATGGCACTATCCCGCTCAACTATTATAGACACTCAAAATTTTCTACACACCTGTCACTGACATTGCAGGAGGGCAGATTCGTCTTTCAGAGATAACCCCGAAAGACAGTTCACGTCAAGTCCGGATACTACTGGAAGTTCAATCTCAACCCCGGAACACACACCGGGAGTAACAGTTCAAACCTCAGAGATAACCCCGAGGCATGCAGTTCCAATACCAGAAATTCCACTGGAGAAGATCGATTAATCACGGAGATGACCTCGAGATATCAAGTCTCAGTCCTAACACTGGGAGTAGTAGCTACCAACCTTGGTGATAACCCCAGGGAATGCAGTTCCGACGATAACCCCGAAAATGCTTGTTTCAAGTGCATGCGATCAGCTTCAACCTCGGTACTCACACCGAGGCATTCAGTACAAAGCCTGGAGATAACACCGGGAATACAGGCGTACGTCAGAGATGACACTGAGGTCCTTCAACATTTGTAGCAGTCCAATCTCAGCAATAACCCTGAACAACATTTGCTTTATCAGCCCAAACCGACGATAACTCCGGTGAGGGGCAAAAGTCATCATCTCACCACCTTGACGCCACATGACGTCGTCTCAACATTTCATACACACATTTCTACACAACAATGTCCCACAAGAATCGAGGAAAACCAATCCCGAGTGATTATTATGCAGGGTAACGGATAGAATTTTAAACTTGAAGACCGGAGGGCACCGTCCCATCTTCTTAACTTCCTACAGCCTCTAATCCCATGCCATTGTATAACTCTCGACAATGGCGGTCCGAAATAGGTCTTACATACTTCAGTCGGATGCCCGGATTGTAATTCTGAAAGTTCGAGTGGACATTACAGTGCCTTCGTGCACGTACTGCGAGATGAAGCGACCCACGAAACCCGGGGCAACCCGGGCAGCCTCAGGTACACCTGCGACTGGCCGCAGGTACACCTAAGGCTCCCCCCTCTTTAAATAGAGAGCTCGGGGTGGCTATTTTAAGGAGAGAAACGACGAGGAAGCCCTGCCAAATTTACTCCGTACTTACAATATACTGAGTGCTTTCTCATTTTAAACACTTGTGAGCTCACATATAGCTACTCTTGTACCGGCAGGAGCCGAGTTTCATCAACTTATAAGATATAGAAGTCTTCTTTGGCAGCCCACTTTAAGCCTTCTCACACACTTTAAATCCTTTCTTTTCATCTTTGCACACACCTTTCTTTGCCTGTACTTCGGTCCGTGGTTTTATTTCAGTTTGTATATATATATATATATATATATATATATATGGACTAACATTATCGATATTTATATATATGGACTAACATTATCGAGTTATGCCTCGATTGAGCCTAGACTTCGGTCTGGAGCGTTTACTGCTTTAATATATATATATATATATATATATATATATATATATATATATATATATATATATATATATATCGTCCCACCTAGAGTTTACTTCATGGTGGTTGATCGCTTTTATAGCTTTCTTTACGTTTCGTTCCGCCTGGAGTTTCCTCCGTGGCGGTTGATAGGTTTTACAGCTTTATTTACATTTCTGATCCCCCATGGAGATGCTTCGTGGTTGGTGATCATATATATATATATATATATATATATATTTACAGCTTTTTTATATATATATATATATATATATATATATATATAAAAGCTGTAAATATATATATATATATATATATATATATATATATATACCTGCTTACTGCTTTCATACGAATCACAGCTTCATGTGAGCCTAGGAATCATGTGATCACAAATTCAGTCTACTGAATCTAGATTCGGTTCCCGTGATGGACCTTTTTAGCTGTAAGCAGCTTGTAAATTTATCTGCGGTGTCTGAATTTCCTCAGATGGTTTTCATACCCACGAGGAAGTCGGCATTTTGTACATTATTTTCTTATAGATGCTTCGCATCTTGAAAAATAAAAGCAATCAAGCCGAACGCTTAATAAAATGGGAGTGTAAAAGGTCTCAATTACTATTGAGCACTAGGGTTTGAAAAACCTCTTTTATAAAATATCACTGCTATATCTTGTTAAAATTGAATTTTTACATAAATTCAAACCCTGTGTATATAGGTGCGAACGAGGCCTCGTACTACTTCCAAATAAACAGCACATTGACGCACACACACACACACATATTTAGATAACAGTTTCTTAAAAAGTGGCGGTCACCATGATAACACGGATGTCAGGGGGTGCCTAACACCTTCCCTCTGCATAATCAAGTCCCTGGACCCTAATGAATCTCGGTTTCACCGACCCGTTTAACAGTGTCATATCAGTGGGTCAATATGCAAACCTTTTCTCGGTTGTGTTGGTACAACCATTTAAAAAACCAACTGGTGACTCTTAACAGTCCAACGTCGATATTATACATGTCGAGCCTTTTTCACTTGTTTTTTCAAACAAATCTCACCTAAATGAGAACACTAAAGAACAAGTAAAGAAAAAGGATAACTAAAAATCCCGACGTCGACAGGAGGCGACTCCGCTGGGGAATTCTAGTAAGAGGAATTAAGACGCTATTACAATCTTTTCAAAATTATTATCTGCTTGTGTGTGGATGTTGCATTTACATTTATGATGAATGTGTACGAATGCATTTACTTATTGCACTTAGTGCTTCGCACCATAGCTGCTTATGATATTAGTGCTTCGCACATGTCATCATTTTCATACGGTGAGACGCGATGTATGTGAATGTATGTTGTGTGGTTCCTCCACCAGGAGGCTATCTTGTCGGTGTTTGATTACTAGACTCGTAGGAAGACTAATTCCCGCGAGGCTCAGGAACGGCACCACCCAAATTCGCTCCAGTTGAAAGACCGGATTAATTTCCTGTTGAGTAAATTGCAATGATTTTGGAACCTTCATGCCAAAAAGCTGCGAGAGTAACCTAAGATAGGTCAGCCTCTGATAAACCCAACATAGAGGAAAGTCTCTTCATACTCTCTCATTTTAAATTACTTGTAAAAACAATTACTTGTAATTTCATTCCATATTCATCTTTATGTAATGAGAAATATGAAGAAATGTGTACATATACATATTTAACATGCTATCCGGTATTATAAACAGCTGACATCCATTTTGCAAGATAAAATTCCTAAAATGGACACATCACATAACATGTTATTATACACACATTCCCTAAAAACTAAACTACAAGTCTTTTGCAGGGAAACAATTGGACCTACTACCCGGTCAAAATCCAAAAAGGCTACAAGCCTACATTCAATTATGTCGTCATCCGATCAAACTGACCTTAATCCAATTTCTCGCAAAGAATTCGACGGATTAAGCAAACAAATTATAGATTTGGCTATTCTGCTTAAAGAACTACACAAGTCTACTCAGGGTCCAAAGATACTCATACATGGTGAATCCTCTACACAAGGGGGAACCCAGGTCATTACGATACCAGAACTGCAGTTGGATACGACCAACAAAATTCATGATGCCACCCATCTCACAGGAGATCCAGACACTGATGACATCAGAAAGAAAGTCCTCCAAATGGAAGAAACCCCTTCGTGCTATCAAAGGAATTGGAACACACGGGAGTGTTTCATATGCTGACCTATACATATTCCCTGGTGTTCATTATCCAGAAAAGTTTAAGACTCCTGACTTTGAAAAATATGATGGGTTAGGAGATACTTACACACATTTGAAGGTGTTTATTGGAGAACTCGGATCTTATGCAGAGGATGAGAAGCTCAGGATACAGCTGTTCCAGAAGAGTCTGACTGGAGAAGCTCATTCATGGTATACCAAATTAGACAAGTCAAAGATCCATTGCTGGGAAGAGCTAGCTCATGCCTTCCTCACTCAATACAGCTTCCAGTCTCAGATGGCTCCTGACCAGTATCAAATTACCAATGTCAAGAAACAGTCTAATGAGTCTTTCAGAGAGTATGCTCAAAGGTGGAGGCGACAGGCTGCTCAAGCTATTCCTTCCATGATTGAATAAGAAATGGTCATGACTTTCATTGACATACAAGAAGCTCCTTTCTATGAAAGAGTCTTAGCCGGCATCGGTAAACCATTTTCTAAAATGGTCAAACACGAGGAGATGGCTGAGATGGGATTGAAGTTAGGAAAGATTCAAGACCTAGTTGCCCTTAAAGCTGTCGCTGAACACATCCAATCCAAAAATTATGGAAGCAACCCCCGGAGGGTCCATAAAAAGAAAGAGGAGGATGTTTCCCTGATACTACAGGGTCAAAAAGGCAATCAGAACATGCCTGTCCAGAGGAGAAATTACACTCCTTTTGAAGCACAGTCTTCAAACCCTCCAATGCTAAAAGGTGGAGAAGTTAAACGCCCTCGAGTGTTCACACCCATAGGGGATTCACTCGAGAATATTCTCACTCTTCTGACAACGCAGAAGAAAATCACGCATCTTCTTCCACCAGCCAGCCATAATGGACTGGGTTTCAATGCTGCTCGGAAATGTGCTTATCATGCCGGGGCACCTGGACATGATACTTTGGATTGTTGGGCCTTGAAACATAAGATCCATGACCTAATAGACAATGGTGAGATTGTGGTCACCAAACCAGATCAGCCTCACGTACAAGATAATCCTCTTCCCCAACACAAAGAAGAAGAGGTTAACATGATTAATTGGAGCAATAGACAGAGTTCCAATCTCAACGGCGAGTCCTCCCAGACCCCTAAAGACGATGTTGACAGATGGGATTATGCCAAGTTCCAGTTTACAATGGAATGTAAGATGAAAGCTCTATGCAAACAGATTAAGTAATTGGCAGAACTGGTGACTTATCAGCATCAAGTAACACGTCAATTAGTCAGCCATGAGCATGCTAGTCTCCTTCCTCTTGTCATGAATATTTCCTCGTCACCTTTAGAAAATGAAACACTGGAGGACAAAGTGATAAAGAGAGCGAATGCCAAAGCCCGTCAGGATGTTGCCAATAGAAGGGAATTTACATACCATGGCCAACCTATGGAGGAAATCCTACAGATGCTAATTAATGAAGGAAGAATCACTTCCCTTCTTCCTCCAATTAATCACCGTTTAGGACGGTTCAATTCTGATGGAGTATGTCAATATCACTCCCATTCTCGCGGTCACATCACAAAAGAATGCTGGGCACTCCGCCACCATATCCAGAATCTAATTGACTGTGGTGTCCGATAACTAGCAGACGATGATACTATCCTACATGAGAGTGAGAATACCTGTCCTACTAAGTGGAAGGAATTGGTGGCAGTTATATCCGTTGAGGCCGATGACACTGGTAAACCACTCACTATACCAGTAATTCAACTCAGAGGAAGCAACCATCCTTTGAAAGTGGCTGCTCCAGAGCTAGTCAACTTACCATGCAGAGCACAATATCCTATTGTCAGCTTGCACAAAGTTCCATAGAATTATGGAGAAGGTGAAGGATCCACCTCGCATACAACTGCTACATTGTCGAAGGAGAATCCACTGTATCTTCCCCAACGGGTGATGAATTCTACCATCAAATCAAAGGGGAAAATACCCATGGAGAAGATTGAAAAATTCCTCCTACTATGGGTCATAATGAAGCCAAGGTCGTTTTAAGCTTAAAAGAAGCTCCACAATAAATATCAATTTTGGACTTGGTCCTAACTTCCGAGAGTCACCGGAAGATCTTGCTGAAGGTTTTAGAAGAAGCCTATCTGCCAACATCAGTTGATACGGAAAAATTTCAACACTTGGTTGATCACATTTTTAACAACAATGTGATATCCTCCACTGATGATGATATACCGCCCGAAGGGACAGGACATTGCAAGCCGTTACACATTGCTGTCTTATCCTCTGGATACATGCTAGCTGGAGTCTTGATAGATGGAGGCTCATCTATAAATATCTATCCTTACGCTACATTGTTGAAGATGAATGTAAATCTCAACCGAATCCGAAGCAGCCATACAGTTATCAAAGCTTTTGATGGAGCTCGCCGAAATTTGGTCGGAGTAATTGAGCTTCCAATCAAAATTGGTCCCCATACATTCTGCGTATCTTTCCACGTGCTTAAGATAGATTTAGGATACAACCTGCTCTTGGGACGACCATGGATTCATATGGCAGGGGCAGTCCCCTCCACTCTTCATCAACAACTGAAATACATTATCAACAAAAGCCTAGTCACGGTCAACGCTAAACCAGAGTGTCCTCAACATGGGGACATGCCATTCATCAATGCGAATGCAGATGTTGAACCAGTCAGTTTTCATGCCTTGGAAGTAATCAATACCCAATACCATGCAATTGGAACGCCATTTCCCGAACCCAAGATTTCTGCCGAGGTAATGTCAGCTACTCAAGAAATGATGTCATTGGGTCATTAGCCGGGACAAGGGCTGGGTAAAGATCGCCAGGGTATCAAGCACCCCATTCGAGTATACAGTCAAACTGGGACAGCTGGACTAGGCTATTCTGCCAGTTCTAGTCATAAGAATCCTCATAAGCATCAGTAGATTCTTCAGCTTCAGCCACATGGCGATTATCTTCACCTACAGATTCTGAGTCTGCACAACCTCTGGTAAAGGTGCCAGCCAATGTAATGGCTATGTTATTTCCCAAGTCGGTACCGGCGAAGGTGAAAGAAGTCTTTGTTTCAGATCCCGCAGTGGAAAAGGTGGAACGAAGAATCAAGCAAGACGTTATCTGGATGATGTCAGGCATACGCATCATCGTCCATGATGAACATACCAACAGATATATCCCAGACGATGATTGCACAGACATAATGGCCATCATTCGGGAGAAGGAGGACGATGAAAACCCCTCCATCACTGCAGTCCACCCGGACTTTGCCCTTGCTAATTGGAACAACACTCCTTGCATTGGTCGACAAGAGTAAAACGGGAAAGAAATCTTTCTGCCCTGTAGATATCATAACTGCTTACTTTTCTGTACAGTACCAGCAGTTTATTTTGTCAGTATATGCTAACACTGTGTATGATCAAACTCTTTCATATATACTAAGTGAAAGCATATTTTGTTTCAGGACCCTGAATATAGATGTGCCTGTACTTGCTGATATGGTGCCTCTTCTCCACAAGGATTGTACCTTTGATGTAGAGATGAATTCAGCCTTAATGGAAATACATGAGGACATTGAGGTGCCTCTAGAAATTCAAGAATGGGTCAAAGACAAGCCTAAACCCAACCTTGATCAAACCACTTCCTTCAATCTCGGAACCTTAGAAAGCCCTAAGTTAATCCAGATTGGTTCAGACCTTACCCCAAACCAAAGGAATGACATGGTTACGCTACTAACCCAATTCCAAGATGCGTTTGCAAGGTCTGATGAAGATATGGTGGGTTTGTCCACTAACATTGTTCTTCATCGCCTTCCCATTAAAGAGGGATTCAAGCCAGTCAAGCAGAAGCTCAGGCGATTGAAACCTGAGTGGAGTTTAAAGGTGAAAGAAGAAATTGTTAAACAATTTCAAGCTGACATCATCATGGTGTCCACATATCCTGAGTGGATATCCAACATCATTCCCATGCCTAAACCTGGAGGAAAGGTGCCAGTTTGCGTGGATTACCGGGACTTGAACAAAGCTTGCCTAAAAGATAGCTTTCTCGTGCCATTTATCCACGTTCTCATTGACAATACTGCTCAATACTGCATGTACTCCTTTGCTGATTGCTTTGCGGGATACCATCAGATCATGGTTGCTGAGGAAGATCGTGAGAAAATTTCTTTCATCACGCCTTGGGGAACTTTTTGCTATAGACGGTTGTCGTTTAGCATCATCAATGCCGGAGCCACCTATCAACAAGCTATGATGGCCCTCTTCCATGACTTAATGCACAAAGATATAGATATCTACATGGATGACATCATTGTCAAGTTCCGGAAGGAGGAAGACCACTTAGACCATCTCAGAAAGCTATTTAACAGGTTAGGTAAGTACAACTTGAAGTTGAATCCAGCCAAGTGTGCCTTTGGCGTTAAATCAGGCAAGTTGCTAGGATTCCTAGTCAGGCACAAAAGGATTGAGCTGGATCCTACCAAAATTCAGGCCATCATGGAAATGACCATTCCTAAGACAGAGAAAGAAATACGGGGATTTTTGGGAAGAATCAACTTCATTAGCAAGTTCATCTCTCAACTCACAGCAACCTGTGAACTAATCTTCAAGCTGTTAAGGAAGAACTCTTCCATGAAATGGAACAACGAGTGCCAGAAGGCATTCCTTACAATCTAAGAATAACTAGTCAAAGCTCCCATTTTGGTACCACCCAGGGATGATGTTCCCCTATTCATATACCTGTCCATAAGTGACAATGCCATGGGCTGCATGCTGGGATAGAAAGACGATAGAGGCCAAGAACGAGTTATCTATTACCTCAGCAAAAGATTCAGCAGCAGTGAACACAAGTACACTCTGATTGAGAAGACTTGTTGCGCTTTAGCATGGGCTTCAATGAGATTACAACATTACCTCCATGGTCACACAACCCATCTCATATCCCGCGTGGATCCTCTCAAGTACGTGTTCAATAAACCCATTTTAAATTGCCGACTGTCTAGAGGGCAGTTTATCCTATAACAATTTGACATCGTCTACGTGACTCAAAAGTCCATCAAAGGTCAATGAATTACGGATTAACTGGCCGCCTCACCTTCAGGGGACTTCAAACCCTTGGAAACATACTTCCCCGATGAAGGGGTAATGACAGTTCAGCAACACCATCAGTACGATACACACCAAACATGGAAGATGTATTTTGATGGAGCTGTTAATATGGAAGGTGCTGGAGCTGGAGCAGTTCTAATATCTGGCACGGGGGAGTAGTATCCCGTCGCCATCAAGTTGCAGTTTGTCAGCACTAACAACACATCTAAGTATGAAGGCTGTCTCATGGGGCTAAAACTTTCCCATTCAATGGGCATCAAGCGGTTAATTGTCTTTGGAGATTCAGAGTTAGTGGTCATACAATCCACGGGAATCTATCAAACCAAAGAGCTACATTTGCTACCTTACCATCGACAAGTTTTACAGATGGTTTTGGAGTTTGAAGAAATCTCCTTTCTACACATTCCTCGTAATAGGAATGACTTTGCCAACACATTAGTAACTTTGGCATCCTTGATTCACATACCTGACAAGGGACACTTGCCAAGCGTCACAATTGCCCTGCACAAGGCACCAGCCTATGGGAACTACGTTGGAGAAGTATCGGAAGAGCTACCTCCCATCTAGCATCCTTGGTATCAGCATATCAAGGAATACCTACGAGATGGATCTACACTCGTTGAGGTGAGCTCGATTGAGAAAAGGAGGATCCATTGACTTACTATGAAATTCTACCTGAGTGGAGATGCCCTCTATAAGAGAGATGCAGGACAAGGTCTCCTCAGATGTTTAGATAAAGACCAAGCTCAAAGGCTTATGGATGAGATCCATGGTGGAGTCCGTGACCCACACATGAGTGGCCCCCTCCTTGTTAAGAAGATCCTAAGGACATGACATTACTGGCTCTCTCTCAAAGCTGATTGCAATGACCATGTCAAGAGATGTTATTAGTGCCAAATTCATGGGAATACTATCCATGCCCTTCGACGGGAACTCCACAATATGAGTTCGCTTTGGCCCTTCTCAATATGGGGAATGGACGTTATTGGGCCCATTGAGCCTAAAGCCAGTAATGGACATCGCTTTATCTTCACCATGATCGACTACTTAACCAAGTGGGTAGAAGTAACCTCCTTCCCCAGGGTTACCAAAGAAGTCATCATTGCTTTCATCAGAAACAATGTCATTTGTCGATATGAATAACCAGAGGTAATTGTGTCAGACAATGCTAAGAACCTCAACAATGAGATGATGGAGGAGTTATGTAGTAAATTCCACATCAAACATCTTAACTCCGTCATCTACCGTCTAAAGATGAATGGTGCTGTTGAAGCGGCTAACAAAAATATCAAGAAAATCATGCAAAAGATGTCCACCAATCACAAAGATTGGCCTGACTTATTGCCTCTTACTCTATTAGCATACAGAACATCAATGCGTACTTTCACTGGGGCAACCCCTACGTATTAACCTATGGGATGGAAACAGTGCTCCCTATAGAAGTTGAAATAGAATCCCTCAGAGTGTTGATAGACGCTCAGCTGGAGGAAGACCAATGGGTACAAGACATGTATCACCAATTGTCTCTAATAGATGAAAGGCAAACCGCGACTATCTTCTATGGTCAGTTATATCAACAAAGGATCGCCAGATCCTACAAAAGAAAAGTTCGGCTACGATAGTTTAAACAATATGACTTGGTTTTGAAAAAGATCATTGACAACCAAGATCAATCTAAGGGAAAATTTGCCCCTAACTGTGAAGTCTCGTTTGTTTTCAAGGAGGTATTGACAGGAGGCGCTCACAGATTGCAAGAAATGGACGGCGATGAATTTCCACAACTTACCAACTCGAACACCGTGAAACGGTACTATGTTTGAAGTTACCATCAAGCAAACATCCTGGTGCTGGGTCATCAGATCACCAGTCATTCCGGTTCTTTAACCCTTTACCACATACAACTCTTTTCTACACTTTGCCCCTCAGGGAAACATACTTCTCAAGCCAGCAGCCTGGCTTCACTGCGCTCCTACAACTTCGGTCATCCCACTAGGGATTGAACCTTTCGCGCTTGCAGTTTGGCTACCCATACATGGGATTAAACTTTTCACACTTGCAGTTTATCCTCAACCTAGGATCAAACTTTCTCGTCCCCGCAGTCTGACCTACACATGAGATCACGCTTTTCAACTCGCCCTGAGGGGCAAACTACGCCAACCTGATCTCCTCTTCGATAGGAGTACGTAGGCAACCATTTCATATGGACCGGTCGCAATAAAACAAAAGCAACAAAAACATTTCCACCCCCATTCCTTGCAAAGACAAAAATAACAAAAATATTTCTACCCCCTCTTCCTTACAAAAATCAAAACAAACATTCCTACACCCTTTCTACCATACATCGTTGAACCTCTTACACCAGGTTCGAACTACGCAGACCTGATCTCCTCTTCAATAAGAGTACGTATGCATCCATTCATGGTTCGGTTTCACCCCCTACCAAAACACAAACACTTGTCAACTGGTACTGGGATCATCCTTCAATCCACTACATTTCATTGGCTTCAGACCAAAGGGATAGAATTACCTGAACTCCTCCCAAATAGGAGATTCGGCGACCATCTAAGCTGCGATTGTACCTTGAAGAGCAACACCAACCTATAAGAGATGGAATTAACTAGGCTCCTCCTGAATAGGGGTACTAGTGACCATATGTGGTGCGGTCAATCTTAGAG
The DNA here is from genome assembly GCA_016801055.1 of Panax notoginseng. Classification (NCBI taxonomy): domain Eukaryota; kingdom Viridiplantae; phylum Streptophyta; class Magnoliopsida; order Apiales; family Araliaceae; genus Panax; species Panax notoginseng. The sequence continues at coordinate 81,030,777 of CM029018.1, forward strand.
AAGAAAACCACACTCCTCTCCACATTTCTATACAGAAACCAGTCCTAAGACACCAAAGATGGTAGGGATACACAGAGATCAAGGATCCATTCTGAACTGTCCAAAGATAACTTAATGTCCATCCATCCAGGAAGAGTTCAGAATACATCAAGATCGCCAACCCTGAAGAAGCAGGCAAAATAGCAAGCAAGTATCGGAGCATATCTAAAAGGGAAGTGATCAAAAATATACTTCTCTGCTATATATAATGTTGTTTGATATACACAATGTAAACTGTACATGACAAAATGGCTATGATATTCTGTGCAGGAAAATACAAGCCCATCTACAAGTCAGGGTATATACGAGCTAACAAGCCCAACACGGCATCCTTCTCAAAAGAAGGAGGCGAGGCTGTGGTCTCCTGTACGAGAGTATCCACACGACCCAACAGATCTGCAGCCATCTGCATGGTGACCATATGCTCATCAATGTAAGCGCTCATCTCTGCGATCATGCCAGTTGTAAGGGACCTCACTGCAGTACTATCTGTGATGGCTACATCCCGGGCAGATATGACACTATCTTGCTCAATTATCGCTGCATCTCTAGCAGATCTGGCCTCGTCCCGCTCAATAATAGCGACATCTCTGTGAGCTAATGCATCGTAGCTCTCTAATAGAGTTGCGTCTCTCCCATCAAAGGCAGTTAACATCAAGGCTCTCGCCTGGTCTCTCTCGAAGGTCATCAGACGGAGACTCTGTTCAAAGTACTATGCTGAATGTTGAATCACAACAGTACTAGCACTAGGAGAATCTAAAGGAGATGTTGTCAATCCGACAAATAGCTCCTCCTCGAGGTGGGAATCAATGTCCTCCATGGGCTCTCCATCATCTGAGCCACTATCCGGTACTGTGGATACTGTCGTAGCCGATGAAATCTCTGTCTCCATCCACGCAGAATACTCTGACGAACAACCCAGATGGCTCATAGAGAAGGCAACTATCTCACACTGATCCCAACATGCATACACACGGGATCAGTCCTCTGCTAAAAGAGAGTGAGAAGCTAAACGCTGACCTAACGCCCCCTCGAAAGGATGAAAATCCTAAAATTGGTTAAACTGCGACATCACGGCCATCGGGTGGTAGGTAGTCATGCCCCTCAAACCAACCAGAGGGAGATAATTCATTCTCGGAGCATGAGTAATAAAGCTGTATGGTGAGCTGAGCCCCGAGCACGATAATATGCTAAACGGATAACTGATATCCGCCAAGAACATAGACCAAGATATAGTGTTTGTACACTCCGATGGCTGAAAGGAGTATGACATGACTATATAATGGGTGAAACAATACCCATGCAGTCTAATAGTGACAATCGGTCTCAAGTGTGACATAAAACACACGTATAGCATGACCGAACTGCTCGTAAATACTCCTGTCGGATAAGTGCAGAAATATGTAGCCGACCTCAGAATCTCTGTTATAATCATCGGTATGATAGTACGACCCTCCCTGAGAGCTCTCATTGCCATGATGACTCCAATGTCTATCTCATCCATGTACCGTGGCATATAGACTTATGACAGTACGCACAATAGCAATACATCCACCCTGGCTAAACGCCAATGATCCTCCGAAGTGGTGAAATCCCCGGAATGTATTTAATGAAATACCACATATAGACATATGACAGTACGCCAATGATCGTATTTAAATGAATTAAATACCACATAATTTTTTTTATCATTAATATTTATTTATTATCAAATATTAATGAAATACATGTCATAATATTATAATATATTTATAATATTACAAAGTATTTTTAATATCTTAAAATCATATTTATATAATTTTTAAACCATTAAATCCATTATCCGGTAATTATTATTAATATTAAAATATTAATATTTTCATGACAAAATATCAAAAGTTATATTTTATAACTTAAAATATTTTTATAACACTTAAATCATTTTTATATGATTTAGAAAACATTAATTCTATTTTTCTTAATTTATTTAATACATTTATTAAATAAATTAATTACATTAATATTGATTAATTAATGAAATTCATCCTAAAATATTAAAAGTTACTGAAAATAACTTAAAATATTTTATTATACCATAATATTATTTTTCATGATTTTTCATGAATTAAAATCATTTTTAAATAATTTATTTAATATTATAATTAAATAAATTAAATACCATTTACATTCCAAAAATATTAAATATTTATGAAATATACTCAAAATAATTAAAAACTATTTTTCATAATTTAAAATAATTTTTCAGAATTTATTTAGTATTTTTAATAATTAAAAATTATTTATTTCGATTTATTTAATTAAAGTAATTATTTTCTAATTAAATTGTCGATAAAAGGGCCCTATAGCGACAGATCCGTCGCTATAGGTGTTCTTGAGCCTACCTAGAAACGCAAAGTCAGTTACGAGGTGCCATGTTTGAACGGCTGTAGATCTGTGTTTGTAAGGTTTTCTGGGCTTTTAATGTTTCTAATCATGTAGTACAAGTGTAATACTACAAGCAACAACCAAATTTATGGTCATAACATAACACAACTGAGACATTAAAGCCTTCAAACGTTCTGATAACACTGTTCTTCATTTTTGGGTTTTCCAGAAAATGAAGAACAACCGAAGGTGCTAGATCTAGATCCTTATAGCTTCCAGTATATGTCTTGTTTATGTGATATAAGGGTTGGATCGTGTAGACAACATGTAAGGCTACAATTACATAATATCAGGTACTAACAACAACATCATATAAGACAGAACAAGGACAGTCAATCTATGTCAGAAAAATCGCGTATGAATTTTATGGGTTTTTCCAGAATTTTGATAAAACAGACGGTCAATGCATCATTGACCACGATTAAGTTTCATCCTGGGAAAGATCTGAGTGATATAAAAGGTTGATGTTGTAGTCCTTATACCAGAGTACAAGTCCATTACACAAACATGGCCAAATCACCTGTCTGTAGCAAGATAAGAAGCATTGAAAAGCTTGTCAGACCTAAACTGTGGTTTCTGGGTTTTCCAGAAACAATCTCCCATGGTCGGTCAACCATGTTCGACCACCTATATCTTGAGATCTAGACATGGTATGGATGTGATTCCACTTCCAGTCTACTCTCCTCATGACATAAAACAAGTTTATAACTTAAAACATAACATATCATTAATAGGTTGAGATCTATGGGCCTTGACATATGGTTGTCAGGCCATATTTTTCAACTTTTCTAGATTTTTGAAATCTTTAGATTCGAGCATCTAGATGTTATGGATCACTGATCCAACAACCCATATCTCTAAATTACACCTTATAACACAACTCTAACCAATCATTAACATAAAATCATGTGATTTACAAAAATTAGGGTTTATAACTTTCTAAGTTTGATCCTTTGATTCTGATCCTTGGATATGATATTGGTGAACTAAGAGGCTAACATGGCTTTGTATCTCACTATCTCTCACTCCCCATTCCCGAATTTTAGAGGGAGAGGGTCTTGGGAGAAATGATAATTAAAGTGGCTCTTTCTCTCTCTTTAATCTTTATATTACATGAATTAAATGAAGTTTGGCTGAGATATAAGGATGATTTGTGTTATTCTTAGTCACAAGGCTGGTCTATGTTAGGTTACCAACTCCAAATATGGGAAGATATACAAGCAACCCTCAATAATGCATTAAGGGCATTTTAGTCATTAGACTATTAAATTTAATGGCAATTATAGAAATGGTCTAAACCCTTAGGGTTTAGGGTTTGGTTAGGGTTTAGGGTTTAGAAAACTTTTAGGATTTAGGGTTTGAACCCTCAAGTTTTGCAATTTGATTTTCTAAAATTTTCAAATTAGGTTTTCAAAAATAGAAAATTAATATTTCTAAATTATAATTAGAATTTTCTAATTATATTAAAATTTGTTAATCATAATTTAAATCTTGCTAATTAGGATTAATAATTCCTAATTAAAATTACTAATTTAGCAATTAGGGTTAAAATCGCGAATTAGGGTTTACAAACAACTAATTAGGATTTCTAATAGAAAAATAATTTTCTAATTTAGAAGTTAAATTTTCGTAATTAGGTTAGGGTTTTCTAATTACTTATAACTTTAAAATTAGGATTAATATTTCCTAATTAACAATAAAAGTATTAAATTAACACTTAGGTCTTCCCTAATTATAAATTAGGGTTTCAAATTTTAAAATTAGGGTTTTCTAACCAATTTGTTAAGATTAACCCTAATTAATTTTATAATTATTTACACTTACGCCATTAAGTTCCTAATTTAGGGTTTCATACACGGAATTAGGGTTTCGAATACCCGAAATTGAAATTAGGGTTTCAGAACCAGTTTTAGAATTTCTTGTTAATCGCTAGGGTTTTCTAACCAAACGTTGACGTTCTTAATATATACTTAGGGTTTGTTACAGATATCGTTTATCTGGTCAACTCTTGACCCTTAATCACATAATGTACACATACATAATCATATTCACAGAACATATTCACGTATTCTCTTAATCCTGAATAATTTACTTAAATCCTTAATAGAAATTTGAAATTCTTAAAATTCCTTCTTAAAAATATCAAAAGCATACACTTATTTTCTGTCTAGATTCTAATATTGAACCTTAAATCAATTAATTAAAATTTTAAATTTTTTTCTAAATTCTCAGGTTGACACATTCACCCCTTCTTCTAAAAATTTTGTCCCCGAAATTTACCTTACACCTTACAACTTACACCTTACACCATACTGCTTACACCATTCATATACATTATCACATGCTACCCAATACACCACTCACAAGTGTAAAAATTTTCAAATTTTGCTGATGAGTCATTTTCGCAAAGGTTTTATGGAAATTCATCCGTAAACCGTCATAACTTATAGACACAAAGGGTGATTAGCCAGATATGTCCTGTACTGGCCAAGTACTGATTTTATCTGTTTCTCTTCACTACCATAGGCACAAAATTCTACCTCAGTCTAATTGGATTCCGCACCAAAACAATTTGGTTCGGGAAATTTCTTTCAATGAACACTTAGAGTTTTCATAAATGTTTGTCTAGTTGAATCAAATAACATAAACTCACATCAATAATTCAATTCAATCGAATTATTTAGATGTAGCCAAACCCCGTTGGCAAATTAAAATTTTATTGAAAATATTTTTGAGAATGACGTCATGATGCCGTACTGTATTAACAGTCTATTTGAGGATGCCGTCATCGAGTGACTTTGTCATAACACATCATACAATAGTGGAACAATGTTTTTCAGATTGAATTCGCACTAAGTATTTCTGCATTTACAACTCTATCAACTTTTATCATCTCTGCACCAGGTTATATGGTACATGAGTGATAAATAAAAGATATTTTGATATTTTAAATCATTTGCGTCTAGCTGAAATAAGTAACATATTCTATACTTTAAACCGTTTTAAAAATGATTACGAGTCTACATATATATATATATATATATATATATATATATATATATATATATATATTTTCCAAAAGCACATAGTGCGTATTTAGCTTGATGTCAAAATTTCGAAGTCTAGCATAGCTAGGAGTTTTGGAAAACTTATGTCTCCACTAATAATCATTTGCTTAACAATCTATCTGTTCCTATTATCCTTAATTTTCGTTTACACACAGTCCTACCCAGTTCGTCAAACCACACTTATAAGTTCATTACTTGCCACAATCATATGAGTTTAAGAACTTGTCCTAGTCAGACCTTTGGCGTCCATTCGCTGAGGGGTTCATAAACACTTTATATAACTATGAATCAAGAATGTCACATAAGTATGAGTTTTAGGAACTCGTACTTAACCTTATATCCTCTACCTATGACCTATCTATATGTTATACACATGAGAAAGGAATCACCCTCTTAACATGCATATATCAAATAGCACGACATAAATATTTTAATGATTATCATTGTCAGAACTAAGTAATTTTTACACCAAGTACAATTCAGCTCCCATACGAAGAATCAGACAACTTAGCCGCTGATATGAGTCCTCAATTGAAATCCCCACCTAATCTTAACACCCTTCTCAATATGAATTTCATTCATCTCGTATTCGTAGTCCTTTCCTGAATCTATACCAATTCATAGTACAACTGACACCCAGCAATCTTGCTGTAAATTTTTTAATCATTAGATTGATTCTTCTCCCTCCTATCACCTTATCAGATCACGGAGTGATCTCATCGTATATGTTACGATTCATTTCTATTCTATGATCGTTTTATTTTACGATCTTCTATCACTGCACTTTTAGTCTTTTAGACTCTATCTATTCATCACTACTGTTCAACTTTATTATCAGAGATAGGGAACTCTGTATCTTATACTCGCCGAGATTTGTCTTTGAATCTTATCGATTAACTAACTCTATATGAGTTAGATCTTATCCTAATCACTACGGTTATTAGTCTTAGGTATTCCTACCTAGGGTTCATAACCTACATCTTTGATACCAACAGTGACGGCCCCGAATTCGAGGTCCCGAATCACCGCGGATCCGATTCTATCATTCTATAAATATTACTATATTTGAGGAAGATATAAACATAAATTATTTATACAATACATTACACACTTTTCCCCAAGGTCGAGTAATCTTAAATTAATACACAAATCATAACTTATCTAATATATAACATTATCATCATACAATACTATTACAATCTACTCGCACATATTCACTTTAAGCTGGAACTATCTTTAACCTTTCCTTTTATCTGACGCGTTCGTCTTAATCTGCAATGTTTATCATGTTACAGTAAGGGTGAGCATAAGGATTGCCCAGCAAGTTTAAGTTCAATAATATAACGATATATCATGATTGAAATAATTTGAACAATTGGTTGGCTAAAGTTCTACAATATGATTGCGAACTAGCACGAAAAAACTTTTAACTGAACAAGTATGTAACATGAACAAATATATCTGAACTAACAGATAATGAAGGTGATCAACCTTTCATACCTGACTTATACATGCAATATGTACAGAATAAAATTCATGGCAACCAGCAATGATTAACCATAAGCTTATCCGAATGCAACAACTCTTAGTAGAGTTAAGTAAAACAAACTTGCCTGAACCGTTAATATAGATCTCCAATATTAGAATAATATCATCACAGTATAATACTATTATATATATATATATATATATATATATATATATATATATATATATATATATATATATATACAGAATAACCTAAACATATAACACATAACCCTATCAGTCTACCACACACATAAGACTCGGTATCAAGTCAAACTATCGCAGTCTGAGTTGAACCCGACACAAAACTGACATCCCGACGGTCTAGTCAGACTTTTATCGAATCTAAGTTCAATTAAACTCTGCCTAAACACTTAACAATTAACTCAGATAATTTTAATAACAGTCAAAATATTTTTCGTAAGCACGTAATAATTTTTAAATAATTATTACTATTTATCTTGAAATTTTCAATCAATAAAATCGTATTTAAATGAATTAAATACCACATAATTCTTTTATCATTAATATTTATTTATTATCAAATATTAATGAAATGCATGTCCTAATATTATAATATATTTATAATATTACAAAGTATTTTTAATACCTTAAAATCATATTTATATAATTTTTAAACCATTAAATCCATTATTCGATAATTACTATTAATATTAAAATATTAATATTTTATGACAAAATATCAAAAGTTATATTTTATAACTTAAAATATTTTTATAACACATAAATCGTTTTTATATGATTTATAAATCATTAATTCTATTTTTCTTTTATTTATTTAATACATTTATTAAATAAAATAATTGCCATTAATATTGATTAATTAATAAAATTCATCCTAAAATATTAAAAGTCACTGAAAATAACTTAAAATATTTTATTATACCATAATATTATTTTTCATGATTTTTCATGAATTAAAATTATTTTTAAATAATTTATTTAATATTATAATTAAATAAATTAAATACCATTTATATTCCAAAAATATTAAGTATTTATGAAATATACTTAAAATAATTAAAAACTATTTTTCATAATTTAAAATAATTTTTTAGAATTTATTTAGTATTTTTAATAATAAAAAACTATTTATTTCGATTTATTTAATTAAAGTAATTATTTTCTAATTAAATTGTCGATAAAAGGGCCCTATAGCGACAGATCCATCGCTATAGGTGTTCTTGAGCCTACCTAGAAACGCAAAGTCAGTTACGAGGTGCCATGTTTGAACGGCTGTAGATCTGTGTTTGTAAGGTTTTCTGGGCTTTTAATGTTTCTAATCATGTAGTACAAGTGTAATACTACAAGCAACAACCAAATTTATGGTCATAACATAACACAACTGAGAGATTAAAGCCTTCAAACGTTCTGATAACACTGTTCTTCATTTTTGGGTTTTCCAGAAAATGAAGAACAACCGAAGGTGCTAGATCTAGATCCTTATAGCTTCCAGTATATGTCTTGTTTATGTGATATAAGGGTTGGATCGTGTAGACAACATGTAAGGCTACAATTACATAATATCAGGTACTAACAACAACATCATATCAGACAGAACAAGGACAGTCAATCTATGTCAGAAAAATCGCGTATGAATTTTATGGGTTTTTCCAGAATTTTGATAAAACAGACGGTCAATGCATCATTGACCACGATTAAGTTTCATCCTGGGAAAGATCTGAGTGATATAAAAGGTTGATGTTGTAGTCCTTATACCAGAGTACAAGTCCATTACACAAACATGGCCAAATCACCTGTCTGTAGCAAGATAAGAAGCATTGAAAAGCTTGTCAGACCTAAACTGTGGTTTCTGGGTTTTCCAGAAACAATCTCCCATGGTCGGTCAACCATGTTCGACCACCTATATCTTGAGATCTAGACATGGTATGGATGTGATTCCACTTCCAGTCTACTCTCCTCATGACATAAAACAAGTTTATAACTTAAAACATAACATATCATTAATAGGTTGAGATCTATGGGCCTTGACATATGGTTGTCAGGCCATATTTTTCAACTTTTCTAGATTTTTGAAATCTTTAGATTCGAGCATCTAGATGTTATGGATCCCTGATCCAACAACCCATATCTCTAAATTACACCTTATAACACAACTCTAACCAATCATTAACATAAAATCATGTGATTTACAAAAATTAGGGTTTATAACTTTCTAAGTTTGATCGTTTGATTCTGATCCTTGGATATGATATTGGTGAACTAAGAGGCTAACATGGCTTTGTATCTCACTATCTCTCACTCCCCATTCCCGAATTTTAGAGAGAGAGGGTCTTGGGAGAAATGATAATTAAAGTGGCTCTTTCTCTCTCTTTAATCTTTATATTACATGAATGAAATGAAGTTTGGTTGAGATATAAGGCTGATTTGTGTTATTCTCAGTCACAAGGCTGGTGTATGTTAGGTTACCAACTCCAAATATGGGAAGATATACAAGCAACCCTCAATAATGCATTAAGGGCATTTTAGTCATTAGACTATTAAATTTAATGGCAATTCTAGAAATGGTCCAAACCCTTAGGGTTTAAGGTTTGGTTAGGGTTTAGGGTTTGGAAAACTTTTGGAGTTTAGGGTTTGAACCCTCAAGTTTAGCAATTTAATTTTCTAAAATTTTCAATTTAGGTTTCCAAAAATAGAAAATAAATATTTCTAAATTATAATTAGAATTTTCTAATTATATTAAAATTTGTTAATCATAATTTAAATCTTGCTAATTAGGATTAATAATTCCTAATTAAAATTACTAATTTAGCAATTAGGGTCAAAATCACAGATTAGGGTTTACAAATAACTAATTAGGGTTTCTAATAGAAAAATAATTTTCTAATTTAGAAATTAAATTTTCATAATTAGGTTAGGATTTTCTAATTACTTATATTTTTAAAATTAGGATTAATATTTCCTAATTAACATTAAAAGTATTAAATTAACACTTAGGTCTTCCCTAATAATAAATTAGTTTGAAATTAGGGTTTTATAACCAATTTGTTAAGATTAACCCTAATTAATCTTATAATTATTTACACTTACGCCATTAAGTTCCTAATTTAGGGTTTCATACACCGAATTGGGATTCTGAATACCCAGAACCGAAATTAGGGTTTCAGAACCAGTTTTAGGGTTTCTTGTTAATCGCTAGAGTTTTCTAACCGAACGTTGACGTTCTTAATATATACTTAGGGTTTGTTAGAGATATCGTTTATCTGGTCAACCCTTGACCCTTAATCACATAATGTACACATACATAATCATATTCACAGAACATATTCACGTATTCCCTTAATCCTGAATAATTCACTTAAATCCTTAATAGAAATTTGAAATTCTTAAAATTCCTTCTTAAAAATACCAAACGCATATACTTATTTTCTGTCTAGGTTCTAATATTGAACCTTAAATCAATTAATTAAAATTTTAAATTTTTTTCTAAATTCTAAGGTTGACACATTCACCCCTTCTTCTAAAAATTTTGTCCCCGAAATTTACCTTACACCTTACACCATACTGCTTACACCATTCATATACATTATCACATGCTACCCAATACACCACTCACAAGAGTAAAAATTTTCAAATTTTGCTGAGGAGTCATATAGACTATTTGTCTGTCATTTTCGCAAAGGTTTTATGAAAATTTATCCGCAAACCGTCATAACTTATAGACACAAAGGGTAATTAGCCCGATATGTCATGTACTGGCCAAGTACTGATTTTATCTGTTTCTCTTCATACCATAGGCACAAAATTCTACCTCAGTCTAATTGGATTCCGCACCAAAATAATTTGGTTCGGGAAATTTCTTTTAATGAACACTTAGAGTTTTCATAAATGTTTGTCTAGTTGAATCAAATAGCGTAGACTCATATCAATAATTCAATTCAATCAAATTATTTAGATGTAGCCAAACCCCGTTGGCAAATTAAAATTTTATTGAAAATATTTTTGAGAATGACGTCATGATGCCGTAATGTATTAACAGCCCATTTGAGGATGCCGTCATCGAGTGACTTTATCATAACACATCATACAATAGTGGAACAATGATTTTCAGATCGAATTCGCACTAAGTATTCCTGCATTTACAACTCTATCAACTTTTATCATCTCTGCACCAGGTTATATGGTACATGAGTGATAAATAAAAGATATTTTTATATTTCAAATTATTTGCGTCTAGCCGAAATAAGTAACATATTCTATACTTTAAACCGTTTCAAAAATGATTACGAGTCTACATATATATATATATATATATATATATATATATATATATATATATATATATATATTTTTCAAAAGCACATAGTGCGTATTTAGCTTGATGTCAAAATTTTGATGTCTAGCATAGTTAGGAGTTTTGGAAAACTTATGTCTCCACTAATAATCATTTGCTTAACAATCTATCTATTCCTATTATCCTTAATATTTCGTTTACACACAGTCCTACCCAGTTCGTCAAACCACACTTATGAGTTCATTTACTTGCCACAATCATATGAGTTTAAGAACTTGTCCTAGTCAGACCTTTGGCGTCCATTCGCTGAGGGGTTCATAAACATTTTATATAACTATGAATCAAGAATGTCACATAAGTATGAGTTTTAGGAACTCGTACTTAACCTTATATCCTCTACCTATGACCTATCTATATGTTATACACATGAGAAAGGAATCACCCTCTTAACATGCATATATCAAATAGCACGACATAAATATTTTAATGATTATCATTGTCAGAACTAAGTAATTTTTACACCAAGTACAATTCAGCTCCCATACGAAGAATCAGACAACTTAGCCGCTGATATGAGTCCTCAATTGAAATCCCCACCTAATCTTAACACCCTTCTCAATACGAATTTCATTCATCTCGTATTCGTAGTCCTTTCCTGAATCTGTACCAATTCATAGTACAACTGACACCCAGCAATCTTGCTGTAAATTTTTTAATCATTAGATTGATTCTTCTCCCTCCTATAACCATATCAGATCACGGAGTGATCTCATCGTATGTGTTACGATTTATTTCTATTCTATGATCGTTTTATTTTACGATCTTCTATCACTACACTTTTAGTCTTTTAGACTCTATCTATTCATCACTACTGTTCAACTTTATTATCAGAGTTAAGGAACTTTGTATCTTATACTCGCCGAGATTCGTCTTTGAATCTTACCGATCAACTAACTCCATATGAGTTAGATCTTATCCTAATCACTGCGGTTATTAGTCTCAGGTATTCCTACCTAAGGTTCATAACCTACAGCTTTGATACCAACTGTGATGGCCCCAAATCCGAGGTCCTGAATCACCGTGGATCCGATTCGATCATTCTATAAATATTACTATATTTGCGGAAGATATAAACATAAATTGTTTATACAATACATTACACTCTATTCCCTAAGGTCGAGTAACCTTAACTTAATACACAAATCATAACTTATCTAATACATAACATTATCATCATACAATACTATTATAATCTACTCGCACACATTCACTTTAAGCTGGAACTATCTTTAACCTTTTCTTGTGTCTGACGCGTTCGTCTTAATCTGCAATATTTATCATGATATAGTAAGGGTGAGCATAAGAATTGCCCATCAAGTTTAAGTTCAATAATATAACGATATATCATGATTGAAATGATTTGAATAATTGGCTGGCTAAAGTTCTACAATATGATTGCGAACTAGCACGAACAAACTTTTGACTGAACAAGTATGTAACATGAACAAATATATCTGAACCAACTGATAATGAAGGTGATCAACCTTTCATACCTAACTTATACATGCAATATGTACAGAATAAAATTCATGGCAACCAGCAATGATTAACCATAACCTTATCCGAATTCAACAACTCTTAGTAGAGTTAAGTAAAACAAACTTGCCTGAACCGTTGATTACAGCTACGCAATTTATATCGCCTTATCCGAAGACCTAATATTAGTAATATATATCCAATATTAGAATAATATGATCACATTATAATACTATTATATATATATATATATATATATATATATATATATATATATATACACACACACACACACACACACAGAATAACCTAAATATATAACACATAACCCTATCAGTCTACCACACACATAAGACTCGGTATCAAGTCAAACTATCGCAGTCGAGTTGAACCCGACACAAAACTGAAATCTCGACGGTCTAGTCGGACTTTTATCGAATCTAAGTTCAATTAAACTCTGCCTAAACACTTAACAATTAACTCAGATAATTTTAATAACAGTCAAAATATTTTTCGTAAGCACATAATAATTTTTAAATAATTATTACTATTTATCTTGAAATTTTCAATCAATAAAATCGTATTTAAATGAATTAAATACCAAATAATTTTTTTATCATTAATATTTATTTATTATCAAATATTAATGAAATACATGTCATAATATTATAATATATTTATAATATTACAAAGTATTTTTAATACCTTAAAATCATATTTATATAATTTTTAAACTATTAAATCCATTATTTGATAATTACTATTAATATAAAAATATTAATATTTTTATGACAAAATATCAAAAGTTATATTTTATAACTTAAAATGTTTTTATAACGCATAAATCATTTTTATATAATTTATAAATCATTAATTCTATTTTTCCTTTATTTATTTAATACATTTATTAAATAAACTAATTACCATTAATATTGAGTAATTAATGAAATTCATCCTAAAATATATGATATTGGTGAACTAAGAGGCTAACATGGCTTTGTATCTCACTATCTCTCACTCCCCATTCCCGAATTTTTGGGAGAGAGGGTCTTGGAAGAAATGATAATTAAAGTGGCTCTTTCTCTCTCTTTAATCTTTATATTACATGAATGAAATGAAGTTTGGCTGAGATATAAGGCTGATTTGTGTTATTCTCAGTCACAAGGCTGGTCTATGTTAGGTTACCAACTCCAAATATGGGAAGATATACAAGCAACCCTCAATAATGCATTAAGGGCATTTTAGTCATTAGAATATTAAATTTAATGGCAATTATAGAAATGGTCAAACCCTTAGGGTTTAGGGTTTAGTTAGGGTTTAAGGTTTGGAAAACTTTTAGGGTTTAGGGTTTGAACCCTCAAGTTTAGCAATTTGATTTTCTAAAATTTCTAATTTAGGTTTTGAAAAATAGAAAATAAATATTTCTAAATTATAATTAGAATTTTTTAATTATATTAAAATTTGTTAATCATAATTTAAATCTTGCTAATTAGGATTAATAATTCCTAATTAAAATTATTAATTTAGCAATTAGGGTCAAAATCACGGATTAGGGTTTACAAACCACTAATTAGGGTTTCTAATAGAAAAATAATTTTCTAATTTAGAAATTAAATTTTCGGAATTAGGTTAGGGTTTTCTAATTACTTATAACTTTAAAATTAGGATTAATATTTCCTAATTAACATTAAAAGTATTAAATTAACACTTAGGTCTTCCCTAATAATAAATTAGGGTTTGAAATTTTGAAATTAGGGTTTTATAACCAATTTGTTAAGATTAACCCTAATTAATCTTATAATTATTTACACTTACGCCATTAAGTTCTTAATTTAGGATTTCATACACCGAATTGGGATTTCGAATACGCAGAACCGAAATTAGGGTTTCAGAACCAGTTTTAGGGTTTCTTGTTAATCGCTAGGGTTTTCTAACCGAACGTTGACGTTCTTAATATATACTTAGGGTTTGTTTGAGATATCGTTTATCTGGTCAACCCTTGACCCTTAATGTGAGACCCCAGATTTTATGAATAAATATTTAATTTTCTCGAAATAATTTTTTTTAATATTATGGTGTGGATTTGAGATAATGTTATAGTTGTGGGTAGTATTTATAAATTTTACAAAGTATGGAAGTTGTTATATTATATTCGATTGGTCGGAAAATATTCTTTTTGTCGGGGAATATCCGTACGACGGTACAATCATTAGTGGACCCCACAACAGAATTATTGTCAGATTGAGAAAATGACAAAAGTATTTTATTAAAAATAACGGCGGAAGTTTTACCATTGATACTGTTGAACTACTCGGTAGTAAAAGTACAGTAATACGTGTGGTTGCATAGTAACACACGTTATTGATTATTAATGCTTATGTGAGAAGTCACTCAGTTTGATTCAATTATTGTCAACTAATAATATGAATTATTTAGCGATAATGAAGTTTTGTTTTATTTGTATTATTAACGTAATAAAACTGAAACATCTTTTTATATAAAACAGAATACTTTATTAAAGTTATTCTATAAGTAGAATATATTATATTTTATTTAAAAGATTTTTCTTTAAATATGGACCGTCAGATTAAAGTAAATCAATCTAGACCGTTCATGGACTAGTTACTATGCATTCCATTTTCCTATAAATAGAAGCTCATTCCTTCATTATTTCTTACGAATTCACTGAAACTCTAGAGAGAAAAACTATAGAGAGAGTTCTTCTTCTATAATCTTGAGAGTATTTATTTAGAGTTTAAGAAAGCTTTGAGCGTAGTGCAAGTTTTCTTCGAGTATATCCTCGCCCTACCAGTTAGAATCCACTTCTTTCAAAGGTAAGGGATATTATTTGTTGTACCCGTAAGGGGTGTTATTCTTTCTTATTCATGAAGAAAACTGTTGTTATTCCATTTCTTATTATTCTGTTGTAATAACCTATATACGCGGTCTACCCTATACTTGGTGACATTCTTCTATTATTCTGTTGCAACATCCTGTCTGTGTGTTTTAAACCGGACCTGGTTCCGTCTTTATTATTATTATGTTGGAACATCCTGTCTGTGTGTTTTACACCGGACCTGATTCCGTCTTTATTATTATTCTGTTGGAATATCATGTCTGTGCGTTTTACGCCGGACCTGGTTCCATTATTTATTATTCTGTTGGAATAACCTGTCAGTGCGGTTTATCGCATGCATGGTGATTTCTTTTGTTATTCCATTCTTTATTATACTCAGTTGGTTAAAACTTTGACTTCTATACTCCATGAAATTAGTGGAATATCATTGATATTTGTGCTTCATTCAGTATCCTTTCGTGAAAATATTCTTGAATTTTACTCCACAAAGCAGTATCATGTTGACAATTTGGACGTTATTGGTTCCTGGACAAATTAATTCTTGAACTTATTTTATTAAATTATTATATCATTGTCATCATCCTCATGTTTATATTATGTTGAAAGTCATCTGTGGCCTGTAGTGCATAGATGGACTTGGTATGATTATGACCAGGGATTATTCGGTGTAATCATGACCGTAATGTTACAAATGATGTGGAAAAAGTCCTCATTGGCCCGTAGTGCATTGATGGACAGTTTTTGGTATGATTATGGCAATGGATTCTCTTTAGCCGTAGTGCAAAGATGAATTATTTTATGGCATGATCAGGACCGTTGATGAAAACACGATTATCTTTGGTCGTAGTGCATGGATAATTCGTGGTCGTGATACTAAAGAATATTCTTGGCCGTAGTGCAGGGGTGATTCGATGATGTAGATTTTTTTTATTAAGTTGAGTCCCAGCGATAAAAGTCATGAAAAACCTTTTAAATTATAAAAGATAGTAGATTTTATTCTCTACTTGACTCTTTTAATGGATTGTTGGTTCCGCTGCAGTTAAACTTGATGTCTATTGTATTTTATCAGTTTAGCATTGTTGAAGACTAATGATAATTTATTCTGCATTATCTTAGTCATAATATTTCTTACTGGGCTAGTTGAGCTCACCCTTTCTTTCACTGTTCTCTTCAGGAAATGAGAACGTAGCTGGGACTAGTCGGGGAACAGAGTGATGGTCCTAGATGATAGCATTAGTAGTCCTCACTATTCTATGTAATAGTGTGATAATAATTATAATGAGGACTCCTTTTGAGTATGGATACTCTCTAGAAGATAATATTTGTATTCAAACTCACAGTTTATGTTCTGTCGTATTGTACACGACAGTTGTATTATTAAGTTGTATTTGAATTCTGTACCATATATCTAGCGACTCAAGATGGGTGATGTATACCTAGTTTTGGGGGTGTCACAGTTGGTATCAAAGCTTATGGATATGATCCCTGGCTAGGATGTGAGAATAGAACTAGGAGGGGAGAGACGGAGAATTCCTTCGCTAGTATAACCTACCTAAGTTTACTTGTTATTTAATTGGTCGGTCAGAGTATAGAGATAATATTTGATATGTTAATTAACCCTTATTTTGTAACAGTATTTGAAAATGGCATCTGAAAATATTGAGATAAGCAATGGAGCATAGGAGACCGTTGAGTCTCTACAGATCAATAATCAGGACAATGTGCAACAGGAAGACAATAATCCTCATGTAAACAACAACACTGATCAATTGACGAACGACGGTACGTTTAGGAGTTTTTTAGAATTCATGCAACATCAGGCGAAGGCGGCTCCTGTTCATAATGCAGGAGGAAACAATGGCAACCCACGGTTGGTCACCGCTAAGCAATTCAAGGAGCTGGGACCACCAGAGTTTTTGGGAAAGCCAGAACCACTTAAGGCGGAGATTTGGTTAAAGCAGATCACCAAGATATTTGATGTCTTGGGATGCTTCGAGGAGCAAAAGGTTCCCTTTGCCACCTTTATGTTGCGTGAAGAGGCAGATCACTAGTGGGAATCTGTAAAATGTACCCAGCCTGACGCACTCAAGATGTCTTAGGAGAAATTTCAGGAGCTGTCCAACGACAAGTACTTTCCTGAAAGCATTCGTCACATGAAGGAGGTGGAATTTATCAAGTTGGAGCAAAATAACATGACCGTGTCACAGTACGAAGCCAAGTTTTCCGAGTTGTCCCAATTTGCGTCCCACTTGGTTGATAATGAAGAAAGAATGACGCGGATGTTTTTAAGAGGTTTGAAGCCGGAGATACGTCAACATCTACTCATCATGCTTTTCGTAAGATTGTTAGCTTTCATATTCCTAACCAACCTGTTATACGAATTCAAGCAACCAAACCACTAAAGTCAATCATTGTCATATCAAGCCATAAATAAAGAGCCCCGTTCCTTTCGTTGTTGACTTCCTTGTGTGGAATGCACCGAAGCCAGACTTTCTATAGGCGACGCTGTGAATGACGATGACAAGTTGAAAGGTATCAATGTGACGTGTTATCCAAGTCTTGGATGAGAGTCACAGTTTTGAATGATATTTCTATTGTTAATAGATTTCCTGACGTATTCTTGAAAACTTCTTAGCCTACCCTAGAGCGTGAAATTGAATTTTGTATTGACCCCAGTACAAAACCCATTTCTTAAACCCTCAAATATTTCTTCAACTAAAATGAACGTAACATGCGCCAAAGATGTTGGCTCGAGCTGTTAAAGAATACGATCGTACCATGTAATATCATCATGGAAGTGCGAACGTGGTAGCTGACGCGTTTAGTAGAAGATCGTATGCGTTTACTAGTGCGATGTTGTTAACACAAAGACCCATTTCGTACGACTTACAAATGATGAAGATAGAGTTAAAGACTCTAGGAACCCACGTGAAGATAACGAATATACAAGTAGAATCGACTTTAATGGATAAAGTGAAAGCCGCTCAAGTTACAAACCCGGAGCTGATGAATGTGAAGAAGAAGGTTCAAGAGGGCGTTATTCTAGAAGTAAGAATCGACGAAGAGAGGAAATCTCAACCTTCGATTTAATTGGCCCATTTGAAATCCTCGATGAAGTAGGAATTGTGGTTTATAGACTCGTTTTACCGCCAAGTATGTTGCGTGTTCAGAACGTTTTTTACGTATCGATGTTACGTAAAAATGTGGACGACCCGAACCACATTATTAATTTAGAACCGGACGAGATAGCAGAAGATTTAACGTATTAGGAGATACGCGTTAACATCTTGGATAAGAAGGATCACATTCGATGCTCAAATGTTATACCTCAAGAGTTCGAAGTCAAGGTATCCTCATCTGTTCGGCATACCAGGCACGTACGTAAATTTCGAGGGCGAAATTCCATAAGGAGGGGAGATTGTGAGACCCCAGATTTTATGAATAAATATTTAATTTTCTCGAAATATTTTTTTTTAATATTCTGGTGTGGATTTGAGATAATGTTATAGTTGTGGGTAGTATTTATAAATTTTGCAAAGTATGCAAGTTGTTATATTATATTCGATTGGTCGGGAAATATTCTTTTTATCGGGGAAATATTCTTTTTACCCCACAACGTAATTATTGTCAGATTGAGAAAACGACAAAAGTATTTTATTAAAAATAACGGCGGAAGTTTTACCGTTGATACTGTTGAACTACTCGGTAGTAAAAGTACAGTAATACGTGTGGTTGCATAGTAGCACACGGTATTAATTATTAATGCTTATGTGAGAAGTCACTTAGTTTGATTCAATTATTGTCAACTAATAATATGAATTATTTAGCGATAATGAAGTTTTGTTTTATTTGTATTATTAACGTAATAAAACAGAAACATCTTTTTATATAAAACAGAATACTTTATTAAAGTTATTCTATAAATAGAATATATTATATTTTATTTAAAAGATATTTCTTTAAATATGGACCGTCAGATTAAAGTAAATCAATCTGGACCGTTCATGGATTAGTTACTATGCATTCCATTTTCCTATAAATAGAAGCTCATTCCTTCATTATTTCTTACGAATTCACTGAAACTCTAGAGAGAAAAACTATAGAGAGAGTTCTTCTTCTATAATCTTGAGCGTATTTATTTAGAGTTTAAGAAAGCTTTGAGCGTAGTGCAAGTTTTCTTCAAGTATATCATCGCCCTACCAGTTGGAATACTCTTCTTTCAAAGGTAAGGAATATTATTTGTTATACCCGTAAGGGGTGTTATTCTTTCTTATTCATGAAGAGAACTGTTGTTATTCCATTTCTTATTATTCTGTTGGAATAACCTGTATACGCGGTTTACCCTATACTTGGTGACATTCTTCTATTATTCTGTTGGAACATTCTGTCTGTGTGTTTTGTACCGGACCTGGTTCCTTTTTTATTATTATTCTGTTGGAACATCCTGTCTGTGTGTTTTACACCGGACCTGGTTCCGTCTTTATTATTATTCTGTTGGAACATCCTGTCTGTGTGTTTTACACCGGACATGGTTCCGTCTTTATTATTATTCTGTTGGAACATCCTGTCTGTGTGTTTTACACCGGACCTAGTTCAGTCTTTATTATTATTCTGTTGGAATATCCTGTCTGTGTATTTTACGCCGGACCTGGTTCCATTATTTATTATTCTGTTGGAATAACATGTCTGTGCGGTCTATCGCATGCATGGTGATTTCTTTTGTTATTCCATTCTTTATTATACTCAGTTGGTTAAAACTTTGACTTCTATACTCCATGAAATTAGTAGAATATCATTAATATTTGTGCTTCATCTAGTATCCTTTCTTGAAAATATTCTTCTGAGCATTCTTGAATTTTACTCCACAAAGCAGTATCATGTTGACAATTTGGACGTTATTGGTTCCTGGACAAATTAATTCTTGAACTTGTTTTATTGAATTCTTATATCATTGTCATCATCCTCATGTTTATATTATGTTGAAAGTCATCTGTGGCCTGTAGTGCATAGATGGACTTGGTATGATCAGGACCGTTGAGGAAAACACGATTATCTTTGGTCGTAGTGCATGGATAATTCGTGGTCGTGATACTAAAGAATATCCTTGGCCGTAGTGCAGGGGTGATTCGATGGTATGAATTTTTTTTATTAAGCTGAGTCCCAGCGATAAAAGTCATGAAAAACCTTTTAAATCATAATAGATAGTAGATTTAATTCTCTACTTGACTCTTTTAATGGATTGTTGGTTCCGCTGCAGTTAAACTTGATGTCTATTGTATTTTATCAGTTTAGCATTGTTGAAGACTAATGATAATTTATTCTGCATTATCTTAGTCATAATATTTCTTACTTGGCTAGTTGAGCTCACCATTTCTTTCACTGTTCTCTTCAGGAAATGAGAACGTAGCTGGGACTAGTCGGGGAACAGAGTGATGGTCGTAGATGATAGCATTAGTAGTCCTCACTATTCTATGTAATAGTGTGATAATAATTATAATGAGGACTCCTTTTGAGTATGGATACTCTCTAGAAGACAATATTTGTATTCAAACTCACAGTTTATGTTCTGTCGTATTGTACACGACAGTTGTATTATTAAGTTGTATTTGAATTCTGTACCATGTATCTGGCAACTCAAGATGGGTGATGTATACCTAATTTTAGGGGCGTCACACTTAACCACATAATGTACACATACATAATCATATTCACAGAACATATTCACGTATTCCCTTAATCCTGAATAATTCACTTAAATCCTTCACAGAATTTTGAAATTCTCAAAATTCCTTCTTCAAAATATTAAACGCATACACTTATTTTCTGTGTAGGTTCTAATATTGAACCTTAAATCAATTAATTAAAATTTTAAAAATCTTTCTAAATTTTGGGGTTTTCACATTCACCCCTTCTTTTAAAAATTTTGTCCACGAAATTTACCTTACACCTTATACCATACACCATACTGCTTACACCATTCACATACATTATCACATGCTACCCAATACACCACTCACAAGAGTAAAAATTTTTAAATTTTGCTGAGGAGTCATATAGACTATTTGTCTGTCATTTTCGCAAAGGTTTTATGGAAATTCATCTGCAAACCGTCATAACTTACAGACACAAAGGGAGATTAGCCCGATATGTCATGTACTGGCCAAGTACTGATTTTATCTGTTTCTCTTCACTGCCATAGGCACAAAATTCTACCTCAGTCTTATTGGATTCCGCACCAAAATAATTTGGTTCAGGAAATTTATTTCAATGAACACTTAGAGTTTTCATAAATGTTTGTCTAGCTGAATCAAATAGCATAGACTCATATCAATAATTCAATTCAATCAAATTATTTAGATGTAGCCAAACCCCGTTGGCAAATTAAAATTTTATTGAAAATATTTTTGAGAATGACGTCATGATGCCGTACTGTATTAACAGTCCGTTTGAGGATGCCGTCATCGAGTGACTTTGTCATAACACATCATACAATAGTGGAACAATGATTTTCAGATCGAATTCGCACTAAGTATTCGTGCATTTACAACTCTATTAACTTTTATCATCTCTGCACCAGGTTACATGGTACATGAGTGATAAATAAATGATATTTTGATATTTCAAATCATTTGCGTCTAGCTGAAATAAGTAGCATAGACTATACTTTAAACAGTTTCAAAAATGATTACTAGTCTACATATATTTTTCAAAAGCACATAGTGCGTATTTAGCTTGATGTCAAAATTTCAAAGTTTAGTATAGCTAGGAGTTTTGGAAAACTTATGTCTCCACTAATAATCATTTGCTTAACAATCTATCTGTTCCTATTATCCTCAATATTCCGTTTACACACAGTCCTACCCAGTTCGTCAAACCACACTTATGAGTTCATTTACTTGCCATAATCATATGAGTTTAAGAACTTGTCCTAGTCAGACCTTTGGCGTCCATTCGCTGAGGGGTTCATAAACATTTCATATAACTATGAATCAAGAATGTCACATAAGTATGAGTTTTAAGAACTCGTACTTAACCTTATATCCTCTACCTATGACCTATCTATCTGTTATACACACGATAAAGGAATCACCCTCTTAACATGGATATATCAAATAGCGCGACACAAACATTTCAATGATTATCATTGTCAGAACTAAGTAATTTTTACACCAAGTACAATTCAGCTCCCATACTAAGAATCATACAACTTAGCCGCTGATATGAGTCCTCAATTGAAATCCCCACCTAATCTTAACACCCTTCTCAATACGAATTTCATTCAACTCGTATTCATAATCCTTTCCTGAATCTTTACCAATTCATAGTACAACTGACACCCAACAATCTTGCTGTAAATTTTTCAATCATTAGATTGATTCTTCTCCCTCCTATCACCTTATCAGATCACGGAGTGATCTCATCGTATATGTTATGATTCATTTCTATTCTATGATCATTTTGTTTTACGATCTTCTATCACTGCACTTTTAGTTTTTTAGACTCTATCTATTCATCACTACTGTTCAACTTTATTATCAGAGTTAGGGAACTCTGTATCTTATACTCGCTGAGATTCGTCTTTGAATCCTATCGATCAACTAACTCTATATGAGTTAGATCTTATCCTAATCACTGCGGTTATTAGTCTCAGGTATTCCTACCTAAGGTTCATAACCTACAGCTTTGATACCAACTGTGACGGCCCCGAATCCAAGGTCCCGAATCACCGCGGATCCGATTTGATCATTCTATAACTATTACTATATTTGCGGAAGATATAAACATAAATTGTTTATACAATACATTACACTCTATTCCCTAAGGTCGAGTAACCTTAACTTAATACACAAATCATAACTTATCTAATACATAACACTATCATCATACAATACTATTATAATCTACTCGCACACATTCACTTTAAGCTGGAACTGTCTTTAACCTTTCCTTGTATCTGACGCGTTCGTCTTAATCTGCACTGTTTATCATGATATAGCAAGGGTGTGCATAAGGATTGCCCAGCAAGTTTAAGTTCAATAATATAACGATATATCATGATTGAAATGATTTGAATAATTAGCTGGCTAAAGTTCTACAATATGATTGCAAACTAGCACGAACAAACTTTTGACTGAACAAGTATATAACATGAACAAATATATCTGAACCAACTGGTAATGAAGGTGATCAGCCTTTCATACCTGACTTATACATGCAATATGTACATAATACAATTCATGGCAACCAGCAATGATTAACCATAAGCTTATTCGAATGCAACAACTCTTAGTAGAGTTAAGTAAAACAAACTTGCCTAAACCGTTGATTACCGCTACGCAATTTATATCGCCTTATCCGAAGACCTAATATTATTAATATAGATATATTAGAATAATATCATCACAGTATAATACTATTATATATATATACACACAGAATAACCTAAACACATAACACATAACCCTATCAGTCTACCACACACATAAGACTCGGTATCAAGTCAAACTATCACCGTCTGAGTTGAACCCGACACAAAACTGACATCCCGACGGTCTAGTCGGACTTTTATCGAGTTTAAGTTCAATTAAACTATGCCTAAACACTTAACAATTAACTCAGATAATTTTAATAACAGTCAAAATATTTTTCGTAAGCTCGTAATAATTTTTAAATAATTATTATTATTTATTTTGAAATTTTTAATCATTAAAATTGTATTTAAATGAATTAAATACCACATAATTCTTTTATCATTAATATTTATTTATTATCAAATATTAATAAAATACATGTCATAATATTATAATATATTTATAATATTACAAAGTATTTTTAATACCTTAAAATCATATTTATATAATTTTTAAACCATTAAATCCATTATCCGGTAATTACTATTAATATTAAAATATTAATATTTTCATGACAAAATATCAAAAGTTATATTTTATAACTTAAAATATTTTTATAACACTTAAATCATTTTTATATGATTTAGAAAACATTAATTCTATTTTTCTTAATTTATTTAATACATTTATTAAATAAATTAATTACATTAATATTGATTAATTAATGAAATTCATCCTAAAATATTAAAAGTCACTGAAAATAACTTAAAATATTTTATTATACCATAATATTATTTTTCATGATTTTTCATGAATTAAAATCATTTTTAAATAATTTATTTAATATTATAATTAAATAAATTAAATACCATTTACATTCCAAAAATATTAAATATTTATGAAATATACTCAAAATAATTAGAAACTATTTTTCATAATTTAAAATAATTTTTCAGAATTTATTTAGTATTTTTAATAATTAAAAACTATTTATTTCGATTTATTTAATTAAAATAATTATTTTCTAATTAAACTGTCGCTAAAAGGGCCCTATAGCGACAGACCCGTCGCTATAGGTGTTCTTGAGCCTACCTAGAAATGCAAAGTTAGTTATGAGGTGCCATGTTTGACCGACTGTAGATCTGTGTTTGTAAGGTTTTTTGGGCTTTTAATGTTCCTAATCTTGTAGTACAAGTGTAATACTACAAGCAACAACCAAATTCATGGTCATAACATAACACAACTGAGAGATTAAAGCCTTTAAACGTTCTGACAACACTGTTCCTCATTTCTGGGTTTTCCAGAAAATGAAGAACAGCCGAAGGTGCTACATCTAAATCCTTATAGCTTCCAGTATATTTCTTGTTTATGTTATATAAGGGTTGGATCGTGTAGACAACATGTAAGGCTACAACTACATAACATCAGGTACTAACAACAACATCATATAAGATAGAACAAGGACAGTCAATCTATATCAGAAAAAACGCGTATGAAGTTTCTGGGTTTTTCCAGAATTTTGATAAAACAGACGGTCAATGCATCTTTGACCACAATTAAGTTTCATCCTGGCAAGATCTGGGTGATATAAAAGGTTGTAGTCCTTATACCAGACTACAAGTCCATTACACAAACATAGCCGAATCACCTGTCAGTAGCAAGATCAGAAGCATTGAAAAGCTTGTCAGACCTAAACTGTGGTTTTTGGGCTTTCCAGAAACAGTCTCCCATGGTCGGTAACATGGTATGGATGCGATTCCACTTCCAGTCTACTCTCATCATGACATAGAACAAGTTTATAACTTAAAACACAACATAGCATTAACAGGTTGAGATCTATGAGCCCTGACATATGGCTGTCAGGCCATATTTTTCAACTTTTCCAGATTTTTAAAATCTTTAGATTCGAGCATCTAGATGTTATGGATCCGTGATCCAACAACCCAGATCTCTAAATGACATCTTATAACACAACTCTAACCAATCATTAACACAAAATCATGTGATTTACAAAAATTAGTGTTTATACCTTTCTAAGTTTGATCCTTTGATTCTGATCCTAGGATCTGATATTGGTGAACTAAGAGGCTAACATGGCTTTGTATCTCACTATCTCTCACTCCCCATTCCCGAATTTTAGAGAGAGGGGTCTTGGGAGAAATGATAATTAAAGTGACTCTTTCTCTCTCTTTAATCTTTTTATTACGTGAATGAAATGAAGTTTGGTTGAGATATAAGGCTGATTTGTGTTTTTCTCAGTCACAAGGCTGGTCTATGTTAGGTTACCAACTCCAAATATGGGAAGATATACAAGCAACCCTCAATAATGCATTAAGGCATTTTAGTCATTAGACTATTAAATTTAATGGCAATTATAGAAATGGTCCAAACCCTTAGGGTTTAAGGTTTGGTTAGGGTTTGGAAAACTTTTAGGGTTTAGGGTTTGAACCCTCAAGTTTAGCAATTTAATTTTTTAAAATTTCTAATTTAGGTTTCTAAAAATAGAAAATTAATATTTCTAAATTATAATTAGAATTTTCTAATTATATTAAAATTTCTTAATCATAATTTAAATCTTGCTAATTACGATTAATAATTCCTAATTAAAATTACTAATTTAGCTATTAGGGTCAAAATTACGGATTAGGGTTTACAAACCACTAATTAGGGTTTCTAATAGAAAAATAATTTTGTAATTTAGAAATTAAATTTTAGCAATTAGGTTAGGGTTTTCTAATTACTTATAACTTTAAAATTAGGATTAATATTTCTTAATTAACATTAAAAGTATTAAATTAACACTTAGGTCTTCCCTAATTATAAATTAGGGTTTCAAATTTTAAAATTAGGGTTTTCTAACCAATTTGTTAAGATTAACCCTAATTAATTTTATAATTATTTACAGTTACGCCATTAAGTTTCTAATTTAGGGTTTCATACACCGAATTAGGATTTCGAATACCCGTAACCGAAATTAGGGTTTCAGAATTGGTTTTAGGGTTTCTTGTTAATCGCTAGGATTTTCTAACCGAACGTTGACGTTCTTAATATATACTTAGAGTTTGCTATAGATATCGTTTATCTGGTCAACCCTTGACCCTTAACCACATAATGTACACATACATAATCATATTCACGTATTCCCTTAATCCTGAATAATTCACTTAAATCCTTCACAGAATTTTAAAATTCTCAAAATTCCTTCTTAAAAATATCAAACGCATACACTTGTTTTATGTCTAGGTTCTAATATTGAAACTTAAATCAATTAATTAAAATTTTAAAAAATTTTCAAAATTCTCGGGTTGTCACAAAACCAATTCCCTCGAGGCTGTGTAAAGCCAGAAACCTGCATGAAATGCGGATCAACATCAAAACCCTTTAATCTTCATTAATAGGAAAGAAGGAAGATCAAGATCTAACGTCATACCTCGTTAGCATGTAGATACATCGAGGGATGTCGACTCAAATCACCCTGAAGTTCTGGGTTTGCTACCTGAATACTCAAAAGTTCCCTACGGGGAGCATGCGTAGCAAGAGCGGAGTCCGCACCCGGAACATCTTCCTCCTCGTCCTCGACGTCCGGCACATCAACCTGGACTGGACGTATCACCGCCTCCACCAACAGACGAGGCTGTCTAACAGAACGGGGTCGAGGCACTTCAGAAGCCCTCCTCCGTACACCAGAAGTGGTCCTACGGGAACTACTCGGCTGATCCGGATCCATAATATCTGCGCAACAAGTATCCAAATTACCTCTAAAAGGGTGTGGTATTTTCTAGCCTGGAGCTTTTCAAAGTGCATTTTATGACTACATGCATGCATTAATTACTTTAACATACATCTACAGTAGAGTTAAAAATGCATGATTAATTAAATGCCTATATTTTGAATTTTTTTGCCATAGTCCCCTTTGTAAATAGGACTATCCACATGCACATAGGCATGACTAAGTGGCCATTCAGTAGCACACCTGCCCCAAAGTCATATACATAATATATGCATTAAAAATCAAAAACAACAATTCATAAGGTTAACCTCAATACCAGGAGTACTTTGCCTTTTTACCTTTTGCTCATTTGTCCTCAAATAGGATAAGAAATAGTAGAAAAAGGTGCCAATTTAACTATCTCAAAAGTCACATTTTTTCACATCATTATGTTCAGCATGGTTTAATACTAACATTACTATGTTGAATATTTTTTATCAAGTCATTTGAGCATACATAATCATTATTATGTGTTTAGATACATTTCATATGATAATTCATTTTCCAACGGATAAAAATTAGAAAAAATACATGTATACGTTACCAGGATAGTGTAGAACACTTGTACAATGACAGAATTTGCAGAAAGTCGCCCAAACTCAGCAGATCTAAAGAAGAGCTCTCGAATTTCCTTCGCGGCGCAACTTGAAAATGACTTATGAAAGAAACATGCATGACTTTAATAGCCACGGTTGGTCGCAGGTCCATCTGCGGCTGGAGCAGGTGTAGCTATGGCACCCCTATATGGGCCCCACCCCTCCGGTTCGGTCCAGTTCGAGTTACAAAGGAGTTCTCACAGACTGAAAAGGTCAAATCAGGAATAAAACTACGCGATTGATCAAAATAGCTTACAATCCTTATATTCTGCGATTGAATATTGGGTCTGTACATCACCCATTGGTATTCACCCAAGCACGGGGTATACTATGCCAATGATCTCAGATGTTGCAAGTCACGATCGGCAATACCTGACGAAGGTCTAATGCCGCCAATTCATGGTCGTAACCCTAAGGTACAATGCGTACCCCAGCGGGGGTTACAACGTATTCCTCGGCGGGGGTCACCACGCGTTGTCTTCCATCGGTGTGCGTATCAATGAAGGTCAAGCAACCTTGACATTTTTTCAGCCGATGGCAAGTAAACCCATCGATGCATCGAAAGCTATTTGATGATTTCGTCTGTTGTTATTCATATTCCCCAGTGGATCCCCGGTGGGGGTCACAACGCAATGTTCCGTTGACACACATATCAATGAAGGTTAAGCAGCCTTGACAATCTGCCCAATAGGGTATCAGCCGTTGATTCACACATCAGCGAAGATCAAACAGCCTTTACAGTCTACCCCATAGGGGGTTCATCCGTTTGTTCACACATCGGTGAAATACACATCAACGAAGGTCAGGTAATCCTAACAGCACATGCTGTTGACAGTGAATCCAACAGAACCTTGACATATCCTGGCGATACAAACAAAGAAAGGTCAACAACATCAAGGAGGATCGATGATAGAATATGTTATACACATCCTTAAATAGACAAAGTTGTATCCTCACAGATCTCTTACATATAAGAGGCACCTCTTTAGAATCAAGTCTGTGTCAAGGATTAAGGACCTTGGTGATAGCCCCAACGTCAACATCCTAAAAGATTTGGATCACACATCCAATCTAGTCATCATTTCCAATCCCTTCTAAAACCAATATGGAGCCGACAATCACCCCCAACATATTGGGCGACAACCCCACACACATGCATCATACATTTGCATCATGTTGCATTTCTAGTGTCTAGGATTCTTTATCCTACCCATACATTGCATTGCATGAGTATGATAAAGAGTGACATCTGTAGACACTCGAAATTTTTTGCACACCTATCACTGACATTGCAGGAGAGCAGATTCGTCTTTCAGAGATAACCCCGGAAGACAGTTCACGTCAAGTCCGAATACTACTGGAAGTTCAATCTCAACCCCGGAACACACACCGGGAGTAACAGTTCCAACCTCAGAGATAACCCCGAGGCATGCAGTTCCAATATCAGAAATTCCACTGGAGAAGACCGATTAATCTCAGAGATGACCCCGAGATATCCAGCCTCAGTCCCAACACTGGGAGTAGCAGCTACCAACCTTGGTGATAAACCCAAGGAATGCAGTTCTGGCGATAACCCCAAAAATGCTTGTTTCAAGTGCATGCGATCAGCTTTAACCTCAGCACTCACACTGAGGCATTCAGTACAAATCCTGGAGATAACATCGGGAATTCAGGCGCACCTCAGAGATGACACTAAGGATCTTTAACATTTGCAGCAGGAATCTCAGTAATAACCCTGAGTAACGTCTACTTTATCAGCCTAAACCGGTAATAACTCCGGTGAAGGGAAAAAGTCATCATCTCGCCACCTTGAAGCTA
Organism: Panax notoginseng; assembly: GCA_016801055.1. NCBI lineage: Eukaryota > Viridiplantae > Streptophyta > Magnoliopsida > Apiales > Araliaceae > Panax > Panax notoginseng. The sequence continues at coordinate 81,061,038 of CM029018.1, forward strand.
CATCACGTCGTCTCAACATTTCATACACACATTTCTACACAAAATGTCCCACAAGAATCGAGGAAAAGTAATCCTGAGTGACTATTATGAAGGGTAACGGATAGAAATTAAAGCTTGAAGATCGGAGGGCACCGTCCCATCTTCCTGACTTCGTACAACCACTAATCCCATGCCATTGTATAACTCTCGACAATGACGGTCCGAAATAGGTCGTACATACCTTAGTCAGATGCCCGGATTGCAATTCTGAAAGTTCGAGCGGACATTGTAGTGCGTCCGTGCATATACTACGAGACGACGTGACCCGGGTAGCCTCAGGTACACCTACGGCTGGCCGCAGGTACACCTGTGGCTCCCCACCTCTATAAATAGAGGGCTCGGGGTGGCTATTTTAAGGAGAGAAAGGACGAGGAAGCCCTGTCAAATTTGCTCTGTTCTTACAATATACTGAGTGCTTTCTCATTTTAAACACTTGTGAGCTCACATATAGCTACTCTTGTACCGGCAGGAGCCGAGTTTCATCCACTTTAAAGATAGCAGCCCACTGTAAGCATTCTCACACACTTTAAATCCTTTCTCATCATCTTTGCACACACCCTTCTTCACGTTGAGAGTTGTGTTGCGTGTGTTTGCCCAGACTTCGGTCCGTGGTTTTATTTCAGTTTGTATATACATATATATTTATATATATGGACTAAAATTATCAAGTTATGCCTCGATTGAGCCTAGACTTCGGTCTGGAGCGTTTACTTCTTTTATATATATATATATATATATATATATATATATATATATATATATATATATATATTTATAATATATATCAACTATTGTCGAACTCTGTTCGATGAGCCTGAATTTTATATCCGGTGCGTTTATTGCTTTATATATATATATATATATATATATATATATATATATATATATATATTTATAATATATATCAACTGTTGTCGAACTCTGTTTGATGAGCCTGAATTTTATATCCGGTGCGTTTATTGCTTTATATATATATATATATATATATATATATATATATATATATATATATATATATATATATACGGTCCGAATCTTAAGCTCACCTCTTATTCAACTCACCCGAGCTCACCCCCCTTTTAGCGACGGACTCGACGGTTTGGTCATACAACCATCGTCTATATTTTTAGCGACACTATATGTTGTTCGTCGCTAAAAGTATAGACGACGGTTGTATGACCGAACCGTCGTCGGATCCGTCGCTAAAGGGGGGTAAGCTCAGATGAGTTGGATAAGGGGTGAGCTTAAGATCCGGACTATATATATATATATATATATATATATATATATATATATATATATATATATATATATATATATATATTTCGTCCCACATGGAGTTTACTTAGTGGTGGTTGATCGCTTTTACAACTTTCTTTACGTTTCGTCCCGCCTGGAGTTTCCTCCGTGGCGGTAGATAGCTTTTACAAATTTATTTATATTTCTGATCCCCCATGGAGGTGCTTCGTGGTTGGTAATCATGTCTGTATATATATATATATATATATATATATATATATATATATATATATATATATATATTACAACTTCTATATATATATATATACCTGCTTACTGCTTTCATACAAATGGCAGCATCATGTGAGCCTAAGAATCATGTGATCACAAATTTAGTCTACTGAATCTAGATTCGATTCCCGTGATGGACCTTTTCAGCTGTAAGCAGCTTGTAAATTTATCTGTTGTGTCTAAATTTTCTCAGATGGTTTTCATACCCACGAGGAAGTCGGCATTATTTTGTACATTATTTTCGTATAGATGCTTCGCATCTTGAAAAATAAAAGCAATCAAGCCGAACACTTAATAAAATGGGAGTGTAAAAGGTCTCAATTAGTATTGAGCACTAGGGGTTGAAAAACCTCTTTTATAAAACATCACTGCCATATCTTGTTAAAATTGAATTTTTACATAAATTCAAACCCTGTGTATATAGGTGCGAATGAGGCCTCGCACTACTTCCAAATAAACAACACATTGACCCACACACACACCCATTTAGATAATAGTTTCTTGAAAAGTGGCGGTCACTGTGGTAACACGGATGTCGGGGGTGCCTAACACCTTCCCTCTGCATAATCAAGTCCTCAGACCCTAATGAATCTCGGTTTCACAGACCCGTTTAACAGTGTCACATCACTGGGTCAATGTGCAAACCTTTTCTCAGTTGTGTTGGTACAACCATTTAAAAAACCAAATGGCGGCTCTTAACAGTCCATCGTTGACATTATACATGTCAGACCTTTTTCACTTTTTTTTCAAACAAATCTCACCTAACATGAGAACACCAAAGAACAAGTAACGAAAAGGGACAACTAAAAATCCCGACGTCGACAACTATCACTGCATCTCTGGCTGATCTGGCCTCATCCCGCTCGACAACAACGACATCTCTACGAGCTAATGCCTCATCTCTCTCTAATAGAGCTGTGTCTCTCCCATTAAGGGCAGTCAACATCAAGGCTCTAGCCCGATCTCTCTCGAAGGTCATCAGATGTAGACTCTGCTCCAGATATTGTGCTGAATGCTGAATCACAATAGCACTCGTAGTGGGAGACTACATCAAAAATGCTGGCAACCCAGTAGTTGAAACCTCCTCGATGGGAATATTAGCCTCCTCTATAGGCTCCTCATCATCGGAATCAGTTCCCGACAATGTGGATACTGCCGCAACTGATGAGGTCACTATCTCCATCCACGCTGAATATTCTGGTGAACATCCTGGATGGCTAACAGAAAAAGCAGCTATCTCATGTTGATCCCAACAAGTATACACACGGGATCGGTCCTCTGCCAAAAGATAGCGAGAAGCTAAATGCTGACCCAGCGCCCCCTCGAAAGGATAAAAATCCTGAAACTGGTCAAACTGCGACATCACGGCCAGCGGGTGGTAAGTAGTCATGCCCCTCAAACCAGCCAGAGGGAGGTAATCCATGCCCGGAGCATGAGTAATAAAGCTGTAAGGTGAGCTGAGCCCTGAGCACAACAGTATACTAAACAGATCACTGATCTCCATCAAAAATACCGACCAAGACATAGCGTCCAAACACTCCGCAAGCTGAAAAGAGTATGACATGGCTATATCATGGGTGAAAGAATACCCATGCCATCTAAAAGTGTTAATCGGTCTCAAGTGTGACATAAACCACACGTACAACATGACCGAGCTTCCCGTAAACACTCTTGTCGGATAAGTACAGTAGTATATAGCTGACCTCAGAGTCTCTACTATAATAATCGGTATGATGGTACGACCCTCCCTGAGAGCTCTCACTGCCATGATAACTCCTATGTCCAACTCATCCATATACCGTGGCATATATACATATGACAGTACGCATAATAGCAATACATCCACCATGGCCAGACGCCAATGATCCTCTGGTATGGTGAAATCCCCAGAATGTCGTGTATAACTATCCTCGTAGCCAAATTTGTCAAACAGAAAATGATGGGATATAACGTGGCCAGATGTAAGCTCATCCTGCACCACCCTACGTCTCAATCTAATAAGGATCATGAACCGTCGACTCATGTCCCCCAAAGCCATATGCACGCAAGGTCTGTCTAGGGATAACATACTCAACCGTGCATACTCTTCCAGAGTGGGAGTCAACTTCTAGGTCCCAAATCAGAAAACCTGTCTCTTCGATACCCAGTGCTTTAGCATGCCATCCACGAATCCTGTGGGAACCTGAAACATCAACAGGGTCATAGTATTCTTCAACAAATGATCTATGGTCACCCTGTCTGATGGTGACATGCTATCATACCACGATCGCATACCAGATGCAACCAATAATGGTGGGATATGATTAATACGACTAATTGTCAAAGAAGACATCTGTACGGGCCGTGTCATAAGACCAGCCAGGGGTCAATGCTTAATATCTTTGGACATACATACATATGCATTACATGATACATGCATTATAGATAATAGATGGCAATATGATATAGGGAATGAAAAACTATGCATACATTCCTAAGTATATCATCATCTAATACATCATCTCTGTACAGCTAAAAATACATGGAAATGGGGCACAGACGCCCTATTACTAGCAGAGGCTTATCAAAAGATATAGCGAGAATGGGGCACAACCACCCAATAGCTAATAGAGGCCTATCAAAAGAGATCATGAGAATACACATCAGAAGAAGACAATGGTGTCAATATCTACATCATCAATCCTATCCACTTGATGTAACTCCTCCTGAGTTACTGGATCTCTATCAACAGGGATGTCAGGACTATACAAAAGAGGATCTGCTCCGGCAAAGCCAAATGGGTCATCTGAGGGGCCAGCGCCGGAGCTGGAAGGGTCAAACAAATCTGCCTCTGCCGAATCTCTGCCCAAAGGCCGGATAAAGAAATGTGCTCGGTCCAGTTGCTGGGTCAAACTGTCAATCTGTGTCACATGAGTCGGATCTCAGACACAGGCTAGCCCATCTGTCATCATCACGGATCCTTGAACCATATCCCCCATGAACTGAGTAGCGTGGGTCTGGGCTCCAATAGTGCGAGGGAACCACCAACGCTGGAATATCTCCTGAGTGCAGGGACCCTCTGATAATTCAAAATCGTCAACCCCCAACAATGGGATGTCAGTGACGGGTGATTGCGATACAGGCCTATGACGCCTAGCAGGAGGCAAGATCAGCATACGGATCTCTCCTGTAGTGCTCCTAATAGCATGCTCTCCTAAATAGAGCTCTCATCCTCCATCTATAAAGAGAGGAACTCTCTGGGTGGAAATCATGTACTCGACGCTGGTCGGGTACCCATCCTCAAAACCCATGGCCAAGTGCTCCCTTGAATAGGGAATCTATATAATAATGTCAGCTGTCAATAACTCTAGCTGTAGGCGGCAATGAGTGAATCCCTCAACTACAGGGACCTCCGCCAATATGGAATGATGACATCGTCATCCTCGTGGATAGGTATCTAAACCTAACACACTCACCAGACGCAAGCATGAGAGCCTTTCATAGGCCCAAAATTGGCAACACAATGGCAAAACATCTGCAATCAGCAAGCACTCTTAACCTATAAATGGAAAATGACAAGAGAAATACTCACCATCAGAAATGGGTAGAATCCTAACCAAGCCTCAGTTAAAACCTGTGAGCGCATACACATGCCCCTGAGGAAATAGGCAAAGGTGTAGGAACCCCAATCATACTATCTAATACAGTCCACATGACACGTGGCGCTGATCAAAGCGAACGACACTATAGAAGAGTTATCTGCTATGAAGTAGCCTCTAATGATCATCAGGAGTAATCGCCGAAGAATGCAATCCCTGACTCTGACATCATTTGGCATGGGCTCACTCAACAGTCCACTCATAGCATCCACGCTCAATGGGCCCGCACGCACAGTCCTGCCTTTGAGCGCCCCATCTGGAACTCCTAACAAGGATTTGACGGCAGTAGGGGTAATATTCGCCATGCAAGGCACTGGTGCCCCTCCAAACTCCATACCTGTGATAAACCGCCAATCTATCAGCTTCATCATCACCTCACAGTCCAACAAATAGAGTGACTGAGTCTGGTGAAACTAGCGCTCAGACAATGCCCTGAGGTAACCCCAGGGACAACGGCGGGGAAGGATGGAAAAGAATGCTCCAAAACCCCAGTCATGCACAATCGCTCTATAGTCAAGATGAAGAGCCTGGTGCATGGAGTGTATGTTGAACCAGTTCCCTCGAGGCTGTGTAAAGCCGAGAACCTACATAAATTGCAGATCAACATCAAAACCTTTTTATCCTCATCAATAGGAAAGAAAGAAGATTAAGATCTAACGTCATACCTCGTTGGCATCTAAATACATCGAGGGATGTCGACTCAAATCACCTAGAAGCTTTGGGTTTGCCACCTAAATACTTGGGAGGTCCCTACGGGGAACATGTGTAGCAAGAGCGGAGTCCACAACCGAAAGATCTTCCTCCTCGTCCTCGACGTCTGGCACATCAACCTGGACTGGACGTATCACCGCATCCACCCACTGACGAGGCTGTCTAACAGAACGGGGTCGAGGCACTTCAGAAGCCCTCCTCTATATACCAAAACTGGTCCTATAAGAACTACTCGGCTGATCTGGATCCATAATATCTGGACAACAAGTCTCCAAATCACCTCAGAAAGGGTGTGGTATTTTCTAACTTTGAGCTTTTCCAAATGCATTTTATGACTACATGCATGCATGCATTACTTTAACATACGAGTTAAAAATGCATGATTAATCAAATGCCTACATTTTGAATTTTTTTTGCCATAGTCCTCTTTGTAAATCAGACTATCCACATGCACATAGGCATGACTAGGTGGCCACTCAGTAGCACACCTGCCCACAGTCATATACATAATATATGCAAAGTCATCAATACATAAGGTTAACCTCAATAACAGGAGTACTTTGCCTTTTTACCTTTTGCTCATTTGTCCTCAAATAGGATAAGAAATAGCAGAAAATGGTGCCCATTTGACTGTCTCAAAAGTCAATTTTTTTCACATCATTATGTTCATCATGGTTTAATACTAGCATTTACTATGTTGAATATTTTCTATCAAGTCATTTGAGCATACATAATCACTACTATGTGTTTAGATGCATTTCATGTGATAAGTCATTTTTCAACGGATAAAAACTGGAAAAACGTACATGCATACATTACTAGGACAGTGTAAAACACTTGTACGGTGACAAAATTTGTAGAAAGTTGCCCGAACTCAGCAGATCTAAAGAAGAGCTCTCAGATTTCGTTCACGGAGCAACTTGAAAATGACTTATGAAAGCAATCTGCTGGCTTTTAGTATCCACGGTTGGCCGCAGGTCCATCTGCGGCTGCAGCAGGTGTACCTGCGGCACCCCTACGTGGGTCCCGCACCTCCAGCTCGGTCCAGTTCGAGTTGCGAAGGAGTTCTCATAGACTGAAAAGGTCAAATCAGAAATAAAAACACTACGTGATTGAGCAAAATTGCTTACAAATCCTGGTCTTCTTAAATTGAACCTTGGGTCTGCACATCACTCATTGGTATTTGCCCAAGAACATGGTATACTATGCCGATGATCTCAAATGTTACAAGTCATGATTGGCAATACCTTGCGCAGGTCCAATGCCGCCAATTCAGGGTCGTTATCCCAATTTTCAAGATTCCCCGGTGGGGGTTATAGCGCAAACTCAAGAAGAGAATCCCCGGCGGGGGTCACAACGCAGACTCATGAAAAGAAATCCCCGGCGGAGTCACAACGCATTGTCAACCATTGGTGTACGTATCAATGAAGGTCAAGCAACCTTGACGTTATTTCAGCCGATGGTAAGTAAACCCATCGAAGCATTGAAATCTATTCGATGATTTTGTACTTTGGTACTCATTTTCCCCAGCGGATCCCTAACGGGGGTTACAATGCATGTTCCGTTGATACACACATCAGCAAGGATCAAAACAATCCCCGGTAGGGGTTACAACGTATATCAACCGTTAATTCACACGTCAACGAAGGTCAAGAAGCCTTGACAGTCTGCCCAACAGGGTTCTCATCCGTTGACTCACACATCGGTGAAGTACATGTCAGCGAAGGTCAGGCAACCCTGACATCATATGATGTTGGCAGTAAATCCAACAAAAGCTTAAATATCCTGGCGATACAAACCAAGAAAGGTCAACATCATCAAGGAGGATTGATGATAGGATATGTTATACACATCCTCAAGCAAATAAAGCTTTATCCCCACAGATCTCTTACACATAAGAGGCACTTCTTCGAAATCAAGTCTGTATCAAGGATTAAAGACTTTGGTGATAGCCCCAACGTTAACATCCTAAAAGATTTGGATCACACATCCAATCGGGTCATAGTTGCCAATCCCCGGTAGAAGCTACAAGGAGCCGGCAATCATCCCCAGCATGTTAGGTAATAACCCCACACACATGCAACATACATTTTTATCATGTTGTATTTCAAGTGTCTAGGATTCTTTATCCTACCCATGCATTGCATTGCATGAATATGATAAAGAGGAGCATGACATTGCAGGAGGGCATATTCGTCTTTCAGAGATAACCCTGGAAGACAGCTCACATCCAGTCCAGATACTACCGCAAATTCAACCTCAACCCCGGAACACACATCGGGAGTAACAGTTCCAACCTCGGAGATTACCCCGAGGCATGTAGTTCCAATACCAGAAATTCCACCGGAGAAGACCGATTAATCTCAGAGATAACCCCGAGGTATCCAGTCTCAGTCCCAACACTGGGAGTAGCATTTACCAACCTTAGTGATAACCCCAAGGAATGCAGTTCTAGCGATAACTCCAGAAATGCTTGTTTCAAATATATGCAATCAGCTTCAACCTCGGCGCTCACATCGAGACACTCAGTATAAGACCCAGACATAACCCCGGCAAGACAGGCACACCTTAGAGATGACACTAAGGACCTTCAACACTTGCAATAGTCCAATCCTAAAGATAACCCTGAGCAACGTCTGCTTTACTAGCCCAAACCAACGATAACCCCGGAGAGGGGCAAAGTCATCATCTTGCCACTTTGACGCCACATCACGTCATCTTAAACATTTAATAAATACATTTCTGCACAACAATGTCCCACAAGAATTAAGAAAAACCAATCCCGAGTGACTATTATGTAGGGTAACGAATAGAATTTAATGCTTGAAGACCAGAGGGCACCGTCCCATCTTCCTGACTTCGTACAACCTCTAATCTCATGCCATTGTGTAACTCTCGACAACAGCGGTATGCAATAGGTGTTACATACCTCAATCGGATGCCCGAATTGCATTTTTGAATGTTCGAGCGGACATTATAGTGCCCACGTGCACGTACTATGAGACGACAGACACGCAGACCTCGGGGCAACCCGGCCAGCCGTAGGCCCAACTGCGGCTCCCCCCTCTATAAATAGAGGGCTTTGGGTGGCCATTTGTAAGAGAAAAAAGGCGAGGAAGCCCTGTCAAATTTGCTCCGCACTCACCCTATATTGAGTGCTTTCTCATTTTAAACACTTGTGAGCTCACATATAGCTACTTTTGTATCGGTGGGAGCCGAGTGTTCATCCCTTTAAAGATATAGAAGTCTTTTTTGGCAGCCCACTATAAGCATTCTCACACACTTTAAAGTCTTTATCTTCATCTTTGCACACATTTTTCTTCACGTTGAGAGTCGTGTTGCGTGTGTTTGCTCGGACTTCGGTCCGTGGTTTTATTTCAATTTATATATATATATATATATATATATATATATATATATATCGTCCCGCCTGGAGTTTACTTCGTGGCAGTTGATCGCTTTTACAGCTTGCTTTACGTTTCGTACCGCCTGGAGTTTCCTCCGTGGCGGTTGATGACTTTTATAGCTTTATTTACATTTTCTGATCCCCCATGGAGGTGCTTAGTGGTGGCTGATCATGTCTGTATATATATATATATATATATATATATATATATATATATATATATATATATATATATATATATATATATATTTACAACTTTTATATATATACCTGCTTACTACTTTCATACAAATTGTAGCATCATGTGATCACATATTCAGTCTATTGGATCTAGATTCGGTTCCCGTGATGGACATTTTCAACTTTAAGCAGCTTGTAAATTTATTTCCGAAGTCTGAATTTCCTTCGATGGTTTTCATACCCACGAGGAAGTCGGCATTATTTTGTATATTATTTTCTTATAGATGCTTTGCATCTCAAAAATAAAAGCAATCAAGCCGAACACTTAATAAAATAGAAGTGTAAAAGGTTGTACTATTGAGCACAAGGGTTTGAAAAGCCTCTTTTATAAAACATCAATGCCATATCTTGCTAAAAATTGAATTTTTACATAAATTCAAACCCTGTGTATATAGGTACGAACGAGGCCTCGCACTACTTCCAAATAAACATCACATTGACCCACACACACACACACACACACACATTCATATAACAGTTTCTTGAAAAGTGGCGGTCACCATGATAACATGGATGTCAGGGGATGCCTAACACCTTCCTTCCGCATAATCAAGTCCCCGGACCCAAATGAATCTCGGTTTCACCGACCCGTTTAGCAGTGTCACATCACTGGGTCAATGTGCAAATCTTTTCTCAGTTGTGTTGGTACAACCATTTAAAAAACCAACTGGCAACTCTTAACAGTCCATCGTCGACATTATACATGTCGGGCCTTTTTCACTTATTTTTTCAAACAAATCTCACTTAACATGAGAACACCAAAGAACAAGTAACGAAAAGGGACAACTAAAAATCCCGACGTCGACAAGGTCATAAGCATATCATGATTTAATTGATCTTAAGTGGAGTAATCCTTGCTGATGGGTTAATATGTTTGTATAAATCTATGTTCTAAGTTTTTGATAATACATAGAGTATGATCAGTTCTACAAGAGTATCTTGAAGATTTATAGAAACTGATCACCTCCATGAATCAACCAGATACAAATAAGTCATAGAGTTGATCTTCACTCTCTGAACATTTAAACTCTGTGAATATAATCAAGCAAGTGATGAAACCATCAAAGGAAAAGAATGTTTTATTAAAATGGTTAATCTTACACACACACACTCATCATCATGCATCTTAAGATGTCACATCTAAATTGGATACATGCATGAACATGATTGTTGGTGATCAATATGATGATTATTCAAATATATGAGGAACAAAGATTTTGAAAACTAACCTAGCAGGATCCATTTAACTATGGGTACCAAAAATAGAAATGCATCTAACCTGCAGGTACTTGGTCTATCTGACCATACTAAGGAATGCTGAAGCAGAAGACTTCAGTCAGGAAGATTCAACCAGCAGAAGGCTTAAGACTGTTCAGAAATGATTCTGATAAAATTCCTATATGTCAAAGCCTGTCCTTGAAGACCCGCTGAGCTAACCTGAATGGAGCTCACACGGCTGCTGATCTTTATATGAAAGCGGGCCATGCAACCTAAGATGAAATGGTCTTATATGCTCAATCATGAAAATCATATCATATGAGAAGAATCCTCAAGGAAGTTTACATCAGAGGATCATCGAGCATTAATCATGAGGAACTCATTACGGAAGCAGAACTCCATAAGTACACACTGACAAGGAAGACTACGTTCGTAGTGCTGTCAAATAATCATAGAGTGATCATGTGACACCCCCAAATCTCGGTACTTCATTACCTCAAGATTTGGTGTTCACTTAATCAAACATTCATATCTAACTACCCAATCATAATATAATTGAATAATAAAATCTACCCATACAGGATTACATTAATAAAAACATTATTTCCCAGGTTATCTAACCTTTAATTACAATCATTCAAATGCGGAAATTAAATAAACACTTTATTACATCAATCAAATTAAAGTGTAATAAATAATTGTCAACATATTGCAAGTCTTCAAAACTTGTTCATCTTCCCCTTGCCCTTACTGGTGCTAGGTACATCTACCTTCTCATCCTTAGCTGTAATGGTTATATAAGTAAGAGTGAGCAAACAAAGCTCACTTGAAATAAGAATGAATAACTTTACAACATTTGCCAAATAATAGGCTCAATAGAACTGAATAATATGTTCTATTAACATTATGAAATATACTACTGAGGGTCTAATGACCACGAACCATGTCCATAGTTATAAGTAATCCTTCAACTTTAACTTTAATAGTCATAAGACTATAAGGACTCTACGTACTTAGGGGGATCAATCCTTCGTATAATGTATTGTACACAAACATTTCAACGCTAAGCGTAAACCCCTAATAATAGGGTTGTTCATCTCAGTATTTAGAGTACAAGTCCACACCAAAGAAAGTTTGGTTTGGATAAGCTTTCAAGGGTAATTTGAAGTTTAACGAACATCAACTAGAGGACTAGTTGAATCAATAGTGTTTGATAACACAACAGTTGATCAATAATAACATAATTATTGAATATACATTAAGTAATAGCAAGCTGAAATTAAATCTTGTTCATTATGAAATTGGCTTGTGTCAAGTAAATGAACTAAGATAATTCAACATTATAAATTAGTATTCAAGAAAATTGCATTCATCGTACATGAAGGACAATAAAGAAACTTGTCTAACAATAAACAAGTTAGAATACATCAATAAATATTGGAATTCAAAACTTGTTTGAATAAAGTTTAAGTCATAGCTAGCTTGTTCAAATAATGATGAGGAATACAAGAATTCGATTAATGAAAGATTAAAGTAAGAAACTTGCTCAATGTAAATGTAGGGTTAGAAAACTTGCTCAATGTAAATATAGGGTTAGAAAACTTGCTCAATCAAAAGAATGAAGTTACACAATGTAATAATAGAACTAACTCAATGAAAGTGTAGAGTTATTAAACTTGCCTTGAGTGTAAGCTAAAATATTAAAACTCACATTCACCTATACACAGTATTAAAACCACAACATCTATTAGACATACTAATATTCACTTTTTAATATAAAACGCGTTACTAGCTAAACTTGTTCTTTTAGCACAAGTCTTATGCTACCATATATATTTCAGAATTCCCAAGTGTTAACATCACAACACTTATCTAACAATCATTGTATAAACTAAGTTACGCATAACACTTTCGTAGCTTACTAATCACTTTTATTACTTTGAATTTACAATCCACCTAACATGACTCTGTTTAACCTTGTTGTTGCATGATTCTCCAATTAACCTAACAATAAGCTAAGTTACATTGAACGTTCAAAGTCTGCAGAATTAGCAGACTTTCACTGTCTGAAACTGGGCACTGGCGCGACCGCACCAGTTTTATACTGGATTGCAGTGCAGCCACGCCAAGAGACTGCGCGGTCGCGCTACACACAGACTCCAGTTTCTACAGAACATGGCTACGACAGTTTTCTTAAGTCAACTAACACGAATTTTACCCACTAAACAATAATAATAACATGTAAAAATGGTATAGAACTATCACAAACATATTTGTGAACATATTCCACTAATTAAAACAATTTAACAACAATTTAAGCTAGGTTAATTTCTCAAATTCCATGTTTTTCATATAAAACTCAATTTTTTGATATTCATCCCAAAAATCATCATTGTAATTTCAATACTTGGCCAAATCACTTCATTCAAATTATGTTATGCTCGTTTCTTAACGAACTAGCATATACAAGACTCCATTTATAGTTTAACATATGAATTGACCATCAAAATTGGTACTTACATGAGCCATATGAAAAAATACATATAAACATACACTGTCAAAAATTTCTTCTACTGTAAGCCGAAATTATTCGAGATTAGCATGCAATTTACTTGTTTAAACATAAACTCTAGCATCATAAACACATATACTCACCATAATTCAGTTTTCTACAACAATTCAACAAATTTGTAATTCATAGAAAATATACAGTTTGCCGAAGAACATATATCTATATATATATATATATATATATATATATATATATATATATATATATATAGTACTAAGGTTTAGATAAAGTACCTTCAATTTGTTTGAAATCCTTGCTATCACCACTTACAATCACTATGAAATCCTCAGGTTTCCTCTCAACTCTCTCTCAATTCTCTTTGAATGTTCTTAGCAACTGGCCAAAACTCAACACTTAACTGAAAACCTTAAGCGCAAAACAAAATATAAAACTGATATGGCCTTAATTCACCTATTAAGTTTATCAGTTAATACACATAACGTATATATTATAAATATATTATATTTATTATTTAATTTGTTTTATTTATTTTATTTATATAATTCAAAATTAAAAAGAATTCCAAAAGCCATAGGGCTTTGTTTGGCAAATCATTTAAAATTAAAGAGTTTATATCCTTAACCATTGTTTGGGTAAAACTAGATTAAAACTACTTTAATTTATTTTAATAACTCCTTATTCTATAGTCATTTGTCACACTTTATTTAATCAAGCTTTCATATTTAATTTAAATAGTAATTAATTAAATAAATCATTTAATCACATAACTCAATACAAAAAATTAACCATCAACTTGAAATATCAACATAATAATATTTTCCTTAATTCATTAATTATTTATTTAACAAATAATTAACCAAATAAAATCAAATCAATTAAACAAATATTAATTCAACGATAAACACATCCATTAAATATTTATATATAATTCAATAAATATTTAATATTACAGTTAAAAATCTGGAATGTTACATCATTTCCTCCTTAAAAGGATTCTGACCTCAGAATCACAATTCAAACAATCAAATCGTCACATTCTTCCCTTCTAACAAGGATTTTGTCCCCAGAATCGAAGACACAGGTTAAACAAATAACTCAGGGTAATTCTTTATCATTTTAGCTTCGAGTTCCCACGTTGCCTCTTCGATATTGTGATTTCTCCATATCACATTCACAGAAGATATCACTTTATTTTTGAGCACTTGTTCTTTTCTGTCGACTATCTGGATAGGAATCTCTTCATAAGACAAATCATTATCGAACTGCAATGGTTCATATTCGATCACATGTTTGTAATCGGGTTTATACGGTCGTAACACCAAAATTGAAAAACATTATGAATGTTTTCCAACTCTGGAGGTAGAGCTACCTCACAAGCCACTTCCCCCACTCTTCGTAGTATCTCGAACGGTCTAATAAATCTTGGGCTGAGCTTTCCTTTCTTGCCAAAACGAATTTTCCCCTTCCAAGGAGAAACTTTTAGGAAAACGAAAGTTCCTACTTCAAATTCGCAATTCTGCCTGTGTTGATCGGCATACTTTTTCTGTCTATCTTGGGCTGCTACCAATCTTTATGTGATGAGTTTGACAACCTCAGCAGTTTTGAATACCAGTTCTGGTCCTAACAGTTGGCGTTCACCTACTTCATCCCAGCATAGTGGAGTTCTGCACTTTCTGCCGTATAATGCCTCGTAACGTGGCATGTCGATGCTCGCGTGGTAACTATTGTTGTAGAAAAATTCCACTAACGGCAAATGTTCTTCCCAGCTCCCTTTGAAATCCATGATTCATGCTCTCAACATATCTTCAAACGTTTGGATTGTTCGTTCACTTTGCCCGTCAGTTTGCGGATGGTATGCTGTACTCATTCGCAATTGTGTTCCCATACATTCTTGTAGTTTATTCCAGAATTTTGACGTTAATCGCAGATCTCTATCTGATACAATTGACACTAGTACTCCATGCCTCGAAATGATCTCTTTAACGTACAACCTTGCCAATTGATCAAGATTAAATCTAATCTTTATTGGCAAAAAGTGTGCTAATTTTTTCAGTCTGCCCACTATCACCCAAATCACATCGCATCCTTTCTGAGTAGTTGGAAAACCCAACACAAAATCTATTGTGATGTGTTCCCACCTCTATTCCGGTATTTCTAACGGTTGAAGTAATCCGCTTAGTCTTTGATACTCGGCCTTGACTCTTTGACATGTCAAGCATTTTGCCACACATTCGGCAACATCTCTTTTCATGTTCGGCAACCAAAAATGTCGCTGCAAATCTTGAAACATCTTCGTACTTCCTGGATGAATAGAATATCTTGTGTTGTGTGCTTCGGTCAATATTACGTCGTTAAGCTCTGGTACTGCATGAACCCAAATTCTTTCCTCGAACCGTAGTAGTCATTCGGTATCGATCTTTTATTTTACATCACTACCCTCAACCACTTTCTCTTTGATCATTTTAATTCGCATTCTTTATCTTGTAGTTGAGCACTCTTCACGTTGTTGACCAAAGTTTAACTAGCATCTATCTGGAATAGTCATTCATCGGATTCCTTTGGAAATTTGATTTCCAACTCTAGCTTTGTCATTGCTGAAATAAGCTCCTCCTGAGTGGTTATCAGCATCAACTTCTCCAGACCTTTCCTTCTCAAAGCATCTGTAACCACATTTGCTTTGTCCAGGTGATAAAAGATCTCACAATTGTAATCTTTTATCAATTCCATCCATCTTCTTTGACGCATGTTCAGGTCCTTATGTGTGAAAATATACTTCAGACTTTTATGCTCTGTATAGATCTCACATTTTTCTCCATAGAGATAATGTCTCCATATCTTCAGAGCAAATACTACTGCAGCCAATTCCATATCATGAGTTGGATAACCTTTCTCATAATCCTTCAGTTGTCTTGATGCATACACAATTACTTTGCCGTTCTACATAAGAACACAACCCAACCCTTTATGTGAGGCATCACTAAACACCACAAAGTTTCCTGTACTATCTGGTAATGACAACACAGGTGCCACACTTAGCTTCTTCTTCAAATCTTGAAAACTCTCTTCACACTTCTCCGTCCAAACAAATTTTAACGCTTTCCTTGTCAAATTTGTTAGCGGAGTGGCTATCTTAGAAAAATCTTGAATAAATCTTCTATAATAACCGGCCAGTCCCAAGAAACTCCTTACCTCTGACGGTGTTCTTGGTTGTTCCCAATTGATTACAACTTCCACTTTTGATGGATCCACTGAAATCTCATTGTAACGCCCGAGAATTTCGAATTTTGAATGAATTAAATTTTTATTCGATTATGTGGACTAAATTAATTTAATTGATTAATTATGTAAGTATTATGTTTGAAGGTCGTTCTATGACCTATAATGTGTGAATGCGGTTAGTATTCTAGCTTTGTGCTAGGATTAATTGTTTTGAATTATCAAGACGAAAAGAAATATTTTTCGAGAATTTTCCCGTAAAAACACTATTCATCCAATTTCGTTCAGAGCTTAGGTTCGAAATTTTGAGAAACGCGTAATGATAGAATATAAAGATATTATGGAATATCCAATAATATGTCCGTTATGGCAAACGAAGTTTTCGCCTACGGACTTAAAATCTAAGGGTTTGTGAAAGAGATTTCTGAAAGGGAAATGTAATGCGTATACTCATTTTAGTTATTATATGTATGAGATACGAGTATTATACTAGTTATAATACGAGTATGATATTAAGAATAATACGACGTATAATACGAATATCGTATGAGCATTGGACGAAGAGAATACGGAAGTATACGCGTAGAATACGAATAATCTTATTGCATTATGGGTTGAGGATTTGGTAAAATCCAATTGAACTTGGACAAATAGCAAGCTCAATGAATTAAGTAAGCAAGCCCTAGTTAAGGGCCAATAGTAATTAAAGACAAGCCTAATCCAAGAAATTAAACGGCGGGTCGAACCGGCGGGTCACAGGATGAGTAAAACCCATGGGGCAACCCATGGGATGATCCATGAAGGGGTGGGCCGGCCACTTGATGGCCAAGTAAAGTGAACTACTTGATCAACAAGTATTTTGCTTGGTGATAAAGTAGTGAATAGTAAGGAGGAGGGATTTGGACAATTTTGCCCCTATGTTGATTTCCTATAAATACAAAGCTAGGGTTGGTCTTTTAATGTTTTGTAAACATTGTCTAACTATATTGAGAGAGAGAGAAGAGCTAGAAACATTTAATCACTCTACTTCCAAACAAACAATAAGACGTTTTATAAGAATGTGAAGAACGACAAAGGTAAATTCTCATAAACCGTAGTCTTCAACTTTTTCGATTTCTTTCTCGTAGAAGAATCGTAGATTGGTGGAGCATGTTTATTGAGGAGGTATAAGGATGTCTATTAATAATCAAATCATTGATAAGTCATGACTAAATAGAAATTGTAAGTGTTTACGTGAGTTAAAACAGTAGAAAGTTAGGAACGTGAACTTAGTTGTGATCGGATGATTTGAAAATCGTCATAGCTAGGGTATGTGCATATTGTTTGGTTAGGATGTATATGATGAATCAATGGGGTGTTCCATTTGATTAGGCTTATAGAACACGAGTAACGAAGTTATGGCGAATTTTGCGAAAATAGACGTTAAACGTCGAAAACGTAGAAATCTCGGATTAAGGGTCAAAAGTAGCCGTGTGACTTGAAAACATTGGTTTTCAATGTTCACACGTGAGATAAGGTGTTTAAGAGTTGTGGACGCAAGAATCATCGAATTCTGACTTATAACGAAGAAAACGAGTATTAAACGGTCGAAAAAGATAAGCGAACTCTCAAAAATGAACTCATAGGTGAATTCCGAGTTAATGGATTCGAAAGTGTAAAATTCTTATATGAACACGTAAAGGATGTGATTTGTGAGTTGTGGGCTTTCTAATGAGTCAATTCGGATGTGTAACGAACAAATTAGGAAATCGAGAGTTTCGTTAGAAAAGCAAACTGTTTTGGCCAACTTGTGCATAGGAATGGCGCCGCAGCGCCAAAACCAGTACAAAAGGTCCACGCCGCAGCGTCGGATCCGGCCGAGTCCCATATTAACTGGCGCCGCAGCGCCGATTTTATACTAGGGTTGCCGCGCCGCATCGCCGATAGTGTAAAAATGTTGACCAAGTTAGGTTTTTTGTTCCATTTGAACGTAGATGTGACGCCCCCAAATCCAGGAATCTTCCAACCCGACAGATGGTGTTACACGGTGCTACAGTTCACACAAACATTCAATTGAAATACCTCAAAATAACGAATATGTCTTATATATATCAAAAAGAATATTAACATTCCTCAGGTTCTTTATAACAATTACATTTGTTCTTGTCATAATAACAATATTATTATTACAAAACCTATACTATTACATAGGTAATCTACGGGTTCGCCTTAGCCTTCCCTTTATCCTTGTCGGATCCATCGGTCCATTCGGTCTTAGCTTCATTCATATGGTTCAAGCAAGAATGAGCCTAACTAGCTCAGCAAGTACAACAATTATAGTAAAATAGCATGCTTGAAACATAGGAATCGTATATCTTCAATAACTGAACAATAGTTACGAAGTACTTGTGATAACCCGGAATTTCGAATAATCTAAAATT
Source organism: Panax notoginseng (assembly GCA_016801055.1). Classification (NCBI taxonomy): domain Eukaryota; kingdom Viridiplantae; phylum Streptophyta; class Magnoliopsida; order Apiales; family Araliaceae; genus Panax; species Panax notoginseng. The sequence continues at coordinate 81,079,989 of CM029018.1, forward strand.
TGCGAATAAATTTTTTTTTATTAATATTAATATTGATTATTAATTTTATGACAAGTATCTGTGATACGAGTCTCGGAAAGGTCAATTTGTGTATTGACTAACAAATTTAGAGTAGAGTTGTGCTTAACAAGATTAGAAACCCTAACCCTAATTTCTGGAAAGGGATTCGATAGAAAATATAATTAAAATAATTATTTTGCTAAGTACGTGTTTGTACTGTATAGAGATTTTGATCAATGATTGATCGGATTAGGTTTGTAATTAATAAACCCTAATAAAGGATTAGAAACCCTAATCTCAGATTTAGAAAATCAATTGTACAGTTAAAACCCTAATTGTACGCTGGGAAACCCTAATTTCATATTCGAGAACCCTAATCTCTAAATTAGGAAACCCTAATCCTAATTGCCAAGCTTAATGCGTATATTAAACTTTAATATGATTAGAAAACCCTAATTATATTTTAGTTATCTTAATTTCTATTTTACAAACCCTAATTGTAATTTAGAAATTTTACTTTTTCTAATTAAAACCCTAATTTTAGTTTTAAACTTTTAATTTTCTAATTTAAAAACCCTAATTAGAAAATTGTAGAATTGGTGTATTTAAAACTTAAGGGTTTGTGCAAATTCCAAGTATGCTATTAAAATTATTTTATAAATGTCTAAAATGCCCTTTTTGGATTTTTATTTACATAACTTGTAAAATGGCCATCAACTTTAGTAGGTAACCAACTATATTGACTTTGTGACTACAAAAACCAAGCAAATCAGCCAGCCATCAGATCTAGCAACATTATATCACATTATATATAGATTTGGGGGAGAGAAAAAGTCACAAAAGTTGTCATTTTTCACATATGCTCTCACCAACTCTCTTTCACTCAAGACTCCAAAATTTCTAAAGTAATTCAGTCCCAATTTCAATTCCTAGATCATTTAATAACATATTGGAGAGCTTAGATCAAGAATTGAAAGCTAGAAGGAATAAACCTAATTTTATTTTTGATCCATGTTGCTAAGAAAGATTGTGTTTCTATGTGTTTAGAATCTTGCTAAGAGATCTTTTATGAAGATCTATGATGATCTATCATGAATCCATAGCATCAAAGTGCCTTAAAATGATGTTTTTCAAAATCTGTTCTTGAGCAATTTTTTGTGGTCTGACAAGTAATGTCAGTGGCCACAGATCATTTCTCGTTTACTATTTTTGTTGTTTTAAAGTTGTTACATGTAGCCTGGTATGTGGTCTTTAGTCTGCAAAAGAAATCAGAGTCATTCGATGTCTGGATTCGAAGATATAATCGGTCAAAACCCGTTGACCGGGCATGACCGAGTATAATCTGGGTAACCTAGAAATGCATGATCAGCGTCTGACAATGATTTTAAGCATCTTGATCTGTCCGGTTTTTAGTGTTAAGTTGATGTTGTTGTCATATACTTTGTAGCATGTTGTCTGGAGTGTATATCTATACCTTCAGATCCTTTAAACCATCATCAGATCGAACAACGAAAATGATCAAACTAGGCCTGTCGATCATGGTTGCGGTTTCTGGAAAACCCAGAAAACGGAAGAACACAATTTCTGACAATGTTTGACCAGATTAAATATGGTGATTTGGATGTATTCGAACTGAGTTAGTGTTATGTTATTGTTCCTTGTAATGTGTACTACCTGTTTGAACCAAGAACACACCCATAAGATGATCAGAACCTTGATCAAATCGTGATTGAAAGTGTCTAGTCAACAATGTCTGGGTTTCTAGGTTACCCAGAAAACCCAGATTTCGTCTGACAGACTGTTTAAGAGATTAGATCATTTTGTTGTTTTGTTGTATGACCACGATGATGCTTGGATGTTGTACTGTTACATAAACACTACACAATCACGGTTCAATATAGCCCAGAAACGCATTACACAGAGAATCAATAGCGGTCAAACGATGACCCTTAAACACGAAGCTGTCAGTGTTCTTGAGGCTCGAGAACACCAACAGCGATGCTAAGTGTCGCTATAGGCCATTAGTGACGGTTTATTCATTTTTGAATTTCTGAAAATTATTTAAAAATAGAAATAAATTCTAAAAATTACCAAAAATGGTTTTAAAAATTATTTTAAATTATGAAAAATACTTTCTGACTATTTGGAATATTTTTCATTAATAATTATAATTATTTGAATATTAATGCTATTTAATTTATTTAATTAGTGTATTAAATAAATTAGAGGAAAATGATTTTAATTATATAAAAATTATTTTAATTAAGAATAATGTATTTAAAAATATTTTAAGTTATAAAATGTAACTTTTAATATTTTTGGAAACTTTTCATTAATAAATTAATATTAATGATATTATATTTATTTAATTATTAAATTAAATAAATAAGTTAAAAACGATTTTATTAATTTAAAATCCATTTTAAATAAGAATAAAGTGTTAGAAAATATTTTGAATTATAAAATATATATTTCAATATTTTTTTTGAGAATTCTCATTAATAAATTAATATTAATGATATTAGATTTATTTAATTATTATATTAAATAAAGGAATTAAAAATATTTTTATTGATTTAAAAATGAGATAAATATTTTAAAAATATTTTAAGTTATAATTAATGACTTTTAATATTTTGATAATAATTTTATTAATATTTAAATATTAATGGTGATGATTTAAAAATAATTTTAATTATTTTAAAAATCATTTAAGTAGAATATTAATGATTTAAAAATATTTTAAGTTATTAACAATAACTTTAATATTTTGACAAGTATAACATTAATAGTTTTATATTATTAAATATTAATGATAATAAGATTATTTGATAATTAAATCATTTAAAAATAATTTAAGTGTTTGAAAAATTATTATAAATTATAATAATTGTTTATAAATTATTAAAAGCTTCCAAAAAATATTATAAACGATATTTGACTTATCTAAAATAATATTGAAGCTTAGAGACCAAGTTTAATTGACAATTAATGTGTTAATTGTCGGATAGGGTGACCAGAACACCGAGAATGGACCGAAGTCCAACCAGACCGAAATAGTTAGACTTGATAAGTGTTTATATAGGTTATAAACATTGATGTGAATATGTGATAATGTGCCTAGGAGAAGTTTGACTGTAGAATATAGTGTTACGTGTTATAAATGATTGTGCTAATTGTGAGACCAACATTGTTGATTATAGGTCTTACAAATGCAGTTAATTATATTGTGTAGCTGTAATCAACGCGGAATGAAAGTTCCCTAACTCAACCTTGAGTTATATTCATTCAATATTATAGTGGTTAATTATTGCTAATTATACCATGTCCAGGGATTTATTGTTGATTAAATCGCAGTTAGTGCATGTTTAATAATTCAAATAGAATTACTGATTCAGAAAATATATATTTATAGAATTACTGTTGTTGGATATTCATATCTGTAGAAGCTAATATTGACAGTACAAATAATTCCTGTTTATTGTCAAAATATGTTGAAAAATGTCTTAGCTAATTATTCTGGCTAGACAAACATTTGTTAGAACTTGATAAATTCGAGAAAAGAATTCAATTGTTATTGGTAGATCGATGTCAATTATTTCGGCTAGATCGATAAGTAAATAGAAATTGAAATCATTATGTTTCGTTATTAAATCAAATTTTAATTCAAAGACTAAGAAGAACAACCTTTTATATAAACGGAACATTTTAGGTCGTATATTCGGCCATTGCGCACTATTAAGTATTATGCATAATATAGGGTATAATAAAGCTGATCACTTGTTATACTTGTAGAGGGGCATGATTTAATCTTTATGGTTATCTGATACTCCTGCGTATGTATCAAAGTAAATCTTTGATAGATACCTGAGAAAATAAGTTCTAGATCTAGTGTGATCACTCAGCATAAATCTGGAAAATATTTCACTTTGTAATTGCGTAGAATTGATTATTGATTATTCATTAGAATATCGCAGAAACTTTGAAAGCGTTGTACTCTTTCATTATCAAATTATTTTGTTGCCTAGAATATGAGAAGACTTATTATTGATTAACGATTTGTTCAGCTATTTCAAAGTTCACCGAACTTTGGTTTCATTCTATCAAAATAGATAGTATATTCTTATTGATTCGTATACATTTATTGTATGTCTCAACTTCCGGGGTAAATTTGTTACTCACCCTTGCTATAAATAAAATATTTTAGCTAGGAACGAAGAGGCCAGCGGGTCAAAGAAGAACAAAGGAAAGGGCAAGATGCTGGAGTAGTTATAAAGAACTTATTATTATGTTGTATTTGTAAACCCTTTTTGTTTATCTAAGGGGTATGTTTGTAATTTTAAGGTTAGCAAACCTGGGACTTATGTATTACCAACATATGTTAATGACTTATGTATTCCTATTTATATATGAATGGGTAGTTAAATGGTATTATATTGTGGATCGTAAACACCAAACTCGGGGGTTAGGTAACCCGGATTTGGGGGTGTCACAATACTATCGATAATTCAAAATAGCACTTCTTTTCATTTAAAACGTTTTACAACAACAATATTCAGTAAAACATAAATTCCAGTTCAAGACCGTGAGTATTTCATAAGTACTTTGAAAAGGACGTCCCGATACTAAGTCCGTAAGTCCGACATAGCTTACGAGCACGTCTAGGTGATCAGCCTATAGTACTCTATGTTGATCAACACTACATTCATTAAACGTGTATACGTTTAAGTTATGGCAACCTCACGTGCCTGTCGTTTGATGACAAAACAATTTAGCATACTCAGTCTACTTTTGAAAACTACAACAATATTAGTTTGGTAAATCATTGTCAATACTTGATAGATTAACATAGCATACGTCTAGCCGAAAGAATTGGCTTTGACTTCCTCAGACATTAACTCATGCGAAGAATACATGAATCACAAAGACTTGTCCAGATCGAACTGGAACAAGGGTTAGAGTACTTGCCTTAAGCGTCTGCCACAGTAATAACACGTGCACTTTAGGTCTTTAAGTCTCTACAGTAGATGATAACATCACATAGCACATTAGGTCATGAATGATCATACATGGTTTCTAAAGAATCTTACCCTACTTCTCAATCTAATTGTGTATTAGATTTGTTATTATTGGTTCTGGCTTTCCGTTACATCATTCTTACGTTCATATGTAATTGACTTAACTTAACCCTAAGTGTTCATACTTAAGGCTTAATTATGTCTTAACAATGTTTCTTTAAGGTCCTTGATTAAGTGTTTATCAATTACTATTCATGTTAAACATGTAAACATTCCTTATTGTCTAGGTTAAAAAACTGGCGTTGCGGCGTCAGCTATTACTCTTGGTGTCACGCTACGGCGTCACACATTAGTGCCAAGAAACCGGACTCGACACTACGGCGCGAGTCCCTTTGTTACTTGTCACACTGCGACGTGAGTTTGTTGGGGCTGAGGCTCACTTTGGCGCCGGCTAATTGGCTTGGAGTCGCACCGCGGCGCGGACTCTGTGCCACAGATTATTTTGACAGATTTTTCAAATGGTGAGATTCTCGGACTCGTAACTTCTTCGTTATAAGTCCGAATTGGCTCGTTCAAGAGTCAAAAATTACATACTCTACGTGTTCATGCAAGAATTTTATCTATTCGACTTCGTTTGCTAAAATTTCACCTATTAGTCCATTTTTAACGAAAATGATAAACCGACCATTTTCGAGTCCGCAACTCTATAATTCCAAATACGACTTGTCTCCATCGAAAACCAATATTTCTGAGTTCAAATATAAAATACGACTTCCATTCTGAAAATTTCACGAATTCGACGATTATCGTCCAATCATGTGAATTCCGGTAAAACTTCATTACTAGTGTTTTGTTCATCATTCCAAATACATTCATTTTATTATCTAGACACCTCAACTTATATGATACAACAACTTATATTAAAATTAGGTTATGGCTTATTCTTCATAAGCTCATAACTTAACAATTTCTTCACTACATGATTTTCATTTCATAATGACTTATTATCGGTTCAAGTCCTTTACTCAATGTTCTCACATCTTATCCAACATACTAATTCATATGACAATCATATGACAAGTTCATTATAAGTTAATAACTTATTTAGGTTCAAGTTACTTATTCATAACTTTATTTGGCTTAAGTCCATTGCTTATCCACTTCTCTTATGTTCTTAGCATCTAAGTTCATTTAGATTACACTTCTCTTATCACCCTACTATGATAGAGATAGAAGAGACAAGATCAATTACCTTTGAAGACTACTTCTCTTTCTTTGGAAATCTAACAATGGAAGGTAAAGCTTCAAAGTGCTTATTCTCTATAACCAATAAGTTGATTAATGTTGTATGAAAATAACAAGCAACAAATGAATAAAAGGGCTTGCTATTTATAGAGGAGCTAAGGTTAGGGTGTTAAGGTCATTAGGCATCCCACCTCCTTAACTAACCTCCTTACTATTGATAACTTGCTCATTAAGTAATCTTGGCCATCACTCTTAATTCTTGCCCATCACACAAAGTTCTTGCCCACAACTAAACCCATGGGTTGCCCCATGGATCCTATTCAACTAGTGGATCATCATTTGGGCTTAGTTCTTAATCTAATCAACTTATCTTTTGGGCTTGCACTAATTTACTTTGGGCTTCATAGCATTAACCACTAGGGCTTAATATAAATCCCACATGGGCTTACACTTTTAATCTAGTTGGATTTTTAATTCATAGTAGATTACATTAATTTCTTTCATTAGATTTTTAATACTTACATTCTCAATTTAAGTCCGCATGCGAAATATTACGTTTTTCATACTTAGATTATTATTACACAATCCTTCTCACGTTGATATTATAACGTTATGTATTTCTCGGAAGTTCAAAAATAATCCCCGAGCGATAAACGGTAAATAGTATTTTTTGAAAACTTTCACGGAAAACTTTTATTTTCATCTTGTAAATTCAAACACTTTAATTCATTCATGTGGTTCAAATACTACAATGTTCCTACGTTTCTAGGTTATAGAACAACGTCCATCTTACTAACACATAATAATAATAAATAGTATTAGTTTATTCATTATAAACGTATTTACAATTGGCTCGATTTTCTGGGGCGTTACACTCTCTCCCCCTTATAAGGATTCTGTCCCCAGAATCTCGCTATATAAAAAAAATTACTCAAACAATTGAGGGTAATCCTTTTTCAACTTGTCTTCCAATTCCCACGTTGCTTCCTCGACATCGTGGTTCTTCCATAACACCTTTACAGACGATATAACTTTGTTCCGTAGAACTTGTTCTTTTCGATTGATAATTTGAATCGGCATCTCCTTATAGGTTAAGTCCTTCTCGATGTAAATCAGTTCATACTCTATTACGTGCTGGTAATCAGGCTTATAGGGTCACAATATTGATACGTAAAATACGTTATGTATTTGTTCTAAGTCTGGAGGTAATGCTACCACATATGCTACCCCTCCCACTTTTTCTAATATCTCAAAAGGTCCTATAAACCTGGGTCTTAACTTTCCATTCTTTCCAAAGCGTATCTTTCTTTTTCAGGGAGATACCTTTAGAAATACATACGAGCCTACCTCGAACTCCCTATTCACTCGGTGTAAATCTGTAAACTTCTTTTGTCTGTCCTGAGCTGCTACCAATCGCATTCGTATTAGCTTCACTATATCCGCTGTTTGCTGCACCAATTCTGGTCCTAGCATTCCGCGTTCTCCCACTTCATCCTAATATAATGGCGTTCGACACTTCCTTCCATATAAAGCTTCGTAGGGCGGCATACCTATACTTGCATGATAACTGTTGTTATACGCAAACTCTACTAATGGTAGATGATCATCCCAACTACCCTTGAAATCCATGACGCAAGATCTTAACATATCTTCTAACGTCTGAATTGTCCTCTCACTCTGTCCATCGGTTTATGGATGATATGCTATACTCAATTTTAACTACGCCCCCAACTGCTCTTGAAGACTTCTCCAAAAGTTCGATGTGAATCGTGGGTCACGATCTAACACAATCGAAACTGGTACTCCATGTCTGGAAATAATTTCCTTAACATAAAGTTTAGCTAACTGATCCAAGTTATACTTAATCCGAATTGGCAAAAAGTGAGCCAACTTTGTCAACCGGTCCACTATCACCCAATTCGCAACATACCCTTTCTGAGTAGTCAAAAGTCCCACCACAAAGTCCATCGTGATATGCTCCCACTTCCACTTCGAAATCTCTAATGACTGTAATAAGCCACTCGGTCGTTGATGTTCGACCTTAACCTTCTAACAAGTCAAGCACCTACTTACATACTCTGCTATTTCTCTCTTCATGTTCGGCCACCAAAAACTTTGTTGGAGGTCTTGGTACATCTTAGTACGACCAGGATGAATCGAGTACCTCGAACTGTGAGCCTCTTATAAAACTTGCTCCTTTAATTCTATCTCATTCGGAACCCAAATTCTTCCTTCAAATCTTAATAATCCCTCATTATCAAGACTAAACTTAATATCATTTTCATTGTTCAATCTCTTCTTCATCTGGTCACACTCATCAATTTGGAGCTGCACCTCCTTGACTCTCTCTACGATGGTAAATTGAATCCCCATCACAAACAGTCTCTGATCCGCCTCACTTGGCAACTTTACCTCTATCTCCATCCTAGCCATCTCTATTATTAACTCAATTTGAGTTGTTAACATAGACAACTTCTCCCGACCCTTTCTGCTTAAGGCGTCGGCAACTACATTGGCTTTTCTAGGGTGATATAGGATTTCACAGTCGTAATCCTTTATCAACTCCAGCCATCTCCTCTGTCTCATATTCAACTCCTTCTGTGTGAAGATATATTTAAGACTCTTGTGGTCCGTGTATATCTCACACTTTTCCCCGTAAAGGTAATGTCTCCATATCTTTAAGGCAAACACCAATGCGGCTAGTTCCAGATCATGAGTAGGGTAAACTTTCTCATAATCCTTCAACTTCCTAGATGCATAAGCAATGACCTTGCCATGCTGTATGAGCATGCAACCAAGTCCTCTATGCGAAGCATCGCTATAAACTACGAAATAGGCACTGTACTCAACCTCTTCTTCAGTTCTTGAAAACTATCTTCGCATTTCTCAGTCTATACATACTTCACTGTCTTCCTTGTCAAGTTAGTCAACGGAGTAGCTATCTTCGAAAAGTCCTGGATGAATATCCGATAGTAGCCCGCTAACCCTAAGAAACGCCGCACCTCAGTCGGCGTTTTCAGTTGTTCCCAATTCATCACGGCTTCCACCTTTGCTGGATCTAATGAAATCCCCTCGTGGTCAATGACATGACCTAAAAACTGTACCCTCTCTAACTAAAATTCACACTTAGTGAACTTCGCATATAACTTCTCCTTTCTTAGTGTCTCCAACACTATTCTTAGGTGTTCAGTATGATCTTCTGGCGTCTTAAAATAAACTAGAATATCATCGATAAACACCACGACGAACTTGTCCAAATATTGTTAGAACACTATGTTCATCATATCCATAAATGTAACTGGTGCATTAGTCAACCCAAGTGACATTACCAGAAACTCATAATGACCATAACGAGTTCTGAATGCCGTCTTTGGTACATATTCATTTCTTACCTTCAACTGTTGATACCCCGTCCTTAAATCTATTTTAGAAAAATACTTTGCCCCTTTCAACTGATCAAAAAGATCATCGATCCTGGGCAATGGATACTTATTCTTTATTGTCAATTTGTTCAACTCTCGGTAGTCGATACATAGTCTTAACGATCCGTCCTTCTTCTTGACAAACAATACTGGCGCTCCCACGGTGAAACACTATGTTGTATGTACTTCCTGTCCAATAGTTCTTGCAATTACACCATCAACTCCTTCGTTTCCACTGGCGCCATACGATACGGGGCCCTGGAAACTGGTGTCGTTCCTGGCACAATGTCTATTACGAACTCGGTCTGCCTATCCGGCGGAAGGCCCGGCAACTCACTCGGAAATACATCCATGAATTCACTCACTATAGGTATTTGTTCCATGGTCTCTCCCACTCTCTGGGTATCAACCACATGACACAAATAGTCTACACACCCCTTCTTCAATAATTTCCTAGTTTGTGTCATGGTAAGACAACACGAACGTCCCGGCGATTTATTCCCGTAAAATATTACATGAGATTGTCTTAATGTTTTAATATTTACGCATTTCTTTTGACAATCTATAATTTCCCCATGATTAACCAACCAATTCATTCTGAGAATTACGTTAAATTCTCCTAACTTTATCGATATCAGATCTACCGATAATTTATAACCTCGAATATCTATGTAACAACTCGTATGAATATCTTCAACAGGAATTATCTTTTCGTTTGCTACCTTAATATTTAAAGGTATAGGCAATTTTTTGGGAAGTAATCCTAATCGTCTAGCAAAATCACATACGATAAACGAACAAGTAGCACCCGAGTCAAATAGCACGTATGCATTTAGGTCGTTGATCGAAATAATACCTGCGACTACGTCCCCCGAGGCCATCGCGTCTTAGACGGTCATGTTAAAGGTACGAGCCAACGGCCTACCCGGCTGCGCTGGACCCCCAACAGTTAACTTACCACTATTGGTGCCCTTATTCCCGTCCATCCCCTTCTTTGGCCAGTTCTTTTCCATGTGGTCAGTTGACCCACACACAAAGCATCCATGGTTTTTCTTCGGACTCGGACAGTTAGGCACAATATGCCCCTTTTGTCCACAGTTATAACACACGACCTTACCTTTGAGACAGACTCCTAAGTGAGTCTTCCCACAGGTTTTGTAGGGCATCCTCCTCTTCGGGTCTCCTTGTTTTACTCCAGTATTCCCAGAGCTAACTACCTTCCTCTTATAACCTTCGCCACTCCCGCTGGCACCCTCGATCTTTACTCCCCCGTCCACCTTCCCCTTAATTTTCTTGTCCTTGTGGTATTGGCTCAACGCCTCGCTACCACCTTCGACAACTATTGCCTTCTCTAAAATGATTCCAAAGAAAGTACTTTGGAACACCGAAATACGGTTATAGAGCCAGGGTTTCAAGCCCTGCTCAAACTGTCGTGCCTTCCTAACCTCGGTGTCCACTTGGTGTGGAGCGAACCTTTCCAGTTCATTAAACTTGTCGGCGTATTAGGGAACCGCCATATCCCCTTGTTTCAACTCTAGAAACTGCATCTCAATCCTTCCCTGCATGCTCGTGGGAAAGTAGTTCTCGTAGAATATTTCCTTGAACCTCGCCCACGTTATAACATCTATTCCGGCCCTAGCCTGATTGGCCTCCCACAAAAAGTTGGCCTCTCCCTTCATCATGTAGGTTGCAAAGTGTGACGCCCCCAAAACAGGTATACATCACCCATCTTGAGTCGCCAGATACAAGGTACTGAATACAAATACAACTTAATTATACAATAGTCGTGTAAAATACGACAAAACATAGGCTGTGAGTTTTAATACAAATATTATCATTTAGACAATATCCACACTCAATCGAGTCCTCATTACATTTATTATCACATTATTTCACAGAATAGTGAGGACTACTAATGCATCATCAAGGACCATCACTCTGTTTCCCGACTAGTCCTATCTACGTTCTCATTTCCTGAAGAGAAAAGTGAAAGAAATGGTGAGCTCAACTAGCCCAATAAGAAATATTATGACTAAGTTAATGCAGAATAAATTATCATTAACCTTCAACAATGTTAAACTGATAGAATATAATAGACAACAAGTTTAACTGCAACGGAACAAGAAATCCATTAGAAGAGTCAAGTAAAGCATAAAATCTACTATCTTATATGATTTAAAAAGTTTTTCATCAACTTTATCGCTGAGACTCAGCTTAATAAATAAAATCGAATCATCCATACTCCACGGCCAAGGATATTCATGTAATCATCAATTGTTATGACTATACCGAATAATCCCTAGTCATAAGCATACCAATAACTATCCACCAATAAACTGCAGGCCAATGAGGACTTTTACCACATCATTCGTCACAATACGGCCATGATTATACCACATAATCCCTGGTCATAATCATACCAAGTCCATCTATGCACGTAAGCCAAAGATGACTTTCAACATAATATAAGCATGAGGATGATGACAATTCAATAAAACAAGTTCAAGAATAAATTTTAAAGATTTATAAGTTAATTTATCCTGAACTCAATAACGTCCAAATTGTCAACATGATACTGCTTTGTGAAGTAAAATTCAAGAAAGCTTAGAAGAATATTTCCATGAAAAGATACTGGATGAAGCGCAAATATCAAGGATATTCCACTAATTTCATGGAGTATAGAAGCCAAAATTTTAACCAACTGAGTATAATAGAACATATGAAACCGCAAATGAATTTTTGCCGCCATGCGGTAATCCACGTAGACAGATTATTCCAACAAAATAATAAAGAATGGAATAACAGAAGAATTCACCAGGCGTATATAATCCGCATAGACAGGTTATTCCAACAGAATAATAAAGAATGGAATAACAGAAGAATTCACCAGGCGTGCGTAATCCGCACAGACATGTTATTTCAACAGAATAATAAAGAATGGAACCATGTCATGCGTAATCCGCACAGGCAGGATGTTCCAACAGAATAATAAAGAATGGAACCAGGTCATGCGTAATCCACACAGACAGGATGTTCCAACAGAATAATAGAGAATAGAATAACAACAGAATTCACCAGACATGCGATAGACTGCAGAAACAGGTTATTCCAATAGAATAATAAAGAATAGAATAACAGAAGAATTTCACCATGTATGCGGTACTTCGCATAGACAGGTTATTCCAACATAATAATAAAGAATAGAATAACAGAAGCTCTCTTCATGAATACAAAAGAAATAATACCCCTTACGAGTACAACAAATAATATCCCTTACCTTAGAAGAAACTAGATATTGGAAAAGTGAGGTAGCAGACTTCTCTTCTTCTTTCTCTTTATAATTTCTCTCTCTAGAGTTTCAGTGAATTCATAAGAAATAATGAAGGAATCAACTTCTATTTATAGGAGAATGGACTGAATAGTAACTAATTCATGAACGGTCCAGATTGATTTACTTTTAAACGGACGGTCCATATTAATTTACTATTAAAACTTAAAGCAATGGTCCATACTGATTTACTATTAAAATTTTAAACCAGCGATCCATATTGATTTCCTATTATAACTTTCCTCCAACGGTCCATATTGATTTACTATTATATCTTCAACTAACGATCCAAATTAATTTACTATTATAACTTCAACCAACAGTTTGAATAATTATCACATCTCCTCATGGAATAATATTGTACTCAAAAATGATTTGGACCGAAAAGAAATATATCTTTTTGGGTGAATAGTTCTCCGTGAATAGTACTTTGGGAATAGTACTCCGACACAAAAAGTGCCTCGAATACCCGATTAATCAATATAACCTCCAAACATCAATTATTATCGAAATAAATGTCGATTTTCACTAACACTAATAATCCCAACACAATGGAACAATCAATTTCATCTTTAATCAACACAAACTTATTCATCATTAATATTATAACGCACAATATTTAACAACCATGTCGTTCCTAGGAAAGAGGGGGCTTTCTGATAAGGATTTCTCCTTATTGGCGCGCAATTAGGTGACCAAACCTCTCCTTGATAGGACTTCTAGACATTGTCAATATTGTAAATAATAATATGAATAAATTTGCCTTCTCAATTATTGATTTAATAATATATCATATTATGCAGATGATATTATGACAATAATTGAATCAATAATATGAGAGATATGATGCAGCAATTACTATAGCAATAATTGAGTATAACTGAGTGACTTCTTACGTAAGCATCAATAATCAATACCGTGTGCTACTATGCAACCACGCGTATTACTATACTTTTACTACCGGGTAGTTCAACAATTTTAACGGTAACACTTTCGCCGTTATTTTTATAAAAAGATAATTCTATCGTTTTCTAATTACGATAATACTTCTGTTATGGGGTCCACCAATGATTGTGTCGTCGTACGGATATTCTCCGAAAAAAAGAATATTCCCTGACCAAACGAATATTTTATAACAACTTGCATACTTTGCAAAATTTATAAATATTACCCACAGCAATAACATTATATCAAATCCACACCATAATATTTAAAAAAATATTTCGAGAAATTTAAATCTTTATTCATAAAATTTGGGGTCTCACAATCTCTCCTCCTTATGAAATTTTGCCCTCGAAATTTATGTACGTACCTGGTATGCTAAAAAGATGAGGATACCTTGACTTCATTTCAGATTCTAACTCTTGAGGTATAACCTTTGAGTGTTGAATACGATCTTTCTTATCCAAGATTTTAACATGTAGCTCCTCATACGTTAAATCTTCTGCTATCTCATCTAGTTCTAATTTAATAACGTGGTTTGGGTCATCCACATATTTACGTAACATCGAAACGTGAAAAAAATGTTATGAACACGCGATATACTTGGCGGTAAAACGAGTCTATAGGCCACAGTTCCTACTCGATCAAGGATTTTAAATGGGCCAATAAAATCGAGGACTGAGATTTCCTCTTTTCATAGATTCTTGCTTCTAGAATAATGCCCTCTTGAACTTTCTTCTTCACATTCATCAGCTTTGAGTATGTAGCTTGAGCAGCTTTAACTTTATCGATTAAAGTCGATTCTAATCATATATTTGTTATCTTTATGTGGGTCCTTAGAGTCTTTAACTCTATCTCCATCATTTGTAAGTTATACGAAATGGGTCTTTGTGTTAACAACATCACACTCGTAAACGCATACGATCTTCTACTCAACGCGTCAGCTACCACGTTCGCTTTTCCCACGATGCTATTGAATGGTACGATCGTAATCTTCAACAGCTCGAGCCAACATCTTTAGCACATTACACGTTCGTTTTGGGTGAAGAAAATATTTGAGGGTTTTAGAAATGGGTTTTGTACTGGGGTCAATACAAAATTCGATTTCGCGCTCTAGGGGTAGGCTAAGAAGTCTTCAAGAATACGTCAGGAAATTTATTAACAATAGAAATATCATTCAAAACTGTGACTCTCATCCAAGACTTGGATAGCACGTCACATTGATACATATCAACTTCTCATCGTCATTCACGACGTCGCCTACAGAAAGTCTGGCTTTGGTGCATTCCACACAAGGAAGTGACCAGCGAAGGCTCGAGGCTTTTTACTTATGACTTGATATGACAATGATTGACTTTAGTGGTTTGGTTGCTTGAATTCGCATAACAGGTAGGTTAGGAATATGAAAACAAATAACCTTACAAAAAGCTTGATGAGTAGTTAACCAGTCGATTCCTAAAATCACATAAAAGGCAAGTATTTTCAAAGAGATAAGATCGGCAGGTAACGTGAAAGTGTCGATTTGAATAAACAAGATTTATAAACAGTGGAGGTAACGAAGGTTTCTACTATCAAAGTTTCAACCAATAAGTCAAAGTCTAATTTCTCCGAAGTCAAATTTAAACGTTGAGCGCAAGCGAGAGAGATAAAAGAATTGGTAAGACCGATATCTAATAAGGTATAGACTTCGCAAAAATTTATAATTAACTAACCCGTGCTAACTTCGTTCGGGTTACTCGCTTTTTGAGAAGTCACAAAAAATGCTCTCCCTGTAACCACCGACTTTGTTTTGTCCGTATCCGCCTTTGGTGCCATCGTTTCAGCTAGACTTGACTTTGGTGCACGACAAAATCAAGCTAAGTGACCTTCTTTTCCACAATTATAACATGCTTTGGATTGCATCGCACAGTTTGGACTGATGTGTCCCTCCCCTCCGCATTTGTAACATACGACCGACGGTCGTTCTCCTTCCTTAACAACAGGTGTTGGTGCTGACGTCTTTCCATTATTATGGAATCTCCTCTTCTTGAAATTTCCACTCCTATTATCTTGGCCATGATTACCACCGAAGTGGTTACCATTCTTGGCATGATAATTTCCCCTATGATGGTTATCATTGTTCCGATGGCCGTTGCCACCGGTATAATTATTATCGTGTTGTTGCTCGTTACCTTTTGGTTGTGTTGACTCATTATCGCGCTCCAATAACTGAGCCCTATTCACAACATCTGAATAAAAACAAAGTTTGTGAGAACTGAAGTATTGACGTATATCGGGTTTCAAACCTCTTAGAAAAATTCACGTCATTCGCTCCTCATTATCGACCAAATGGGATGCAAACCGGGATAACTCCACAAATTTAGCCTCGTATTGTGACACGGTCATATTGTTTTGCTCCAACTTGATAAACTCCACTTCCTTCATGTGACGAATACTTTCGGAAAAGTACTTGTCATTGAATAGCTCTTGGAACTTCTCCCAAGACATCTTGAGTGCGTCAGGCTGAGTACGTTTTACAGATTCCCACCAGTAATCTGCCTCTTGACGCAACATAAAGGTGGCAAAGGGAACCTTTTGCTCCTCGGAGCATCCCAAGACATCAAATATCTTGGTGATCTGCTTTAACCACGTCTCCGCCTTAAGTGGTTCTGGCTTTCCCAAAAACTCTGGCGGTCCCAGCTCCTTAAACTGCTTAGCAGTGACCAGCCGTGGGTTGCCATTGTTTCCACCTGCATTTTGAATAGGAACCGCTCTCGCCTGATGTTGCATGAATTGCATAAAGCCACTGAACATCCCATCGTTCACCATTTAATCAGTGTTATTGTTTACCTGAGGATTATTGTCTTCCTGTTGCACCTTATCCTGGGTATTGATCGTTGGTGACTCAACGGTCTCATGTGCTTCATTGCTGATCTCAACATTTTCAGATGCCATTTTCAAACACTGTCACAAAAAAAGGGTTAATTAACATATCACATATTATCCCTATACTCTGACCGACCAATTAAATACCAAATAAACTTAGGTAGGTCATACTAGCGAAGGAATTCCCCGTCTCTCCCCTCCTAGTTCTTGTCTCACATCTCAGCCAGGGATCATATCCCTAAGCTTTGATACCAACTATGACGCCCCCAAAACAGGTATATATCACCCATCTTGAGTAGCCAGATACAAGGTACTGAATACAAATACAACTTAATTATACAACAGTCGTGTAAAATACGACAAAACATAAGCTATGAGTTTTAATACAAATATTGTCATCTAGACAATATCCACACTCAATGGAGTCCTCATTACATTTATTATCACACTATTTCACAGAATAGTGAGGACTACTAATGCACTATCTATGACCGTCACTCTGTTCCCCGACTAGTCCCAGCTACGTTCTCATTTCCTGAAGAGAACAGTGAAAGAAAGGGTGAGCTCAACTAGCCAAGTAAGAAATATTATGACTAAGATAATGCAGAATAAATTATCATTAGCCTTCAACAATGTTAAATTGATAGAATATAATAGACAACAAGTTTAACTGCAGCGGAACAAGCAATCCATTAGAAGAGTCAAGTAAAGTATAAAATCTACTATCTTCTATGATTTAAAAAGTTTTTCATCAACTTTATTGCTGAGACTCAGCTTAATAAATAAAATTGAATCATCCCTGCTCCACGACCAAGGATATTCATGTAATCATCAATGGTCATGACTATACCGAATAATCTCGGGTCATAATCATACCAACAACTGTCCACCAATGAACTACAGGCCAATGAGGACTTTTACCACATCATTCGTCACATTACGGTCATGATTATACTGCATAATCATGATTATACCGCATAATCGCTGGTCATAATCATACCAAGTTCATCTATGCACGTAAGCCAAAGATGACTTTCAACATAATATAAGTATGAGGATGATGACAATTCAATAAAACAAGTTCAAGAATAAATTTTAAAGATTTATAAGTTAATTTATCCTGAACTCAATAACGTCCAAATTGTCAACATGATACTGCTTTGTGAAGTAAAATTCAAGAATGCTCAGAAGAATATTTCCATGAAAAGATACTGGTTGAAGCGCAAATATCAAGGATATTCCACTAATTTCATGGAGTATAGAAGCCAAAACTTTAACCAACTGAGTATAATAGAACATATGAAACCGCAAATGGATTTTTGCCGCCATGCGGTAATCCACGTAAATAGATTATTCCAACAGAATAATAAAGAATGGAATAACAGAAGAATTCATCAGGCGTGCGTAATCCGCACAGACAGGTTATTCCAACAGAATAATAAAGAATGAAATAACAAAAGAATTCACCAGGCGTGCGTAATCCGCACAGACAAGTTATTCCAACAGAATAATAAAGAATGGAACCATGTCATGCGTAATCCGCACAGACAGGATGTTCCAA
Source organism: Panax notoginseng (assembly GCA_016801055.1). Lineage (NCBI taxonomy): Eukaryota > Viridiplantae > Streptophyta > Magnoliopsida > Apiales > Araliaceae > Panax > Panax notoginseng. The sequence goes on from CM029018.1 coordinate 81,098,370, forward strand.
CAGAATAATAAAGAATGGAACCAGGTCATGCGTAATTCGCACAGACAGGATGTTCCAACAGAATAATAAAGAATGGAACCAGGTCATGCGTAATCCGCACAGACAGGATGTTCCAACAGAATAATAAAGAATAGAATAACAACAGAATTCACCATGCATGCGATAGACCGCACAGACAGGTTATTCCAACAGAATAATAAAGAATGGAATAACTGAAGAATTTCACCATGTATGCGGTACTTCGCATAGACAGGTTATTCCAACATAATAATAAAAAATGGAATAACATAAGCTCTCTTCATGAAGACGAAAGAAATAATACCCCTTACGAGTACAACAAATAATACCCCTTACCTTAGAAGAAACTGGATATTGGAAAAGTGAGGTAGCAGACTTCTCTTCTTCTTTCTCCCTATAATTTCTCTCTAGAGTTTCAGTGAATTCTTAAGAAATAATGAAGGAATGAGCTTCTATTTATAGAAGAATGGACTGAATAGTAACTAATTCATGAACGATCCAGATTGATTTACTTTTAAACGGACGGTCCATATTGATTTACTATTAAAACTTAAAGTTAAGGTCCATACTGATTTACTATTAAAACTTTAAACCAGCGATCCATATTGATTTACTATTATAACTTTCCACCAGCGGTCTGTATTGATTAACTATTATATCTTCAACCAACGATCCATATTGATTTACTATTATAACTTCAACCAACGGTCTGAAAAATTATCACATCTCCTCATGGAATAATATTGTACTCAAAAATGATTTGGACCGAAAAGAAATATATTTTCTTGGGTGAATAGTTCCCCGTGAATGTCAGAAGAAGAGGAAATAATAGAAATAGTGAAATTAAAGGTTGTAATTTTGATGTTTATGCTGTTTATGTGGTTAGAAACGTGTTAGAAACATTAGTTTTTTATTTCTGTAAACATATCACACCTTGGGTAGGTTGGTATGGTTGTTAGAAAGTAGTTTTTAGGCTTAATTTGGCTTTTCTGTAGTGTTCGTGATGTTCATTCGCGAAATTGTATAAGGGACCCCCGCCCCGGCGGGCTATTATAGTACAAAAACCCCCGCCCTGGCCGGGGGGGGGGGGTAGTCCGTCTTTCAAATTTTGAAAAAAAAACTGACCGGACATGTTTTACTAAAATGAGCATAACTTTATCATACGAACTCCGATTGATGCGATTCAAGATGATCCGGAATGAGGACGAGTAGACCTATAACTTTTATTGTTTTTCAATTTGATGTCTTTATTAGGGGTCAAAATGTCCATCTTTAGGACTGTTGTGCATTTAGAGGCCGTCGGAGGGCGTCAGGATGCACGAATGGAAATGATATCCTTTGTGTGTTAATATAACCTAATCTAAAGAGAATGATAACATGTTGGACATGTAATATGATGTTGTATCAAGTTGTTAGTGTGTATGTAGACACTCGAAATTTTCTGCACACCTGTTACTGACATTGCAGGAGGGCAGATTCGTCTTTCAGAGATAACCCTGGAAGACAACTCACATCCAGTCTAAATACTACCAGAAATTCAACCTCAACCCCGAAACACACACCGAGAATGTCTGGTCCAACCTCAGAGATAACCCCAACGCATGCAGTCCGAATATCAGAAATTCCACCGTAGAAGACCGATCCATCTTAGAGATAACCCCGTGGTATTCAGTCTCTGTCCCAACACTGGGAGTAGCATTCACCAACCTTGGTGATAACCTTAAGGAAGGCAGTTGCAGTTCTGGAGATAACCCCTGAAATGCTTGTTTCAAGTGTATGCAATCAGCTTTAACCTCGGCGCTCACAACGAGGCACTCAGTATAAAACCCGAATATAACCCCGGGAAGACAGGCACACCTCAAAGATGACACTGAGGACCTTTAACACTTGCAGCAGTCCAATCTCAGCGATAACCCTGAGCAACATCTGCTTTATTAGCCCAAATCGGAGATAACCCCGGTGAGGAGCAAAGTCATCATCTTGCTACCTTGATGCCATATCGCGCCGTCTCAAACATTTTATACATACATTTCTACACAGCAACGTCCCACAAGAATCAAGAAAAACCAATCCCGCGTGACTATTACGTAGGGTAACGGATAGAATTTGAAGCTTGAAGACTGGAGGACATCGTCCCATCTTCCTGACTTTGTACAACCTCTAATCCCATGTCATTTTCTAACTCTCGACAACGGCGGTCCGAAATAGGTCTTACATACCTCAATCGGATGCCCAAATTGCAATTCTAAAAGTTCGAGCAAATATTACAGTGAATACGTGCACGTACTTCGAGATGACATGATCAGCGAAGCCCGGGGCAACCCGAGTAGCCGCAGGTACATCTGCGACCAAGCCACAGGTACACCTGCGGTTCCCTCCTCTATAAATAGAGGGCTTGGGGTGGCCATTTTAGAAAAAGAAAAGGCGAGGAAGCCCTGTTAAATTTGCTCCGTATTCACCCTATATTGAGTGTTTTCTCATTTTAAACACTTATGAGCTCACATATAGCTACTTTTGTACCGGCGGGAGCCGAGTGTTCATCCACTTTAATGATATAGAAGTCTTCTTTGGCAGCCCACTGTAAGCCTTCTCACACTTTAAAGCATTTCTCTTCATCTTTGCACACACCCTTCTTCACGTTGAGAGTCGTGTTGCGTGTATTTACCCGGACTTCGGTCCGTAGTTTTATTTCAGTTTGAATATACATATATATTTATATATATGGACTAACATTATCGAGTTATGTCTCGATTGAGCCTAGACTTCGGTTTAGAGCGTTTATTTGCTTTTATATATATATATATATATATATATATATATATATATATATATATATATATATATATATATATATGAACTGTGTGTCGAACTCTGTTCGATGAGCCTAGACTTGCGTCTGGTTCATTTCTGGGTAACCCAGAAAATGAAGAACAGCTCTGATAGCTACTTTGAAGGCTTGGATTTTTTAATTGTGATGCAGTTTGTTCATGATTGTTGTTGGATCTTGTAGTATTACACTAGTACTACAAGATCAAGATATTAGCTTTCCCAAAATCACACTGAAGCGGTGTTTAATAATTGGTCAACGTAGGCACCTTGAACACTGCCTTGTCAGTGTTCTTGAGCTCAAGAACACCAACATAGACAGACAATGTCGCTATAGCCTATGGCGACGGTTCCTATTATTTTTATTTTCTAATTTCTAGAAAATGATTTAAAAATAAAAATAAATTCTAAAAATCATTTAAAAATAGTAAACAAATTTCAAAAATTATAAAATCAGTTTTAAAAATTATTTTAAGTCATAAATATTAACTTTTAATAATTTGGCATATTTTCCATAAATATTAGTAATTATTTGAATATTATTTATTTGATAAATGTACTAAATAAATTAACTAAAAATGATTTTATTATATTAAAAATCAATTGAAATGGAAATAAGGTATTTAATAATATTTTAAGTTATAAAATGTAACTTTCAATATTTTAAAGTAAATTTCATTAATTACTTAATATTAATGATATTAGATTTATTTAATAATTATATTAAATAAATTAGTTTAAAATTATTTTAATATTATAAAATTATTTTAAATAAAAATAAAGAGCTTAAAGATATTCTAAGGTATAAAACATAACTTTTAATATTTTGAGATGAATTTTATTAATTATTTAATATTAATGATATTAAATTTATTTAATAATAAAATTAAATAAACAGTTTAAAAATGGTTTTACCAATTTAAAAATCATTTAAAAAGGATATAAATGGTTTAGAGATATTTTAAGTAACTATAAATGACTTTTAATATTTTAATAAATAATACCTTAATATATTAATATTAATGGTAATTGTTTAAAAATGATTTTAAATATTTAAAAATTATTTAAGGGTAATATTAATACTTTAAAAATATTTTGAGTATTAAAAATAAATTTGATATTTTGGCAATGGTTTCATTAAAATTTTAATATTATTTTAATATTAATGATAATAGAATTATCTAATATTTAAATCATTTAATAATGATTCTAGAGTTTGAAAAATTTAGATAAATTATAATAATTATTTTGAAATTATTATAAGTCATTTAAAAATAATATGACTGGTATTCAAAATATCCAGGATAATATTGAACTGTATGATAGAGTTTTAAACTCGATAATTACCCAATAAAGCCGTCAGTACACCGAAATGCTATCGAAATTGATCCGAACCTATATAGTTTGACTATATAAGTATTTGTTTATGTCTTAATGATTAATATAACTATGAGACAATGTGATTAGGATATGTGTTGACTGTAAATAACAGTATTATGTGTTATGACGTGTTATTCTAATCAATAGAACAATCTTATAAATGATAGGTCGTTAAATTACAGATAGAACTAAGTTGCGTAGGCAGCAGACCAGGCAAGTATCCTAAACTCTTGTTTTACTTTATTCAACGGATATCGTAAGCAAGTATCTTTACATTTGCATTTTCTTTATGCAATGGACATGAGTAAGAAAGTTTCAGATTTATATTATTATTGTACTAGATTATTAACCATATTGTCGTATATATTATATCCGATCATTGTTTATCAACATGATATTATATCATATAACTCATATATATATATTCTGTTTGTTAATTTCAAAATGTGATTATACAAGCGTCCTCACTTAAATAATCATTGTAGTTAAACACATGTTGATATATATATATATATATATATATATATATATATATATATATATATATATATATATATATATATATATATATATATATATCTAAGCTATTTGATCAGCTAGACACAGATTTAGAAATATCGTTGAATATGATAAAACTTTCTTGTATCCAATCAAATTGTTTTGGTTCGGAATCCTGACTAAGTATTAACATCCCTAATTTGGAAAAAACTATTGTTCACCTGAGGTGGATATGATGAACGAGAATATCGTTCTGCTATGTAGTATTGATCAATACAGGGCATAACGGGTTGATCACCCCCCGTGCCTGTAAGTTATGACAGTTTATAGATGAAGTTCTGTTTGACCTTTTCAAAAACTAAAAACTATGTTCATAGTCTATCGACTGCTCTCCATTTATAGTCAATACGTAGTTTCAAAATTAAAATAAGAATTGTTATGTTGTTTAGTGTTGCTTCAGTATTTCACAACTATTGCTTCGTTGTTGAAGAGTCGTTCAAAGAAAACAGTTAATCCTTTCAGCTAATATTTATAATTGTTATTACTTGTTGGGCACTTAAATGTTTATTCTTTCTTAATTTAAATATTTTCAGCTATGTATAATCGACCTGAAGGTTCAGGCAAGAACAAAGGGAAATGAAAGCTATCAGATTAAGTTTACGTTATCTTATGTAATAGCTAGACTTAAATAAATTGACGATATTTATTATCTATCATGTAATAAAATGTTTTAAAGGTCGCATACCTGGGATTTAGACAACTCTGATATGTAAATTAAGTTTGATATTTATGACATTATTATTATTATTCCTCTCAAAGAAATAGTATCGTGAAGCACTGAGTTCAGGTTTCAAGTACCTGAATTTGGGGGCATCACAGGTACTGGGTGTCTCGTTGTGAGCGCCGAGATTGAAGTTGGTTGCATTTGAAACAAACATTTCTGGGGTTATCGTCGGAACTTCATTTCTTGGGATGATCACCAAGGTTGGTAGCTATTCCCATGATTGGGACTGAGACTGGATACCTCGGGGTTATCTTCGAGATTAATTGGTCTTCTCCAGTGTGTGTTCCGGTATTGGATCTGTACGCCTCAGAGTTATCTCCGAGGTTGGAATTGTTACTCCTGGTGTGTGTTTCGGGGTTGATGATAAAATTTCGGTAGTTTTCGGAATGGATATGAACTATCTTCCAGGGTTCCCTCTTGAAAGACGAATCTGTCATCCTGCAATATTAGTGACAGGTGTGTAAAAACTTTTTAGTGTCTGCAATGATTAGTAATTAAAACTTTAAATTTTATTGTCAAGATGACTAATGTAGGAGAATCTAGTCAGGCTTAAGAGGAAGGACCCCAGATTCCTAGAGAGGAGGAGCCTCGAGATATTCATGTGGTTTGGGAACAACTACTACTGCGGGAATCATCTCCATTGGGTACAATGGTTGAGCATGAGGGTTTACCTGATGAGGATGATGAGGTAGAGATGGATGAGGAGGACCCCGTTGAGCTTCCATAGTCGGATGGGATGAGGACAATGAGGAAGAACATTTTTCACCAAACTCGATTGCAGCCCATATGTACGACGAAGTATACGACCGCAATGTGGAACTTCAAGATAGAGTCGAGGAGTTGGAAGAGATAGTAGATGAACAGCAGACCTCGATGGTACAGAAGAACGACGAGATCCAGGATCTAGATGGACGTCTGAGTAATGCCAAATGGAAGTTGATTCATACTGAAGGAGAGAACGAGTAAATGACAGAGGAGATCATGGAGCTGAAGAACAAATTGAAAGAAGAATCCGGTAAGTGAGCAAGAGTCAAAGACGCGTATGAGAAAGCTTCTCAGCGTGTAGGAGTAGTAGAAGGGGAAGCACAAGTAAAGAAGATCAAGATGGAGGAGATGAATGGTGCATTCAACACCGTGATTAATCGAGCTTAAGATCGAGTTATGTATTGTTCGATTCAGTTCGAGACGCTGCCACCGTACATGTTAGATCACAAAACAATGTTCCGTATTATGAAAGAGGATCGTCGTAAGGCTACACAACATTTTAGTAGGTCATCGTAGGGAATGTACTTAATATGTGATTAATGATATGATAAATAAGATGTAAATCCCAAGTGTTATGTAACCAATGGGATATGATGATGATGTTATCTTGAAACTTTGGTAGTTCAGTAAAGTAATGTAAATAGCAGCGATGCTATTGTTCTTATGTTTTCTAAAGATGATAAATGAATAAAATGTTAATTTTATTCAAGATGTTATGTGTTATGTGATGATCTTTCATAATGTGCAAGTTAAGTTGAAAATACTTAAAAGAAATTGAGTAATAATCTAATAAATGTATTTTAATCAGAAAATGCCTCCAAGAAAATGTCAACCACGACAACAAACCCCTAAGGGATCTACCAACAATAACAACGCTGAACCCAACCATGTTCAGCAGTTGGTGACACTTCTAACAGGAGCACTGCAGAAATAAGCTACAACTTTTAAGGATTTCAAGGCGGTTGGACCACCAGAATTCTGTGGAACCATGAATCTGGTTGACGCACAGACCTGGATCATGGAAATAGAGAAGGTATTTGATGTTGCTAGGGTTTGTGAGAACCAAAAGACGACTTTTGCAACATTCACATTGAAAGTAGAGGCCAGTTATTTGTGGCAAGCCAATAAAACTAGGGGAGGTCAGGGAGTGATGACTTGGGAAAGGTTCAAGGAAATATTCTTCGAGACCTATTTCCCAGAGAGTTCAAAGAATCAGATTGAAATGCAATTTTTAGAGCTAAAGTAGGGCACAATGACAGTGTCGAGGTATGCATCCAGGTTCAATGAGTTGGCAAGGTTTGCGCCATATCAAGTGAACACGGATGAGCGTAAGGCGAGGAGGTCTGAACATGGACTGAAGCCCTGGTTGTATAGTAGAGTCTCCATGTTCCAATTAAAGACATTTGCAGTGGTGCTTGAGAATGCAATCCTCGTTGAGGGTGGAGACGAGGCTGTGATAAAGTACAATCAAGAACAAAGAAAGAAGAAAAATGAGGGTGAAGGTAAGAATGGTGGTACTACTGGTGGAAATGGTAGTAGTAACTTAAAGAGGAAGTGGAATGCGAGTGTTAGTGCTGGAAGACAACAAAGTAGCCAGCAAAAAAAGAAGTTTGAAGCATGTGCTACATGCAGAAAGAATCACACTGGCGTGTGCTTAAGGGGTAAGTATGACGCCCCCAAATCCGGGTATCTTCCAACTCGATATATGGTGCTACACAGTGCTACAGTTCACAAATTCATTCAATTAAAATACCTTAAACGACTGAAATGCCTTCTATATATATTCTAAAACAATATTACCATTCACAGGTTATTTATAACTATTACATGTTTGTTTGTCATAATATCAAATAATAACAACATTCATCCTATTCTATTATAAAGGCAACCTATTGGTTGGCCTTGGCCTTCCTTTTATCTTTTCTGGAACCTTCAGTCCGTTCGGTATTAGCTGCATTCATATGGTTCAAGCAAGAGTGAACATAACTAGCTCAGCAAGTATGACAATTTCAATTAAACAATAGGCTTGAATCATATAAATCGTATATCTTCAATGACTAAACAATAGTTACGAAGTACTATCAATAATTCAAAATCGCACTTCTCTTTTCTTTAAAACGTTACACAATGAACACCATTTATTAAACATTAATATTGGTCCAAGACCTTGAACATTTCATTCTTTCTTTAAAAAGGACAACCCGACACCAAGTCCGTAAGTCCAGCATATCTTACGAGCACGTCTAGGTGATCAGCCTATAGTACTCTATGTTGTACAATACTACTTTCTTTAAACTTATGTACGTTTAAGGTTTGGCAACCTCACGTGCCTGTCGTTTGACGACAAAATATTTAATTATGCATACTCAGTCTTTCTTTGAAATCAATACCAAAACAGTTTGGCAAAAGATAACAACTTTGGCAATGATTTGATAGATTAACTGGAAATCCACAAAACATCTTAAGTCTAGCCGAAGGAATTGGCTTCGACTTCATTATACATCAAGTCATGCGTATGGTACATAATTTACAAAGCTTGTCTAGAATGAACATAGACAAGGGTTAGAATACTTGCCTTTAGCGTCTTCAAACGTTAATATAAATTTGTTTTGTGTCTTTAAGGATTCTACAATACATGATCACATAACATACCACATTAGGTCGTATATAATCAAGTAAGGTCACTAACGTATATTACCCTTCTTCTCAATCTAATCATGTTTTAGATCATTTAAAATTTGTTAGGGTTTATCGTATTACATTGCTCTTATGTTTATGTAATCATTCGTCAACTTTTAGTTGAGTTCTAATCATACTTAAGGATATCATTTCAAGTTAATTAGATAAGTAATTCATTACTACTTAGCTTATCCTTTCTTTATACACTTAAGCCTTCTTTTCTGCCTCTTCCCTAGTGCTGGCGCTGCGGCGCCAGCTTTTTACCTTCAACTAGCGCTACGACGCGGGTTTGCAGTGCAGAAGGCCTGGCCTCGGCGCTGCGGCGCCAACATGCTATACTACAACAGCGCTGCGGTGCCACTTTACAGTGTTCAACGTTCAGCCTCGGCGCTGCGTTGCCAAGATAATACACAGTGGCCACGCTGCGGCATCGATTTCCAGTGCTTGAGGGTCTGGCCTGGAGCTACGGTGCCGACTTCACCTCCTTGGGCCGCGCTGCAGCTCCGGTCCTGTCTCAGGAAAATTTTTGACGGTTAAATTTCTTATGTCAATTTCCCGGCTCCATAACTTATTCGTTATAAGTCTGAATTGGCTCGTTCAAAAGCCATTAGCTCACAAATCACATGTTCTATGATTTCATTAGAAAATGAGTACTTCTACGGCGACATTTTCTGGCGACATTGTGTAGCGACATTTTTTTTTTTGGTTTTTTTTTGTAGTACCTCTCAAAAAATATATAGTATTTATTTCAACTGAAATTTTTGTAAAAAACAGTGATTTAGATGTAATTTGGATACATACAAGAAACAGGGTCTGTAAAGTCTGTACAATCTTGTTTCTTGTATGTATCCAAATTACACCTAAATCATTATTTTTTACAAAAATTTCAGTTAGAATAAATACTATATATTTTTTGAGAGGTACTACAAAAAAAAAACCAAAAAAAAAAGTAAAATGTCGCTAGAAAATGTCACTAGAAAATGTCCCCCTAGACTTATTGTTAGAAAATATTTCACTTTTGAATCTTTTGGCTCAGAATTCACCGATTAGTTCATTATTACAAAAACGTTAAACGTTCGTGAACGTTCAAAGCTCGTTTCTTCGTTCTAAGTCAGAATTTGATCATTTTCGAGTCCACAACTTTAGAATGCCAATTGAGACCAATCTTCATCGAAAACCAACGTTTTCGAGGTAAATGATAACTTTTGACTTTCATTCCGAGAATTTAACGATTTCGACGATTATCGTCTAATCTCGTAAATTTCGCCATAACTTCGTTACTTGAGATGTTTACATCGTTCAAAATAGATTCATTCCATCATTCTAACATCCTAACCAAATATATTTCATAAATCATTTATATGACAAATTCTTACAAGTTCTTCATTAGTCTATAACTTTCACGATTTATGCTTATCTTATAACATGGTTTATTAAAGCTTAAATTCTCTAATAACCATCCTTATCACTTCATAACATACATGCTCTACCATTATCCACTTCTCTATCAAAAGTCAATTGAAGAGATGGAGAATCATGGTTAAGAATTCTTACCCTTGATGATCAACTTGCTTCTTCTTCTTTTCTACTTGAATTATGAAAACTCTAGCTTTTTCTCACTTTTCTCTCTAATGTATAACTTTAAGGTTTTTGTTGGTGAAATGAACAAGGCAAATAATCTAGCAACTCTTCTATTTATAGGACTCTCTAGGTGAGGTATCATAGACATTTAGGCCATCCCACCTCCTTAATTCACCTCCTTACTATTCCATGCTTAGCCACAAAGTAAAACCACTTTACTTGATCACCAAGATGGCTGGCCATGTGCTCATGGGGCCCACATGGGTTGCCTCATGGGTTTTTCTTAACTGTTTACCCATTGGTTTGATCCACAGATCCGATTCTTAGTTTTGTCTTTAGGTTTAAATATCTTTGGGCCTAACATTGGACTTACATTACATTTCATTGGGCATTAACATCTTTCCAATTGGGCTTGCAACATTCCTACACCAGTCTTACAAATCTAATGTAATAGGATTAAAGCGTTTAACATAAAATCCTCGTAATCCTTACGTATACTATTTCATATAATCTTTCATCATACACGTTATACTAACTTTCATATATACTTATATAATACTTCGTATCATACTCGTATTCATTACCTCGTATAATACTCGCTATTATACTATCATCCATTAATTCCAATCCTTGCGTTCCTTAACATTCTCAATTTAAGTACGCATGCGAAAAACTATGTTTGCTATACTTGAATTATTATTACATAATTCATCTTCCCTTATTATTCTATCATTACGTATTTCTCAGAAGTTAAAAAAAAATTTCCGAGCAGAAATCTGTGAATAGTATTTTTTTAAAAATTTCTCGAAAAGTTTTTATTTTCGTCTTGGAAATTCAAACACTATTATTACTTCACGTAGCCAGAATACTACGACATTATGATATATTTAGGTTATAGAACAACCTTTATCTTACTAACAAATAATAATAACATATAATATAATTTTATTCATTATTTAATTAAATAAAATTATTTTACAATAAATCTGAATTTCTCGGTCGTTACAGTAAGCAAGTATGCTTCAACTATGGCCAAGAGGGTCAAATTGCCCCAAATTGCCATCAGCCAATGAAGAATGTTTTCTACACATACGTGTCAAAGGATCATTTTACTCGTGAATGCCCTAAGAAGAAAGCTGGAAAGAAAACAGGAAGCAAGGGAGGTAGCAATGGAGGTACATTGACCATTGTTGGACCAACGTCATTAAACAGACTCACAGCCAGAACCTTCATTATGACTGTGCATGATGCTGTATAATCAAAAGATATTGTGTTAGGTATTATCCCAATCAATGATATAGATGCTTATGTATTATTTTATTCGGGTGCTACTTGTTCGTTTATATCTGATGAATTTGCTAAGAGGTTATGATTTCCTAGTGAAGAATTAAATTTCCCTTTAAACATAGAAATTGCGAATATGGAGGTGATTCCTGTTAAGTTCGTATACAAGAATTGTAGGGTGAATATTAAGGGGAATGTCAAGATAGTAGATTTAATCCCGATTAAACGTGGAGAGTTTGATGTTATATTGGGAATGGATTGGCTATTCAATTATGGAGCGATAATTAATTGCCAAAAGAAATGTGTAAACCTTATGACTCCATCAAAGGTAGTTTTCTATGGTAGCAACTCGCCATGACAAGCGAGATGTCTGACGATTATGCAGACCAAGAAGTTGTTGAGTTAAGACTGTGTAGGATATTTAGCTTACATAGTCGATACTCAAAGGAAGGGGGTGAAACTGGAAGAGATACCAGTGGTTAGGAAATTTGTAGATGTGTTTTCGGAGAATTTTCCAAGACTTCCGCCTGACAGAGAGATCGAGTTCAATATCGATTTGGCGCCAGGAACTGCTCCGATACTGAAGGACTACTAAGATTCATGGGGAGAATATGGGTTATAGCAGTACCAAATATTAAAGAAGAAATATTGACCGAAGCTCAAAACTCAAGATACTCGATTCATCCGGGAAGTACGAAAACGTATCAAGATTTACGGCAACATTTTTGGTGGCCAAACATGAAAAGAGATGTTGCAGAATGTGTCGTGAAATGCTTGACATGTCAAAGAGTCAAAGCCGAGCATCAGAGACCAAGCGGATTACTACAACCGCTGGAAATACCGGAATGGAAGTGGGAACATATCACAATAGATTTTGTGGTAGGTCTTCCAACTACTCAAAGAGGATACAATGCGATTTGGGTGATAGTGGATAGGCTGACGAAATCAGCACACTTGTTGCCAATAAAGATCAGATTCAATCTTGATCAATTGGCAAAGTTATACGTTAAAGAGATCATTTCAAGATATGGAGTTCCAGTTTCAATTGTGTCAGATAGAGATCCACGATTCACGTCAAACTTCTGGAGGAGACTACAAGAATACATGGGAACACAATTGAGAAAGTGTACGGCATACCATCCGCAAACAGACGGCCAAAGCGAACGAACAATCCAGACTTTGGAAGATATGCTCAGAGCATGCATCATAGATTTTAAAGGGAACTGGGATGAACATTTACCATTGGCATAATTCCCCTACAATAACAGTTACCATGCAAGCATCAGCATGCCGCCTTACGAAGCATTGTACGACATAAAGTGCAGAACTCCATTGTGCTGGGATGAAGTCGGTGAATGTCAACTATTATGGTCGGAACTGGTACAACAAACCACTGAGCTTGTCAAACTCATCATGACAAGATTGGTAGCAACTCAAAATAGGTAGAAGAAGTATGCCCATCAACACAGACAAGATCATGAGTTCGATGTAGGAAATTTCGTGTTCTTAAAAGTTTTTCCTTGGAAGGGAAAAATCCGTTTTGGTAAAAAGGGAAAGCTAAGCTCGAGGTTTATTGGACCCTTCGAGGTGCTGCGAAGAGTAGGAGAAGTGGCTTACGAGGTAGCTCTACCTCCAAAGTTGGAACACGTTCACAATGTTTTTCATGTTTCGGTGTTACGACCATATAAACCCGATTATAAGCATATGATCGAGTACGAACCATTACAGTTTGATAAGGACTTGTCTTATGAGGAAATTCCTATCCAGATAGTTGACAGGAAGGAACAAGTTCTCAGGAATAAAGTAATACCTTCTGTGAAGGTGATATGGAGGAACCACAATGCTGAAGAAGCTACGTAGAAACTCGAAGGTAAAATGATGAAAGATTATCCTGAATTATTTGTTTAATTGAGTCTTCAATTTTGGCAACAGAATCCTTGTAAGAAGGGAAGAATGTGACGAATGATTTGTTTGAGTTGTGATTCTGGGGACATAATTCTTGTAAGGAGGGAAGGATGTAACAATCCATAATTTTAAATTGTAATTCTAAATATTTATTGAATTATATAAATATTTTAATTGATGTGTTTATTGTTGAATAAATATTTGCTTAATGTGATTTGATTTTATTATTTATTTGTTAAATAAATAATTTATGAGTTAAGGAAATTAATTATTATGAGATAATATTCTAATTTAAATTAATAATTAAATTAAAGAGTTATAATGATTAAATGAATTATTATAATGTTATTCTAATTTGATTTTGTAATTAAAGTGATGTGTTAATTTATTAAATAAAATTATAATTAATTATAAGGAAAATTATAATTTTGTTGTATTGATTTATGTGGTAAATTGATTTAATAAATTATTATAAGATTTAATTAAATTGAATATTAAAATTTAATTAAATAAAGTGTGACCATAAACTATATTATAAATGAGTTATTAAAATAAATTAAAAGAGTTTAATTCAGTTTTGCCAAACAAGGCTTAATGAATGTTAAGTCTTTAATTTAAATAGGTTTTACCAAATAAGACATAAGGGTTTTAAGTTTTAATTTTTAAAGTATTTTAGCCAAACAAGCCTTATGACTTTTAATTTTCAAATAATATAACTGACATCAGTAATATATGTATTTATGTTATATATTAATAGGTATTATAAGTATACGTTATATTATATTATCATATATCAGTTTATATTACGTATTAGTAAAAGAGAAAAGAAGAACAAAGAAAAGAGAGAAGTAAGAAGAGAGTTTCCCTGTGAGTAGAGAATTTAGAAGAATGGGAGAGATTTTTAAGTTCTTCATATCTTCTAGCAATCAAAGGTATACTTTTAGTTTTTATAAAGTTCTAGTTTTTGTATACATGAAAAGTTCTATGTAAAATTGGTGTGAATGATTAATTGTTTATTATGTGATTTGATATGATAATTATTGATATAAATTGTTTTCATGTGGTTTACAAATAATTTATAGTAGTTTACTTCATGTAAATATGATATGTAAGGAGAAAGTTATTTAGAAGTGAAATATATATGAATATGGCTTATTTTGAAGTTAAAATTGATGTTTAATTCATTGTATAATGTATAAATTGGCTATTGATTGTGAAAGTACATGAAGAAAGGAAAACAAAGTAATTGAAACTAATTTTTTTGGTTGTACATCAAAATTTACAGTGAAGAATTTCGCTATGAATATCAAAAGAAGAGGAAATAATAGAAATAATGAAATTAAAGGTTGTAATTTTGATATTTATGTGGTTAGAAACGTGTTAGAAATATTAGTTTATGCTTCTGTAAACATAACACACCTTGGGTATGTGACGCCCCCAAATTCAGGTACTTGAAACCCGAACTTAGTGCTTCACGATACCATTTCTATGAGCGAAATAATACTAATAATAATAACAATAATATAGATTATCAAATTTAATTTACATATTATCAGAGTTTTCAATCCCAAGTACGAAACCTTCAAACATTCGTTACATTACATGATAATTAATATATATCATCATTACCCTAATAAAGTCTAGTTATTACAAAAGATAACCTTATCATTCATTCAGCGACCTTCCCTTTCCCTTTGTTCTTAGAAGAGCCTCCAGGTTGTTCACCTTTAGCTGAAAACATTTAAATTTAAGCAAGGATGAGCATTTGAGTGCCCAGCAAGTAATAGCAACAATAACAGTTAGCTGAACGAATTAAATATTTTCTTTGAACGATACTTCTACAACGAATCAACAGTTGTAAAGTAAACTGAACCGATAATAAACAACATATCATTTCGATTTTAAATTTTTGAAACTACGTACTGACTATAAATGAGGATCAGTTGACAAACTATGAACATTATTTTTCTATTTTCGAAAAGGTTAAACAGAACTTCATCTATAAACCGTCATTACTTACGGGCACGGGGGGTGATCAGCCCGTTATGCCCTGTATTGATCAATACTACATTAAAGGACGATATTTTCGTCCAGCATTCCCGCCTTAGGCGCATAAAAGTTTTCCATATTTGGGATGTTTATACCAGTCTTGAATCCAAACCAAAACAATTTAGTTGGATAAAGTTTTATCTTGTTCAACAACAACTTTAAATATATGTCTAGCTGGATCAAATAGCTTAGACGACTTTTAATTCAACTTATACATACTGAACACCGATAAGTATGTATCAACATGTGATAAAATATAATGATTATCCAAGTGGGGACACTTGTATAACCATGTTTTAGAAATTAACGATCAGAATATATAATTTGATCAATAATAACAGAATAAAGGAACTTGTACAACAATTATAGTTTAATAACTTACTTATACAGAATCATTGCATAAGTATATACAAAGGTTGAAATATTTAAACAATTGAAATGAACAATTCAGACATTATCTTACGCATGTCCGTTGCATAAAGTAAATGCAAAGAGTTAGATACTTGCCTTGTCTGCTGCTTACACAACTTAGACTTATCTTTTCTATCAAGCCCTATCATTAAATAGATCATTTGTCTGATTAGAATAACATATCATATCATATAATACTGCTTATTGTAGTCAGCACATTCCCTAATCACATTGGCACATAGGTTTAACAACCATTGAATCACAAATAATCACTTATCTAATCACATTATCTAAGTCCAGATCAATTTTTGAAACATGTCGGTGTACCGACAACTTTATCGGGTAATTATCGAGTCTAAGACTCTCTCCTGTAACTCAATATCTATACGTATCAGTCATATTATTTTTAAATGACTTATAATAAATTTAAAACATTTATTATGATTTATCATGAAATTTCAAACATCGAAATCATTATTAAATGATTTAAATATTAAACAATTCTATTATCATTAATATTTAATTAATATTAAACTATTAATGAAACCATTCTCAAAATATTAAATTTATTTATAATAACTTAAAATATTTTTAAAATATTAATATTACCCTTAAATGATTTTTACAACATTTAAAATCATTTTTAAATAATTATCATTAATATTAAAGTATTAATGTTTATTTATCAGAATATTAAAAGTCATTAAGTATAACTTAAAATATTTTTAATTCATTTATATCCCTTTTAAATGATTTTTAAATTAATAAAACTATTTATAAACTATTTATTTAATATAATTATTAAATAAATTTAATATCATTAATAATAACTTAATAATCATTAATATTTAATTATTAATAAAATTATTCTTTAAATATTAAAAGTTATATTTTATAACTTAAAATATCTTTAAACACTTTATTTTTATTTAAAATGATTATTATAATATTAAAATCATTTTTAAACTAAATTATTTAATATTCCAAAAATATTAAATTTTTATGAAATATATTCAAAATAATTAAAAACTAATTTTCAAAATTTAAAATAATTTTTAATAATTTATTTTGTGTTTTTAATAATTAAAAACTATTTTTTTTTCTATTTATTAATTAATTTTCAAAAAATTATAAATTGTCTATCGCTAAAGGCCACCTATAGTGACAAAACAAACTGTCACTATATGTGTTCTTCATGTTCTTGAGCCCAAACCCAGAACACCATGCCATTTAACGAGTTGCTAGGTTTGACCAAGTGCTGTGATCTGTGTAATGTGTTTTTGGGTATTATATTTGTCAGATCGTGTAGTACTAATGTTATACTACAAGATCCAACAGCAAACATGACCAAAACATGCATTAATAAAAGAGATCTGATCCCTCAAACAAGCTGTCAGACATGTTCTTCATTTCTGGGTTACCCAGAAATGAAGAACAGGTTGTCTGTCCAATTTTGGCCTTCTATAACATGTGATTCTTGTGCGTTTTGTGTGAACTAATGCATGAAGTATGTAAATAACATGTAAGTCTGGAGACCCATTACATAAAACTGAATTAACAACAACAAAATCAAAAGATATAAGCTGGTCAAACCTTGTCAGAGATCATGCACTTAAGCTTTCTGGGTTACCCAGAAAACTAAGTTCGTGATCTTCTGGCCTGGTTTGACCTTCCACTGACTTCGATCCATTAGATATTTAGGCGATATACAAGCTTAATCTTGAAGTCCATATACCATAGTACAAACATATTACAACATCAACAACAAATAAACTAACACCTGCAAGATCCAAGGCCATGAATCTACTGTCAGACCGTCCTAGAAACTTTCTGGGTAACCCAAAAATGGCCCGGTCAATGCCGGTCAACGGTATTTGACCGTTAATAACTACCAACCTAGACATCAAATACCTCTGATTCTTTTTGAAGATTAAAGACAACATTACAGGCTACCACTAACAACTTAAAAACAACACAAAACATAATCGAGTAAGGATCTGTGGCCTCTGACATTCATTGTCAGACCACAGAACCAAGCTTTTCTAGATTTCTAAGATCTTCAAATCTGAGCTTCTAGATGTTATCGATCTAACATCTTTCAACCCAGATCCTCATTATACACTAGATTTAACATGTTTAACACAAAAAATCTAACATCTAACAACAGATCGTTGGACAGAAATCATGGCTAAGGTTTATACCTTTTATGAACGATTCTTGATTCTGGCTACTGATTTGTTTATGATGAACGTGGGGCTGTGTTTTAGTACTGATTTGCTTGCTAAAATCGTTGGTTTTAGTGAGAGAGAGAATTGGTTAAGTGTTGGACAAAATTTAGTGAACAAATGCATTTTCTATCTCCTTCAATCCTTAAATAGACAACAAGGTGCATGAATTGGATAAGCTAGAGGCTTATTGCTGTCAATTATGAGCATGTGGAGTTGTTAGGGTTAGTAACCAACTCACCACAATTGTCAAAACATATTCTAGCCAAAATAATTCAATTAGGGGAAAACTAGTCTTTTGATAATTCATATAAATGGCAAAATAGAAACTTGTCAAACCCTTAGGGTTTAACCCTAAGGTTTAGCACAAAATGTAGAATTTCCATTATAGGGTTTGCTATAAAATAAAATTTACATAACTATTAGTTTCTAAAATTTTGAAATTAGGGTTTCCTAATTATAATTAATTATTTAATTACCTTATACAGTAACATTAGAGTTTAGATCATATAATTATAATTAACCTTGCTAATTTAGCAATTAGGGTTTATTCTTATGGTAATTAGGATTACCAAATTATAATTAGGTTTTCTAATTATCAAATTAGGGTTCTAGATATTTAGGGTTTTAAATTGCAAATTAGGTTTTCCATAATTAACAATAAAATCTAATACTTGTTAATTAAACACATTAACACAATCACCAATTAATCTCGAACTCTAATTTGAATTTCAAATTAGGGTTTCTCATTTTAGAAATTAGGGTTTTATAATAACTTAGGGTATTTCAAAAATAAAAATTAGGGTTTCTAGAATTTTAATTAGGGTTCACCTAATTAATACATTTAATACACGACATAAATTATATAACACACTTATAAAATAATCTTGCACTCTAATTTGGATCTCAAATTAGGGTTTAACATTATTACTAGGGTTTGGTCATAATACACCGTAATTGACCTACCATTATCGATACGGAAATACAGTACATATTAATAGCACTGAAAAATCAAAAATATAATTAATATTATATTATTATTATCATACCTTGACAATAATCCAAAATTAGGGTTTGGATTCCATATCAGATTTATTCTTCATATTTAATCTTAATAATTATGGTAAAATAATTAACTTAATAATTCATATAATAAAATAATTATTATAATTATTCTAAAAATCACTTCATATATTATTTAAATAATATATGATTATATTTTTATGGAAAATAATTAATAAAAATATTTCTACCATAATTTAATTATTATAAGAATATACTTTATAATAATCAAAAATTCTAAAATAAAATTATTTGTAAATATTTATGTAATAAATATATTTTTATTTACCATATAAATACACACACATTATCTTGTACAAATCCTCATCCTTAATATATATAAAAAAAATTTATACGCAAAATTTCTTATTTATTTATGTAGAAAATATCAGGTTGTTACATTCACCCTCCCTTATAAAGATTCCGTCCCCGGAATCACCGTTTTAAAAACCTATACATACACGGTTACATAGTATACACAATCTTTGCAAGTAGATCTCAATCAACTTTGATCGAACTTATCTTTAACTATACGCATAAAGCTTGTCTTTCTGATTAAACGGAAAAATTGGTTTCTAAAATAACTCAAATTTCTCTTCAAAATTTCTTTATAAAATAATTTACTATATATATGAAAATCAGGTATATATAAAAAAAATAAAAGTTATACGAATAATACCTGGAGTTGCATTGCCAGCTGCTGCCGAATCCTGGACTGTCATGTTGAAGACCCTTGCAGTAGATTTTGTTAGCTTGCTAGATGATGTTGGTCATGTGATTGCCAAAGTTCCGCTGCTTTTCCCCATGTTCCCGCTTTCTGCCACCGTCCTCCTTTTCGGACAGTCCTTCACCTTATGCTCCTTTGATCCGCACAGAAAACACCCCTTAATAGTTCTAGGATTGGGGCAGTTGGGAGAGATATGGCCCTCCTGCCCACACTTAAAACATACAAATTTACCTTTCAGGCATTCCCCCAAATGGTTCTTGCCACAGTTCCCACATTGTACTAACGACTTCTTCTTTGTACCTTCCTGCTTCACCTATATAGCCCCAAAGTTGTTTCCCTTCCTCTTTTCACTCCTATTTCCACTGTTTGTTTCCACCTTTCCAGATCCCTCAACCTTACCCTTATTCCTTCTTTCTTTGTTGTATAGGCTCATGGCCTCACTCCCCTCCTCAGCAATAATCGCTTTCTCCATGAGTGCTGCAAATGTAGGGATTTGCAACACTGCCACCTTATTGTAGAGCCAGGGTTTTAATCCCAGCTTAAACTTTCGTGCTTTTCTAGCCTCCGTATCAACTTGATGCGGAGCAAACCTAGCCAACTCATTAAACTTAGCAGCGTATTCGGACACCATCATATTTTCCTATTTTAATTCAAGAAATTTTACTTCCATCCTAGCCTGCATACTAGATGAAAAATAGTTTTCGAAAAATAAAGTTTTGAATCTTTCCCAAGCAACTACACTTGCTCCAGCCCTCGCCTAATTCGCTTCCCACCAAAAATTTGCCTCACCCTTCATCATGTAGGTGGAAAAAGCGGTCTTTTGCCCCTCAGCTACCCTAGCTAATACAAATGCATTTTCAATTTCTTTAACCCAAGTTTGGGCTTCTACAAGGTCAGTTGTACCTCTAAATTCGGGCGGTCCTACAGCTTTGAAGTCCTTAAAGTTTGCCAAGCGATTGTCCTACTGGTTCCCTGCGGTTGGCATTCCTTGTTGCATTGCCTGAGCTACCATGTTTGCGAATTGATGTATTGGATCTGGTTGTGGTTGTCCCTCGACGTTGTTGACAGATTCTTCTGCCCTTTGGTTTCTAGTTTGACGTCTTGGCGGCATTATCTGATTAAATAAAATCATAAATTTAACTTACATTCTAAACCTTATCATATAAGTTTAATACTTTAAACTTGTTTCATCACTCAAACATAAATTCATTTTCATTAAGTCGTAGTAATTTACATAGAACATACTGATATCCCTTTGTGACTACAAAAGTCGGGATTTACAAACTTGATCATTACAAAAGTTGAGAACATAACCTTACACAGACATACTAAGCACATATTATATTAAACACACCTACACAACAGAACCTATACTGCCTATTTATTACACCTTTTCCTTGGACAACTTTTCGCTTGATGACCTTCTATTCCACAATTAAAACAAACACATTGTGTTGGATTGGGACAATGAGGAGAGAAATGTCCCTTATGTCCGCAATTATAGCAAACATATTCCCCTTTTCTGCATACACCTTCATGTTTCTTGTCACAATTTGCACACCTTTCTATTCGATTAAGTTTTTCTTCGTTGTTATCAGGATTTCTTATATCACGGTCTTTCATCTTTCTTTTCCCCTTCTTGCTCGGAGCTGCGCATGCTTTGTTGCTTTTAGTTCCAATTTGGTCAATTTGGATTTTAAGCTTATCTTGTTCTTCCATTGTTTCTATTAATGCTTTCTGCAGTTGGCTATTTAGCAGCTTTTCTATTTCCCACAACTGTTCCAAAGAGGAAACCTGGTCCCGTAGATTCTGCACTTCGGTTGATGCTTGATCAGCTCCAACTTCAGTGTCTGAATCACTATCGGTTAGTTCTACTATTTTCGGATCTGGTACGATATTTTCCACAATAACCACCTCATCGAGGTTGCTTTCACTCTGAGCCTCTATTTCAGCTATTGGCTTTGATATCGGCTCCTTCTTTACGATCCGAGGGTATCCTAATCCTTTTTCACCTGACATCTACACACATAAATTATCCTGATTAGCATATAGTATATACACACAGCAAATAAGAGTTTTATATAAGTTATCTTTTATTTTGTTTGACGATGAATTTATTCAATTCATCTCCTTTTTAAACTCTATATGAGTTATTTATATTTTCAACGTTTCTCTCTGTTCTAAGGTTATAGCCTAAGGTCTAACTCACCTAAGGTTTCTAACCCTATAGCTCTGATACCATGATGTGACGCCCCCAAATTCAGGTACTTAAAACCCGAACTCAGTGCTTCACGATACCATTTCTATGAGCGGAATAATACTAATAATAATAACAATAATATAGATTATCAAATTTAATTTACATATTATCAGAGTTTTCAATCCCAAGTACGAAACCTTTAAACATTCGTTTCATTACATGATAATTAATATATATCATCATTACCCTAATAAAGTCTAGTTATTACAAAAGATAGCCTTATCATTCATTCAGCGACCTTCCCTTTCCCTTTGTTCTTAGAAGAGCCTCCAGGTTGTTCACCTTTAGCTAAAAATATTTAAATTTAAGCAAGGATGAACATTTGAGTGCCCAGCAAGTAATAGCAACAATAACAGTTATCTGAATGAATTAAATATTTTTTTTGAA
This sequence comes from Panax notoginseng, assembly GCA_016801055.1. Taxonomy (NCBI): domain Eukaryota; kingdom Viridiplantae; phylum Streptophyta; class Magnoliopsida; order Apiales; family Araliaceae; genus Panax; species Panax notoginseng. Next base: position 81,121,211 of record CM029018.1, read on the forward strand.
CGATACTTCTACAACGAATCAACTGTTGTAAAGTAAACTGAACCGATAATAAACAGCATATCATTTTGATTTCAAATTTTTGAAACTACGTACTGACTATAAATGAGGATCAGTTGACAAACTATGAACATTATTTTTCTATTTTCAAAAAGGTTAAACAGAACTTCATCTATAAACCGTCATTACTTATGGGCACGGGGGTGATCAGCCCGTTATGCCCTGTATTGATCAATACTACATTAAAGGACGATACTTTCGTCTAGCATTCCTGCCTTAGGCGCATAAAAGTTTCCCATATTTGGGATGTTCATACCAGTATTGAATCCAAACCAAAACAATTTAGTTGGATAAAGTTTTATATTATTCAATAACAACTTTAAATATATGTCTAGCTGGATCAAATAGCTTAGACGACTTTTAATTCAATTTATACATACTGAACACCGATAAGTATGTATCAACATGTGATAAAATATAATAATTATCCAAGTGGGGACACTTGTATAACCATGTTTTAGAAATTAACGATCAGAATATATAATTTGATCAATAATAACAGAATAAAGGAACTTGTACAACAATTATAGTTTAATAACTTACTTATACAGAATCATTGCATAAGTATATACAAAGGTTGAAATATTTAAACAATTGAAATGAACAATTCAGACATTATCTTACGCATGTCTGTTGCATAAAGTAAATGCAAAGAGTTAGATACTTGCCTTGTCTGCTGCTTACACAACTTAGACTTATCTTTTCTATCAAACCCTATCATTAAATAGATCATTTGTCTGATTAGAATAACATATCATATCATATAATACTGCTTATTGCAGTCAGCACATTCCCTAATCACATTGGCACATAGGTTTAACAACCATTAAATCACAAATAATCACTTATCTAATCACATTATCTAAGTCCAGATCAATTTCTGAAACATGTCGGTATACCGACAACTTTATCGGGTAATTATCGAGTCTAAGACTCTATTTTGTAACTCAATATCTATATGTATCAGTCATATTATTTTTAAATGACTTATAATAAATTTAAAATATTTATTATGATTTATCATGAATTTTCAAACATCGGAATCATTATTAAATGATTTAAATATTAAACAATTCTATTATCATTAATATTTAATTAATATTAAACTATTAATGAAACCATTGTCAAAATATTAAAGTTATTTATAATAACTCAAAATATTTTTAAAACATTTAAAATCATTTAAATAATTATCATTAATATTAAAGTATTAATATTTTATTTATCAGAATATTAAAAGTCATTAAGTATAACTTAAAATATTTTTAATTCATTTATATTCCTTTTAAATAATTTTTAAATTAATAAAACCATTTATAAACTATTTATTTAATATAATTATTAAATAAATTTAATATCATTAATAATAACTTAATAATCATTAATATTTAATTATTAATGAAATTATTCTTTAAATATTAAAAGTTATATTTTATAACTTAAAATATCTCTAAACACTTTATTTTCATTTAAAATGATTATTATAATATTAAAATTATTTTTAAACTAAATTATTTAATATAATTATTAAATAACTTTAATATCATTAATAATAATTAATTAATGAAATTTACCTTTAAATATTAAAAGTTATATTTTATAACTTAAAATATTTTTAAATACCTTTTTATTATTTAAAAATAATTTTTAATATAATAAAATCATTTTTAATTAATTTATTTAATTCATTTAGTAAATAACTTAATTATCATTAATATTAATTTATTAATAAAATTTATCACAAAATATTAAAAGTCATTAAAAATAACTTAAAATATTTTCTTATATCATAATATAATTTTTAATGATTTTTCTAATATTAAAATCATTTTTAAATAATTTATTAAATATTATAATTAAATAAATTAAATACTTTTAATATTCCAAAAATATTAAATATTTATGAAATATATTTAAAATAATTAAAAACTAATTTTCAAAATTTAAAATAATTTTTAATAATTTATTTTGTGTTTTTAATAATTAAAAACTATTTTTTTCTATTTATTAATTAATTTTCGAAAAATTATAAATTGTCTGTCGCTAAAGGCCACCTATAGTGACAAAACTGTCGCTATGTGTGTTCTTCACGTTCTTGAGCCCAAACCCAGAACACCATGCCATTTAACGAGTTGCTAGGTTTGACCAAGTGTTGTGATCTGTGTAATGTGTTTTTGGGTATTATATTTGTCAGATCGTGTAGTACTAATGTTATACTACAAGATCCAACAGCAAACATGACCAAAACATGCATTAATAAAAGAGATCTGATCCCTCAAACAAGCTGTCAGACATATTCTTCATTTCTGGGTTGCCCAGAAATGAAGAACAGGTTGTCTGTCCAATTTTGGCCTTCTATAACATGTGATTCTTGTGCGTTTTGTGTGAACTAATGCATGAAGTATGTAAATAACATGTAAGTTTGGAGACCTATTACATAAAACCGAATTAACAACAACAAAATCAAAAGATATAAGCTGGTCAAACCTTGTCAGAGATCATGCACTTAAGTTTTCTGGGTTACCCAGAAAACTAAGTTCGTGATCTTCTGGCATGGTTTGACCTTCCACTGACTTCGATCCATTAGATATTTAGGCGATATACAAGCTTAATCTTGAAGTCCATATACCATAGTACAAACATATTACAACATCAACAACAAACAAACTAACACATGCAAGATCAAAGGCCATGAATCTACTGCCAGACCGTCCTAGAAACTTTCTGGGTAACCCAAAAATGGCCCGGTCAATGCCGGTCAACGGTATTTGACCGTTAATAACTACCAACCTAGACATCAAATACCTCTGATTCTTTTTGAAGATTAAAGACAACATTACAGGCTACCACTAACAACTTAAAAACTTAAAAACAACACAAAACATAATCGAGTAAGGATCTGTGGCCTCTGACATTCGTTGTCAGACCACAGAACCAAGCTTTTCTAGATTTCTAAGATCTTCAAATCTGAGCTTCTAGATGTTATCGATCTAACATCTATCAACCCAGATCCTCATTATACACTAGATTTAACATGTTTAACACAAAAAATCTAACATCTAACAACAGATCGTTGGACAGAAATCATGACTAAGGTTTATACCTTTTATGAACGATTCTTGATTCTGGCTACTGATTTGTTTATGATGAACGTGGGGCTGTGTTTTAGTACTGATTTGCTTGCTAAAATCGTTAGTTTTAGTGAGAGAGAGAATTGGTTAAGTGTTGGACAAAATTTAGTGAACAAATGCATTTTCTCTCTCCTTCAATCCTTAAATAGACAACAAGGTGCATGAATTGGCTAAGCTAGAGGCTTGTTGCTGTCAATTATGAGCATGTGGAGTTGTTAGGGTTAGTAACCAACTCACCACAATTGTCAAAACATATTCTAGCCAAAATAATTCAATTAGGGGAAAACTAGTCTTTTGATAATTCATTTAAATGGCAAAATAGAAACTTGTCAAACCCTTATGGTTTAACCCTTAGGGTTTAACCCTAAGGTTTAGCACAAAATGTAGAATTTCCATTATAGGGTTTGCTATAAAATAAAATTTACATGACTATTAGTTTCTAAAATTTTGAAATTAGGGTTTCCTAATTATAATTAATTATCTAATTACCTTATACAGTAACATTAGAGTTTAGATCATATAATTATAATTAACCTTGCTAATTTAGCAATTAGGGTTTATTCTTTTGGTAATTAAGGTTACCAAATTATAATTAGGTTTTCTAATTATCAAATTAGGGTTCTAGATATTTAGGGTTTTAAATTGCTAATTAGGTTTTCCATAATTAATAATAAAATCTAATACTTGTTAATTAAACACATTAACACAATCACCGATCAATCTCGAACTCTAATTTGAATTTCAAATTAGGGTTTCTCATTTTAGAAATTAGGGTTTTATAATAACTTAGGGTATTTCAAAAATAAAAATTAGGGTTTCTAGAATTTTAATTAGGGTTCGCCTAATTAATACATTTAATACACGACATAAATTATATAATACACTTATAAAACAATCTTGCACTCTAATTTGGATCTCAAATTAGGGTTTAACATTATTACTAGGGTTTGGTCATAATACACCGTAATTGACCTACCATTATTAGTACGGAAATATAGTACATATTAATCGCACTTAAAAATCAAAAATATAATTAATATTATATTATTATTATCATACCTTGACAATAATCCAAAATTAGGGTTTGGATTCCATATCTGATTTATTCTTCATATTTAACCTTAATAATTAAGGTAAAATAATTAACTTAATAATTTATATAATAAAATAATTATTATAATTATTCTAAAAATCACTTCATATATTATTTAAATAATATGTGATTATATTTTTATGGAAAATAATTAATAAAAATATTTCTACCATAATTTAATTATTATAAGAATATACTTTATAATAATCAAAAATTCTAAAATAAAATTATTTGTAAATATTTATGTAATAAATATATTTTTATTTACCATATAAATACACACACATTATCATGTACAAATCCTCATCCTTAATATATATATAAAAAATTTATACGCAAAATTTCTTATTTATTTATGTAGAAAATATCGGGTTGTTACATTCACCCTCCCTTATAAAGATTTCGTCCCCGGAATCACCGTTTTAAAAATCTATACATACACGGTTACATAGTATACACAATCTTTGCAAGTAGATCTCAATCAACTTTGTTCGAACTGATCTTTAACTATACGCATAAAGCTTGTCTTTCTGATTAAACGGAAAAATTGGTTTCTAAAAGAACTCAAATTCCTCCTCAAAATTTTTTTATAAAATAATTTACTATATATATGAAAATCATGTATATATAAAAAAAATAAAAGTTATACGAATAATACCTGGCGTTGCATTGCCAGCTGCTGCCGAATCCTGGACTGTCATGTTGAAGACCCTTGCAGTAGATTTTGTCGGCTTGTTAGATGATGTTGGTCCTGTGATTGCCAAAGTTCTGCCGCTTTTCCCCATGTTCCCGCTTTCTGCCTTTGTCCTCCTTTTCGGACAGTCCTTCACCTTATGCTCCTTTGATCCGCACAGAAAACACCCCTTAATAGTTCTAGGATTGGGTCAGTTGGGAGAGATATGGCCCTCCTGCCCACACTTAAAACATACAAATTTACCTTTCAGGCATTCCCCCAAATGGTTCTTGCCACAGTTCCCACATTGTACTAGCGACTTCTTCTTTGTACATTCCTGCTTCACCTATATAGCCCCAAAGTTGTTTCCCTTCCTCTTTTCACTCCTATTTCCACTGTTTGTTTCCACCTTCCCAGATCCCTCAACCTTACCCTTATTCCTTCTTTCTTTGTTGTATAGGCTCATGGCCTCACTCCCCTCCTCAGCAATAATCGCTTTCTCCATGAGTGCTGCAAATGTAGGGATTTGCAACACTGCCACCTTATTGTAGAGCCAGGGTTTTAATCCCAGCTTAAACTTTCGTGCTTTTCTAGCCTCCGTATCAACTTGATGCGGAGCAAACCTAGCCAACTCATTAAACTTAGCAGCGTATTCGGACACCATCATATTTTCCTATTTTAATTCAAGAAATTTTACTTCCATCCTAGCCTGCATACTAGATGAAAAATAGTTTTCGAAAAATAAAGTTTTGAATCTTTCCCAAGCAACTACACCTACACCTGCTCCAGCCCTCGCCTGATTCGCTTCCCACCAAAAATTTGCCTCACCCTTCATCATGTAGGTGGAAAAAGCGGTCTTTTGCCCCTCAGCTACCCTAGCTAATACAAATGCATTTTCAATTTCTTTAACCCAAGTTTGGGCTTCTACAGGGTCAGTTGTACCTCTATATTCGGGCGGTCCTACAGCTTTGAAGTCCTTAAAGTTTGCCAAGCGATTATCCTACTGGTTCCCTGCGGCTGGCATTCCTTATTGCATGGCCTGAGCTACCATGTTTGCGAATTGCTGTATTGGATCTGGTTGTGGTTGTCCCTCGACGTTGTTGACAGATTCTTTTGCCCTTTGGTTTCTAGTTTGATGTCTTGGCGATATTATCTGATTAAATAAAATCATAAATTTAACTTACATTCTAAACCTTATCATATACGTTTAATACTTTAAACTTGTTTCATCACTCAAACATAAATTCATTTTCATTAAGTCGTAGTAATTTACATAGAACATACTGCTATCCCTTTGTGACTACAAAAGTCGGGATTTACAAACTTGATCATTACAAAAGTTGAGAACATAACCTTACACAGACATACTAAGCACATATTATATTAAACACACCTACACAACAGAACCTATACTGCCTATTTATTACACCTTTTCCTTGGACAACTTTTCGCTTGATGACCTTCTATTCCACAATTAAAACAAACACATTGTGTTGGATTGGGACAATGAGGAGAGAAATGTCCCTTCTGTCCGCAATTATAGCAAACATATTCCCCTTTTCTGCATACACCTTCATGTTTCTTGTCACAATTTGCACACCTTTCTATTCGATTAAGTTTTTCTTCGTTGTTATCAGGATTTCTTATATCACGGTCTTTCATCTTTCTTTTCCCCTTCTTGCTCGGAGCTGCGCATGCTTTGTTGCTTTTAGTTCCAATTTGGTCAATTTGGATTTTAAGCTTATCTTGTTCTTCCATTGTTTCTATTAATGCTTTCTGCAGTTGGCTATTTAGCAGCTTTTCTATTTCCCACAACTGTTCCAAAGAGGAAACCTGGTCCCGTAGATTCTGCACTTCGGTTGATGCTTGATCAGCTCCAACTTCAGTGTCTGAATCACTATCGGTTAGTTCTACTATTTTCGGATCTGGTACGATATTTTCCACAATAACCACCTCATCGAGGTTGCTTTCACTCTGAGCCTCTATTTCAGCTATTGGCTTTGATATCGGCTCCTTCTTTACGATCCGAGGGTATCCTAATCCTTTTTCACCTGACATCTACACACATAAATTATCCTGATTAGCATATAATATATACACACAGTAAATAAGAGTTTTATATAAGTTATCTTTTATTTTGTTTGACGATGAATTTATTCAATTCATCTCCTTTTTAAACTCTATATGAGTTATTTATATTTTCAACGTTTCCCTCTGTTCTAAGGTTATAGCCTAAGGTCTAACCCACCTAAGGTTTCTAACCTCATAGCTCTGATACCATGATGTGACGCCCCCAAATTCAGGTACTTGAAACCCGAACTCAGTGCTTCACGATACCATTTCTATGAGCGGAATAATACTAATAATAATAACAATAATATAGATTATCAAATTTAATTTACATATTATCAGAGTTTTCAATCCCAAGTACGAAACCTTTAAACATTCGTTTCATTACATGATAATTAATATATATCATCATTACCCTAATAAAGTCTAGTTATTACAAAAGATAGCCTTATCATTCATTCAGCGACCTTCCCTTTCCCTTTGTTCTTAGAAGAGCCTCCAGGTTGTTCACCTTTAGCTAAAAATATTTAAATTTAAGCAAGGATGAACATTTGAGTGCCCAGCAAGTAATAGCAACAATAACAGTTAGCTGAACGAATTAAATAATTTCTTTGAACGATACTTCTACAACGAATCAACTGTTGTAAAGTAAACTGAACCGATAATAAACAACATATCATTTCGATTCCAAATTTTTGAAACTACGTACTGACTATAAATGAGGATCAGTTGACAAACTATGAACATTATTTTTCTATTTTCAAAAAGGTAAACAAAACTTCATCTGTAAACCGTCATTACTTACGGCCACGGGGGGTGATCAGCGCGTTATGCCCTGTATTGATCAATACTACCTTAAAGGACGATATTTTAGTCCAGCATTCCTGCCTTAGGCGCATAAAAGTTTCCCATATTTGGGATGTTCATACCAGTTTTGAATCCAAACCAAAACAATTTAGTTGGATAAAGTTTTATATTGTTCAACAACAACTTTAAATATATGTCTAGCTGGATCAAATAGCTTAGACGACTTTTAATTCAACTTATACATACTGAACACCGATAAGTATATATCAATATGTGATAAAATATAATGATTATCCAAGTGGGGACACTTGTATAACCATGTTTTAGAAATTAACGATCAGAATATATAATTTGATCAATAATAACAGAATAAAGGAACTTGTACAACAATTATAGTTTAATAACTTACTTATAAAGAATCATTGCATAAGTATATACAAAGGTTGAAATATTTAAACAATTGAAATGAACAATTCAGACATTATCTTACGCATGTCCGTTGCATAAAGTAAATGCAAAGAGTTAGATACTTGCCTTGTCTGCTGCTTACACAACTTAGACTTATCTTTTCTATCAAGCCCTATCATTAAATAGATCATTTGTCTGATTAGAATAACATATCATATCATATAATACTGCTTATTGCAGTCAGCACATTCCCTAATCACATTGGCACATAGGTTTAACAACCATTGAATCACAAATAATCACTTATCTAATCACATTATCTAAGTCCAGATCAATTTTTGAAACATGTCGGTGTACCGACAACTTTATCGGGTAATTATCGAGTCTAAGACTCTCTCCTGTAACTCAATATCTATACGTATCAGTCATATTATTTTTAAATGACTTATAATAAATTTAAAACATTTATTATGATTTATCATGAAATTTTAAACATCGGAATCATTATTAAATGATTTAAATATTAAACAATTCTATTATCATTAATATTTAATTAATATTAAACTATTAATGAAACCATTGGCAAAATATTAAAGTTATTTATAATAACTCAAAATATTTTTAAAACATTAATATTACCCTTAAATGATTTTTACAACATTTAAAATTATTTTTAAATAATTATCATTAATATTAAAGTATTAATATTTTATTTATCAGAATATTAAAAGTCATTAAGTATAACTTAAAATATTTTTAATTCATTTATATCCCTTTTAAATGATTTTTAAATTAATAAAACCATTTATAAACTATTTATTTAATATAATTATTAAATAAATTTAATATCATTAATAATAACTTAATAATCATTAATATTTAATTATTAATGAAATTATTCTTTAAATATTAAAAGTTATATTTTATAACTTAAAATATCATTAAACACTTTATTTTCATTTAAAATGATTATTATAATATTAAAATCATTTTTAAACTAAATTATTTAATATAATTATTAAATAACTTTAATATCATTAATAATAATTAATTAATGACATTTACCTTTAAATATTAAAAGTTATATTTTATAACTTAAAATATTTTTAAATACCTTTTTATTATTTAAAAATGATTTTTAATATAATAAAATCATTTTTAATTAATTTATTTAGTTCAATTAGTAAATAACTTAATTATCACTAATATTAATTTATTAATGAAATTTATCACAAAATATTAAAAGTCATTAAAAATAACTTAAAATATTTTCTTATATCATAATATAATTTTTAATGATTTTTCCAATATTAAAATCATTTTTAAATAATTTATTTAATATTATAATTAAATAAATTAAATACTTTTAATATTCCAAAAATATTAAATATTTATGAAATATATTTAAAATAATTAAAAACTAATTTTCAAAATTTAAAATAATTTTTAATAATTTATTTTGTGTGTTTAATAATTAAAAACTATTTTTTTCTATTTAATAATTAATTTTCGAAAAATTATAAATTGTCTGTCGCTAAAGGCCACCTATAGTGACAAAACTGTCGCTATATGTGTTCTTCATGTTCTTGAGCCCAAACCCAGAACACCGTGTCATTTAACGAGTTGCTAGGTTTGACCAAGTGTTGTGATCTGTGTAATGTGTGTTTGGGTATTATATTTGTCAGATCGTGTATTACTAATGTTATACTACAAGATCCAACAGCAAACATGACCAAAACATGCATTAATAAAAGAGATATGATCCCTCAAACAAGCTGTCAGACATGTTCTTCATTTCTGGGTTACCCAGAAATGAAGAACAGGTTGTCTGTTCAATTTTGGCCTTCTATAACATGTGATTCTTGTGCGTTTTGTGTGAACTAATGCATGAAGTATGTAAATAACATGTAAGTCTGGAGACCCATTACATAAAACCGAATTAACAACAACAAAATCAAAAGATATAAGCTGGTCAAACCTTGTCAGAGATCATGCACTTAAGTTTTTTGGGTTACCCAGAAAACTAAGTTCGTGATCTTCTGCCCTGGTTTGACCTTCCACTGACTTCGATCCATTAGATATTTAGGCGATATACAAGCTTAATCTTGAAGTTCATATACCATAGTACAAACATATTACAACATCAACAACAAATAAACTAACACCTGCAAGATCCAAGGCCATGAATCTACTGTCAGACCGTCCTAGAAACTTTCTGGGTAACCCAGAAATGGCCCGGTCAATGCCGGTCAACGGTATTTGACCGTTAATAACTACCAACCTAGACATCAAATACCTCTGATTCTTTTTGAAGATTAAAGACAACATTACAGGCTACCACTAACAACTTAAAAACAACACAAAACATTATCGAGTAAGGATTTGTGGCCTCTGACATTCGTTGTCAGACCACAGAACCAAGCTTTTCCAGATTTCTAAGATCTTTAAATCTGAGCTTCTAGATGTTATGGATCTAACATCTATCAACTCAGATCCTCATTATACACTAGATTTAATATGTTTAACACAAAAAAGTTAACATCTAACAACAGATCGTTGGACAGAAATCATGACTAAGGTTTATACCTTTTATGAACGATTCTTGATTCTGGCTACTGATTTGTTTATGATGAACGTGGGGTTGTGTTTTAGGACTGATTTTCTTGCTAAAATCGTTGGTTTTAGTGGGAGAGAAAATTGGTTAAGTGTTGGACAAAATTTAGTGAACAAATGCATTTTCTCTCTCCTTCAATCCTTAAATAGACAACAAGGTGCATGAATTGGCTAAGCTAGAGGCTTGTTGCTGTCAATTATGAGCATGTGGAGTTGTTAGGGTTAGTAACCAACTCACCACAATTGTTAAAACCTATTCTAGCTAAAATAATTCAATTAGGGGCAAACTAGTCTTTTGATAATTCATTTAAATGGCAAAATAGAAACTTGTCAAACCCTTAGGGTTTAACCCTTAGGGTTTAACCCTAAGGTTTAACACAAAATATAGAATTTCCATTATAGGGTTTGCTATAAAATAAAATTTACATGACTATTAGTTTCTAAAATTTTGAAATTAGGGTTTCCTAATTATAATTAATTATCTAATTACCTTATACAGTAACATTAGAGTTTAGATCATATAATTATAATTAACCTTGCTAATTTAGCAATTAGGGTTTATTCTTTTGGTAATTCTGGTTACCAAATTATAATTAGGTTTTCTAATTATCAAATTAGGGTTCTAGATATTTAGGTTTTTAAATTACTAATTAGGTTTTCCATAATTAACAATAAAATCTAATACTTGTTAATTAAACACATTAACACAATCACCAATCAATCTCGAACTCTAATTTGAATTTCAAATTAGGGTTTCTCATTTTATAAATTAGGGTTTTATAATAACTTAGGGCTTTTCAAAAATAAAAATTAGGGTTTCTAGAATTTTAATTAGGGTTCACCTAATTAATACATTTAATACACGACATAAATTATATAACACACTTATAAAACAATCTTGCACTCTAATTTGGATATCAAATTAGGGTTTAATATTATTACTAGGGTTTGGTCATAATACACCGTAATTGACCTACCATTATCAATACGGAAATACAGTACATATTAATAGCACTGAAAAATCAAAAATATAATTAATATTATATTATTATTATCATACCTTGACAATAATCTAAAATTAGGGTTTGGATTCCATATCTGATTTATTCTTCATATTTAACCTTAATAATTAAGGTAAAATAATTAACTTAATAATTATATAACAAAATAATTATTATAATTATTCTAAAAATCACTTCATATATTATTTAAATAATATATGATTATATTTTTATGGAAAATAATTAATAAAAACATTTCTACCACAATTTAATTATTATAAGAATATACTTTATAATAATCAAAAATTCTAAAATAAAATTATTTGTAAATATTTATATAATAAATATATTTTTATTTACCATATAAATACACACACATTATCTTGTACAAATCATCATCCTTAATATATAAAAAAAAAATTTATACGCAAAATTTCTTATTTATTTATGTAGAAAATATCGGGTTGTTACAGGGTAGGTTGGCTTTTCTATAGTGTTCGTCATGTTCATTTGCAAAATTGCAGTTTGGCAGACTATTGTAGTACAAAAACCCCCGCCCCAGAACGGGGGGGGGGGGGTAGTCTATCTTTCAAATTTTGAAAAAAAAACTGACCAGACATGTTTTTACTAAAATGAGCATAACGTTTTTATACGAACTCCGATTGATGCGATTCAACATGATCCAGAACGAATACGAGTAGATCTATAACTTTTATTCTTGAAGTTGTTCAATTGGATGTCGTTATTAGGGGTCAAAATGGCCATCTTTAGGACTGTTGTGCATTTGGAGGCCATCGGAGGGCGTCGAGATGCACGAATGCAAATGTAGTCCTTTGTGTGTTAGTATAACCTAATCTAAAGAGAATGATAACATGTTGAACATGTAATAGGATGTTGTATCAAGTTGTTAAAGTGTTTATGATGCAATGACATGATCACTTAAGTAGTTGTAATAAAGTAAAAATGTGATACTCATAAAAAGATGTGATGTTGTTTGAACTTAAACTTAGTTAGTGAGCTATACTAAAAGTGGGAAAGAAACTCATTAAGCTAATATTAGTGTAACTAATGAGTATTTTCAATACATATGTTATGTGTAGGACTTGTGGTGAACCTGAGTAGTGATTGTTTAACCTACGCACGAGGTAAGTTCTCTAACTCTACTTTTACGATTGTGCAAGTGCTTAAACCTTATTGATGAATTGAGCAAGTTCTTAAACCTACTTATATATCTATTCTAACTTGATTATGCTCATGCAAACTCTTCAACCTAACTCTTACTTTGAGAAGTGTTCCTATTTTTGACTTTGTTTCTTATTATGCAAGTTCCTAAATTTTGTTGTTCTTATATTGAGCAAGTTCTATTCCTCAACTTGTTATTAATCATACACGTTCATTAACTCACTTCTTTTATTGAGTAAGATTAATAGCCTTAGCTTATTATTGTTCAAGTAAGGTTTTATAATATTCAATGCCTATGCTTTCTAGTTCATTTCTAAATCATGATTTCAATGTATAATGTTGATTCACTTATAATTCATAACTATTTCATATCATTTTGTTATCGAGCACTTGAAGTGATATCAAACTATATTGATTCAACTAATCCTTAGTTGATGTTCGTTGAACTCTAAATTATCTTGAAGCTTATCCGAACCAAACTTCCTTTGGTGCGGACTCATATATTAAAACTGAGATGAATAACCCTATTATAGGGGATTATTTACGTGTAAATGTTTAGGTGTTTGTGCATAATATATTGTACGAAGGGTTGATCCCCCTAAGTACGAGAAGTCCCTACAGTCTTATGACTGTTTAGGTTTAAGTTGAAAGAATACTTATAACTTTGGACATAGTTCGTGGTCTTGTGACTCTCAGATACATATATTTCAAATTGTTTTTTTTGATTATCATTGATATAAAATATTACTCAGTTCTATTTGAGCCTATTCATTTGGCAATTGTTATGATATTTTTATTCATTGTCACTTCAAGTGAGCATTTGTTTGCTCACTCTTGCTTATATAACTATTACAGCTAAAGTTGAGAATGTCGATGAACCTACCACTAGTAAAGGAAAAGGAAAGATGAACAAGTGTTGAAGACTTGTAATTCTATTGATTTCTATATTGTCAGACTTTATTTTAATTGTTGAGATGTAATTATTTAATTTTCCACATTTGATGTTTGTATTTAAGGGTTAGATAACCTGGGAGATTTTATTGAACTTATTGATGTATTCCTTTAATGGGAAGGTTTATTGTTAAACTTTATTATATTTCGGTAGTTAAAAATGAATGTTTAGACAGTGAACACCAAATCTTATGGGAGTGAAATACCCGGATTTGGGGATGTCACAACGCTGGCTATGAGTAGGGATACGGCGCGGGCGCGCTGAGTGCTTATGCTCATTGATGGCTGGCGCGGGCGTGCCAGCTTTGACTTGAATGATGGCGTGGGTGTGCCGCCCTAAGCTCAGGACTAATTTTTTGATATGCATAATGAAGGAACAAGCAACAAACTGATATTCACTAACTAAACTGCACACATAACATTAGCAAAAATGAGATATACTAATATCAAAATCTAACTATGTAAAGTATATGTATGATGTTATCCCAAAAAGGCTATATATATGCAATTTCTAATAAAAAGATATGTGCATTAAGCTCCTACTCAAAATTAGTTCCAAAATTTTTATGATTGAAAGAATTAACATGGGGGGGGGAAATAAGAGAGATAAGCAATTAGAATTAAACAATAGGAAGAAGTAGAGACTTATGTACGTAACTGAGAATTAAACAGTAGGGAGAAATAGAAATTAGCAAACAAGAGAGAGAAGTAGACATGATGTATGTAGAATTAAACAAGAGGGAGAAGAGTGATGATGGGTTACCTCCCATCGTGCGCTTGTTTATAGTCCATTAGATTGACTATATCTGCCTTGGTCATGTTGTTGAAAGGATTGAGGCGACCTTCTGTCTATCAATCTCACCTCCATAATAATGCTTCAGCCTCTATCCATTTACTTTGAATAGTTTATCTAGGTATTTGTCAAAAAATTTAATTACACCATGTGGAAATACTGTCTTTACTGTGAAAGGTCCTAACCACATCGATTTGAGCTTTCCTGGGAAAAGTCTAAGTCTAGAATTGAATAGCAGTACTTCTTGCCCTGTCTCCAATTTTCTTTCCATAATTCTTCGATCGTGCCACCTTTTCAATTTCTCTTTGTACAATTTGGAATTTTTGTAGGCGTGCAATCGAAATTCATCTAACTTATTGAGTTGGAGAAGGCGTTTCTCTCCTGCAACCTTCAAGTCGAAGTTTACCTTCTTGATCGCCCAATAAGCCTTATGTTCAAGCTCCATAGGAAGGTGAAAAGCCTTCCCATACACTAACTGAAACGACGACATACCCAGTGGTGTTTTGTAAGCAGTCCTATATGCCCATACTGCATCATCCAGCTTCAGAGACCAATCTTTTCTCGTGGGATTCAAAATCTTTTCCAATATTCTCTTCACCTCACGATTTGACACCTCTGCTTGGCAATTCGTCTGGGGGTGGTAAGCTGTAACTACTCGATGATTTACCCCATATTTGGTCAACAATGATGTAAACTGGCGATTGAAGAAATGGGTACCCTCGTCGCTTATGATTGTTCGGGGAGTCCAAAATCTCGTGAATATGTTCTTTTTAAGGAATCTCAGAACCACCCTAGCATCATTTGTAGGAAGGGCTGCCACTTCCACCCATTTGGACACATAATCAACTGCCAGAAAGATGTACAAGTTTCCACATTACAAAACGAAATGCCCCATAAAGTCTATCCCCTAGACATCAGAGATCTCAACCTCGAGGATTGTATTCAAAGGCATTTCATTTCATTTCGATATATTCCCTACCCTCTGACATCTATCACATCTCTACACAAAGTTGAAAGCATCCTTGAAGAGAGTCAGCCAAGAAAAACCTGCCTGCAAAACCTTGGTCGTTGTTCTTTCTCCCCCATAATGACCTCCATAAACTGATGTGTGGCAATCCTGTAATATACTCTCCATCTGACTATATGGAATGTACCTTCTAATCATTCTACCAGCACACTACTTGAACATGTAAGGCTCATCCCAAATATACCATTTGACATCGTGGAGAAACAACTTCTTTTGTTGTCCAGTCAAATTAGAGGGGATAATATTCCTCACTAGATAGTTTGCATAGTCCACGAAACCATGGCACTTTGCCATTCACCACAAACAATTGTTCATCTAGGAAGGATTCATTGATCATCACTTTGTCATTCGTATCCCTTCCCAAATTCTCCAATCGGTACAAGTGGTCCGCCACTTGGTTCTCAGTCCCTTTTCTGTCTTTAATCTCTAAGTCAAATTCCTTTAAAAGAAGGATCCAGCTGATAAGACGGGGTTTTGCATCTTTCTTAGCTATCAAGTATCTGATCACAACATGGTCGGTGTATACAATCACTCTTGTCCCAATCAGATAAGAACGAAATTTGTCGAATGCGTATACCATCGCTAAAAGCTCTTTTTCTGTGGTAGTGTAATTCAACTGGGCATCAGTCAGGGTCTTATTAGCATAATAAATAAGATGAAAGACCTTGTCCCTACGCTGGATCAATACAGCTCCCACAACAAAATCGCTTACATCACACATCAATTCGAATGGAAGAGCCCATTCCGGAGCTATAATGACGGGTGTCGTTGTCAATTTCTTTTTCAAATGCTCAAAAGCATCCAGACTTTCCTCATTGAATCTAAACTAAACATCTTTCTCTAGCAAACTGCATAGTGGCTTAGTAATCTTAGAGAAGTCCTTGATAAAACGATGATAAAAGCCTGCATGCCCCAAGAAGCTACGGACCCCTTTTTACAGAAGTAGGTGGAGGTAAGTTCTCAATAGTTTCCAGTTTTTCCTTGTCTACCTCTAACCCTTTCCTTGAAACTTTATGTCCCAAAATAATACCTTCTTGTACCATAAAATGACACTTTTTCCAGTTCAGTACTAGATTAGTTTCAACACACCTTTTTCGCACCATCACCAGATTCTCCAAACAAAAGTCAAAAGAGTCTCCAAAAACTGAGAAATCATCCATGAAGACTTCAACATTTTGCTCAACCATATCAGAGAAAATGGTCATCATGCACCTCTGGAATGTAGTCGGGGCATTGCATAAATCGAAAAGCATCCTTCTGAAAGAAAATGTACCATATGGACAAGTTAAGGTAGTCTTCTCTTAGTCTTCCGGGGCTATCACTATTTGGTTGTATCCCGAGTAGCCATCCAGGAGGCAGTAATACTCATGACCTGCTAACCTATCCAACATTTGATCAATAAATGGGAGAGGGAAATGATCTTTCCTTGTAGCTTTGTTCAGTCTGCGGTAGTCCATACAGACCCTCCAACCTGTAACTATTCTGGTAGGTATTAACTTATTGTTTTCATTAGATACCACTGTCATACCCCCTTTCTTCGACACACACTGCACCGGGCTCACCCAAAAGCTGTCTAAAATAGGATAAATGATCTCGACATCTAACCACTTCAAGATCTCCTTCTTAACCACTTCCTTCATGATAGGATTTTGTTACGCCCCCAAATTCGGGTATCTTCCAACTCGACAGATAGTGCTACACTGTGCTACAGTTCACACAAACATTCAATTGAAATGCCTCAAAAGAATGAATATGTCTTATATATATACAAAATAATATTAACATTCCCCCAGATTCTTTATAACCATTACAATTGTTATTGTCATAATATCAAATATTATCATTACAAACATATATTATTACATAGGTAACTACGGGTTTGCCTTAGCCTTCCCTTTATCCTTGTCGGATCCGTCGGTCCGTTTGATCTTAACTACATTCATATGGTTCAAACAAGAGTGAGCCTAACTAGCCCATCAAGTACAACAATTCTAGTAAAATAGCATGCTAGAAACATAGGAATCGTATATCTTCAATAACTGAACAATAGTTACGAAGTACTATCGATAATTCAAAATAGCACTTCTTTTCATTCAAAACGTTTTACAATGACAATATTCAGTAAAACATCAATTCCGGTCTAAGACCATGGGCATTTCGTAAGTTCTTTGAAAAGGACATCCTGGCACTAAGTCTGTAAGTCTGACATAGATTACGAGCACGTCTAGGTGATTAGCCTATAGTACTCTATGTTGATCAACACTACATTCATTAAACGTATGTACGTTTAAGTTTTGACAACCTCGCGTGCCCATTGAATAATCGATGAAAAATACATTTGTTTAGTCATACTCAGGCTTACCTTGAATCCGTACCTAATAATTGGTGTAGGATAGTGTTATCAATTATATATGGAAAGACTTACAAAGAAATCAATCAATCTTTCAAGAATAGTCTAGCTGAGTTAAAATTGACATCGACCCTTTCATAAAACATTTCATGCATCTCAAAACATGAATCACTTAAAACCTGGCTAACACGAAGGTTAGACAAGCGATAAGAAAAACTTGCCTTTAGTGTTTGATATAGTAAAATTGCTTTCCCTTGAGTCTTTACAGTGACTACAACACATAACCACATAACATAACACATTAGGTCATGAATGAACATACATAGTTCCTAATGAATCTTACCCTTCTTATTAATCTAATTATGTATTAGATTTGTTATTATTGGTTCCGGCTTGCCGTTATTAATTACATCGTTCTTACCAACTTCCTTCTCTTCTATAACTTAACTGAAATTATTTCATTAATATAACGCGGTTCGAGTTAATCATCCTTCCTCATGACTAACTAACGTTCTTACGTTATTAATCGAAACTCGATCATCATTGGTAAAATATCAACGTTGAATACCATTCACGGTTTAATTACTTACCCTTCACGTTCTTCGTTTAATTATTCTTAATCCATACATAAATTCAAATTGTCATCACTATACAAGTGATTTAAAATTAGTCTTATCATGTACATTAAGTACACGTACATTCCACTATTTGTTCCTACTCAATTGGACTTACAAAACCTAACTTGGTCAACCAATTTTCACTGCCGGCGCCGCGGCGCGGCATCCCTTTACTATAGTGGCGCTGCGGTGCCACCCTTCATTACTCGGTCCTACTATACCCGGCGCTACGGCGCGAGGATTATAACTAGAGTTGGCGCTGCGGTGCGAAACTCTAGTAGCTGACGACCATGCCTGGCGCTGCGGCGCGCCTTATCGTGCCTTGTCTGGCGCTGCGATGCCAGACCTCAGTCCCTGAAATATTTTTGACATATAACTTTTTAGGTGAGTTTCCCGGGTTCATAACTTCTTCGTTATTAGTCCGAATCGACTCGTTAAAATGCCGTTAGTTCATAAATTACATGTTCTATGTGTTCATGCAAGAATTTTACAATTTCGAATCCGTTAACTCAAAATTCCCCTTTTAGTTCATTTTAACTAAAACGATAAATGTTCGTGAACATTCAACGCTCGTTTCTTCGTTCTAAGTCAAAATTCGGTCATTTTTGAGTCCGCAAATCTATAATGCCAAATAAGACTTGACTCCATTGAAAACCAACATTTCCGAGCTCAATATAAAAATTTGACTTCCATTCCGAGAATTTCACGAATTCGACGATTATCGTCCAAACTCGTGAATTCCGCCAAAACTTCGTTACTTGAGATTTTTAAACCTTTTCAAATGGATTCGTTCCATCATACTAACATCTTAACATACATATATCATTAACTTATATTTATAATAAGTTCTTACTTGTTCTTTGTAAGTTTATATCTTACAAAAATATAAACTACTTATGATTTCTTTTTACATGACTTATAAAGGTTTTAATCTTTTAACCACCATCCTTGCTTCTTATTATCATACAACTTCATTATTATAAACATAAGACAAGTTCCTACAAGGTCTTCCTTGGTTCATAACTTATATATGACCAAAGTACTTATTCACGACTTATTAAGACTTAAGTCCTTAGATTACTCATTCTTATCATTCCTTAGCATACATGTTTTACCACTACTCACTTCTCTAACAATGGAAGAGAAAGAGAATCATGGTTCAAGATTGCTTACCCTTGATGTTCTCTTGCTAATCCTTCTTCTTCCTTCTTGGATTACAAAGTCTAACTTTTCTAGCTTTTCTAGCTTTTTCTCTCAAACCAATAAGCACCTTATAAGTTGTAAAGTGTTGGATGAAAAAAATAACCAATAAATGAAATCCAAGCTTGATATTTATAGGATTGCTAAAATTAGGGCATAAGGGTCATTAATCCAACCCATCTCCTTAATCACCTCCTTACTATTCCTTTACTTAGTTATTAAGTTAACTTGCTCACCACATATACTTGGCCATCACAACACTTAGCCATTAAGTTACTTGATTACCACACTTACTTAGCTATTAAGTTTGCTTGTTCATCACATTTACTTAGCCCTTAAGCTTACTTATCACACATAAGCACTTTATTTGCTTATCACATAACTTATCCTTTACTTAACCATTAAGTATACTTGGTCCTTACTTTAATTACTTGGTCATCACATTCAACCATGTGATCATGGGTTGCCCCATGGGTCACCCTAACCCATTGAATTAATGGTTTGGGCTTTAAGGTTTAATTAGCTTACTTATGCTTTTGGGCTTCCATTAATTTACTTTGAACTTTACAATAACAAATATTTGGGCTTTAACATTAGTTTACATTGGGCTTAACTCAATCCCAATTAAACTATACAGTTCTTATATAATCCTACAATTATAATTACATATGGCTTAAAGCCTTAGAACGTATTATATACGTATTAATTTCGTATTCTAACTCATATACTTATTCAACATATACGATATACCATCATCAATACATACTCGTATAATACCTCGTATCGTACTCGCATTCATTACTTCGTATAATACCTACGTATTATACGATCATCATTTAATTCTTTAATCACATTTCATTTCCTTCTCGAAAATCACTTTCCCTAACCGTTAGGTTTTAAGTCCGCAGGCGAAAAACTGCGTTTGCCATAACTGAAATATTATTGGATAATCCATCTTACCTCGATATTCTATCGTTACGTATTTCTCGGAAGTTCAAAAATAATTCCCAAGCAGAAATGCGTGAATAGTATTTTTTAGAAAATTTCTCGGAAAGCTTTTATTTTCGTCTCGAAAATACAAACACTTTAATTCTACCACGTAGCCAAAATACTATGATGTTCTGACATACCTAGGTCATAGAACGAACTTCAATTAGCTTACTCCATAAATAATCAATTAAATTCATTTAATCCACATAATCAAATAAAAATTTAATTTTCATAAAATCCGGTTTTTCTGGGACGTTACAGATTCAATCTTCTCTGTTGCTCTACTGATGGCTTACTATCATCTTCCAGAAGTATTTTATTCATGAAAAATGAGGGGCTGATCCCCTTGATGTCTGCTATAGTCCATCCAATAACTGATTTAAACTCCCCCAACACGTGTAGCAATTTATCTTATTGACAAGACGTTAGTGCAACAACAATTATAACAGGAAACTTTGAAGACTCACTTAAAAATGCGTACCTTAGATGATTTGGAATAGGTTTAAGGTCAAGATCGAGAAGCATCTCAAGAGAAGGCTTAAGTCATTCTGGTGTCTCCCTTGTAAGTCTGAGTGGACCACTTTACGATTCCGAGAGAGGCCCTCCAAAGCAGATACAATATGATTCTTGATGCTCTATGATTCTACCTTGGCTTCTATAATCTCTTGATCAAGTCGATAGACTACGATTCTATTGAAGCCTATCTATTACATCTCAAGATATAGATCAACCTAACAAATTTGATCTTTTCATCTATATATTCATTTACAGAATGGTAAACATTAAAAGCTCAGATCAACCTAACAAGTTTGATCTACCACTAAGTCCTTGTACATGTATTTCTTAAAGGACTTTATATATAATCATGAATATTTACTTTCAACATCAAATTTAAATATGCAATCTCCCAATAATCTTCCCCTATTTGATGTTGACATAACCAAGGAGATTTGTGTCATGATTATCAATTTCTAGATCCAATTGCTAAAAAGTAAATATGACTTAGTGTTTCAGTGAGCAACTGAAATCTCTAGAGAATATGCATTAATTTATTGATGATTATAAAGACAGATATTACAATTAAGCTTAGTTACATCAATAAGAAATGAGTTTCAGCTTATCTCTATTTCTTTTGCCTTTTGTTCCTTGGAGGATTGGCATATTTTGCAGCTCTCCTTCTCCTGCTGGATTCGTTTCTCCATGTTATATCTTTTAGCTCGTTTTGACTTAGCGGTTCCCAATTCTCGTGTCTGTTCATGAAAGCATGATCTCTAATAGGCAAGTTTAGACTTGTAGTGGTTACACCTTGTGAGCTGGGCTCTTGACTTCTTAGCAGTTGTGCCATGATAATTTACTGCTATTCAGGTCGTAGAGTTTGATGGCGAGGTTGTCTTGTGGGAGGGCTCCTTGAAGATTGAGCGATGAATTTTCCTTTGCCTCTGCCTTTACCTTTCTCTCCTTCCCCTTTATTCTACCCCTTTATGTCAGCATCAAGGATTCGAATATCTTCAGATAGTCGATTCATGCCTTGTACGAGCTCGTGGAGCTGATTCTTGGAGTGAACAATGTCTTCACGGTTTTCTTGGAGCAGAGAATTAGTTCGAGACTCTCTCTTTTGTTGAATAGTCAAGACAGTTTCTATTTATTTCATTTGGCCCATGGAAAATGCTTGGAATTCTTTCATTAAAGTTTGTAGACTCTTGAGACTTTCCATCATATGATTATTTTGGGATTCCTGAGTATTTTACAAAACGAGAACTGCTTCCCTGTGTTTCTTGGCAGCCTAAAAGTGAATTTGATCTCGTTCATTGATAGTTTGAATCATTTCCTTTATGATCTCCCTAAGCTTCTTTTTAAGCTCAGTACTCAGGTTGCTTGGGAGGGTGCTGGCTGCATCGATCAAATGAGTCAGCCTCAGGTGAACAAGGTATGAGTGAACTTTAAGATCTTCTTATATGTCCTTGGTCACCTTCTGAGATGCTTCAGACAACTCTATTTTGGTAGAAAGATCTGATATGAGCTCAAGGAGTTGTTGATTATTGGAAAGGCTCTTGTATATTGATCTTGCATATTGTAGAGAGCAAGATCAAGACTGAAATATTTATTGGTTGATGAGGAAGGGATATCTGATGGAGGAGCAGGTGTGTGAGGTTGAGTCTTAGGAGGAGGTGACTACGTTTTAAGCAGGTGACTCTACGATTGGATTTGGATCAATAATCGTAGAGTGAGAGATGATAGGAGATTGGATCAATACAAAATTAGGCATATTTGGTTCATGAGTTACAGAATGTTGGGATTTTGTAACCAGAAATTGATTGAGTGGATGGAGTATCACTTCCAATCATCTTAGCAATTGTTAATTGAAGACTATAGTTTTAACATGTCAACTGAAAGTATATATGTATTCTGCAAGAAAAGAGGGTACATTGGGTGAACTAGTGGGATATATTTCACCCAATCAGCCTTCCAATAGAACATAAATTTTGAACTGGATAGAAAAATCTACGAACCAAGTCAACCTTTTGAACCAGAACTATCATATTATTCTCCCTTCAAGCTCAAAACCAGCTTAATCCAACTTTTACCCAACAAGGTTAAATACAAACCAGCTTAATTCAACTTTTACCTAAAACTCTACAATAATCAAATACTACATATTATCAAGTAAAGTATCACCTTAATCCAAGATTTGGTGTAGAGCCGAGCAAAATCAGGTAAGCTTGATATCAAAATAACAGATCTGGCAAATTCATACGGTGCAACTTCGATAGAAGATCAAAGAGCAACGACTGTTTCCATTTGCAGCACTAAAATCGCAGCCTGAACCCAAAGGATTCCACTACCCGAACCCTTAATTATCTCCAGCTCTGGCGATGGTTTTGCCGTCTTCATCGACGGTGTCATTGTCAGAAACTTTTCTCGATCGGTTGGTTTGTACGATAGAGATGGTTGCAGAGAAGGTGGTCCGACCGAACCGGTGCTCAGCGTGTCGAAAGAGGGTCGGGCTGATGGGTTTCACGTGCAGGTGTGGGACAACGTTTTGTGGGACTCACAGGTACCCAGAACAGCACGGCTGCGCCATCGATTTCAAGGCGGCAGGGAGAAAGGCAATCGCGAGGGAGAATCCTCTAGTTAAGGCTGAGAAATTTTAGATCTGTCCTGGAGACTGGGAGCGTGCTAGGGCAAAATATTGATAAGAGTGATACTTATTATTTAAGTTTTCACTTCAGTGAGATTTTTTAAAGCTCCGTGTTTTTCTTGATAGACAACGTTTTTTAAAAAAAACGTTATCTAGTTAACACCAAAAAAATGCCCTTTTAAATAGATAACGTTTTTGCATATATCTACAACGTTTTTCTTAAAAACGTTGTAAAAAAAATACCACAACGTTTTTTTATAAAAAATGTTGTGGTTTAAGTGTTGTCTATTTGGTACTTTGTACTGTGAAGGTTGATGGTAGATAGTGACTAACCCTGAAAGAGATGGGAATAATTTGTACCTCATGCCCATTTTCTGAAGAGGGGCCGTTGGTGATTAGCTTTTGGGCAACAGTGAGGTTACCTGGGAATCTATAAGCTAATACTGAGATTGCTGGATAGGCTTTGAAGGTCCAGAACATGTGATCCCAAGCGTTGAGGATTTGGGCTCTGTGAAAAGGCATCATAGGTAGATAGGAGAATAATTTATTGTAGTTGGCTCTCCTATATCCATCCCAGCCAACTGTAATAATCTCAACTTCATCATCCTCTTTTTCTTCTCTGTCTTCATTTGAAGTTTTCACTACATCAATCATCTCCTCTTCTCTTCTTTGTTCTTCTGCATTCTCCTCCTCCATAGCTTCAACCCTTTCCATTTCTTCAGTTTCAGAAGCTAAGATCTCTTAAAGGACAGAGGGAGGTTCATGATGATCTCTCGATAATTCCTCCTCAGCTGGAGCATTTTTTGACATAGGAGCTTCATGAGGCTCCCCCTAAATTTGATCATCCATTTGAACTTCAAGAAGCTCCCCCTCAGCTGGAGCATTCTCTAGTACATGAACTTTAGGAATCTCCCCCTCAACTCGAGCTTTATTCTCCTTACTAGCTTCGGGTAGCCCTTTCTCAGTAGTTATTCTTCTGTCTTTCTCCTTTAATACTCCTTCATTGACAAGAATGTATTTCTTGACAAGCTTTCTCTTTGTCTTACTAGGCTGAGCCAAAGCCTTATTACTTTCATCAACTTCAGCTCTGAGAGTTTGATCAAGCTGAGAAGCTATTGCTGCATCCATTTCTAGAGTGGTGTCAAGTCTGGACTCTACTATCGGTAGTGACTCTATGATGAAAGAGAAAGAAAACTTCTTTGACTTATGGCTGCGCTTTCCTTTCTTAAGCAGCTGAGAGACGATAGCTTTGTCTTCTTCTTCCTCAGACTGTTGTTCTTTCCTCTTCAATTTCTTTAGAGTTTTAGTGCATGAACTCTCTTGAGGTGCATCAGTAGTTAAACCTTGAGACTTCTTTGTCATTTGAGCCTCCATTTTTCTCTTACCCTTGCTTTTTCTGACCAAAGCAATGGGTTCCTCTTTGTTGATTCTTCTTCTTAATCAGTTTCCTTTACAACTGACATATTTTCTGATAACCTGGACTCGTTCGCTTCACCAGTTCTTCCACGTTTTTCAGACATCATCCTGACATTTTTTGCTGGATTTCTTTTCCAGTTTTTAAACAGCTGTTGGGTTATCCTTTTGTTGGGATTGATAGATTCTCCTTCATTATCCCCAATTTTGTCACCTAGTGCTGATTGCAGGATGATGCTTATAAACCTCCCGTAGAGCATCTTTCCATAGCTCTTTAATTTCTTTGAACTGAGTATCCACTTCCCCATCCAATCGATGAGTAGGACTCCATAGTTGAGTTGAACCTTAAAGTAGATTGCTATTATGAGCTTAAGTTGCACTTCATTCACAGAGTCATGGCTAGAGCTCTTACATCATATACATTTCCAAACAATGTCGGCCAAAAAATCATACCTTTGGGGGAAACTCTTTCTTTTTATACCCCTTGAAGGTCATAAACTTTTTATGATGCATCTTCTTCAGTCCTTCATGAAAATCGATGACCTCCATAGATAGAAATCCTTTTGATTTGAAACCTAGGGCTAGGTTTATATCTTCAGCTTAGAGTTTAATTTGCTTGCCCTTCACCCTTGTGGTGATAACATCGTTCTCAAAAGCTCCATTTCTGTAGAACTCTTTTACCAGCTTCAGGTAGATCCATGTGCTGGTGCCAAAAGCTTTTTCAAGACCAGCTTTCTTTAACAGAGACCGAATTTTGAGGAATTGAGGGTCAACTGTCTTGAACTCGTCGAAGCAGAGTCGGTAACAAATGATAACATTTGAAGCTGCCATTGATTTCTTTGCACTGAGGTTAGTTGAGCGTTTTTGAAGGCTAGGGTTTCTACTGGTAGAGAGAAAGAGAGAGGAATAAGCTTTTTAAACTTTTGATTTCAAAAAGATCTTTTCAAACTGTACTTGTAACTTCCCTCCTCTCGATCTGCTTAGTGGGGCATTTGTCAGGTTCTGCTTGGCTCCACGATTTTAACTGATGTGAAAAATACGGATTTGCCCTTAGCTCCTCCTGAGCTAATGTATCCTTTAGGAGGACTACGATCGTCGAGGTAACACTACGGTCGTTGAGGTTGCACTGCGATCATTGAGGTAGTCATTACGATCATTGAGTTTGTAATACGATCGTTGAGTTCACTGCTGAATCTGCTTTACGAATGTTGTCTGTCTTGGTCCTTGTGATGAACTTTAACTTAGCACTCCTTCCGGGTAAAGGTAGCTCAAGAAGGGCCAACCTCTTAGAATGAACTAAGGATCAAGTTTGTCCCTGAGGCGCTTGTCAGAGGGATTGCTTAAATTTGTTGGAAATGTTGTCATCACAGGATGCTTCTTTATCATGTCAAGGTAGCTCTACGATCGTGGTTCTTTATGTCACGACAACTCTACGATCGTGGACTTTCTTTAGTTAACTCTACAATTTTGAACATATCCTTTATATTTGCATGGTTAACATAAACTAGAGCATAGATTTTATAGTTATAGATTTAGCATGCCTAACTTACTTATCAATTTATTAAACTGGATTCATCTAGAGGCTTTGTAAAGACATCAGCAAGTTGATTTTCAGTAGGAATATATTGTAAAGATATGGTTCCATTTTGAACATGATCCCTAATAAAATGATATCTTATTTCTATTTGCTTAGTCCTAGAATGCATGACATGATTATGTGTTATTGCTATGACACTTGTATTATCACAATGAACATGTATAGATTTGAAATCAAACCCATAGTCTACTAGCTGAATTTTCATCCATAAGATTTGAGCACAAAGCCTACCAACAACAATGTATTCAGCTTCTGCTGTTGAGGTAGATACTAAATTTTGCTTCTTGCTAAACCAGGACACAAGTCTTTTTCTTAGCAACTGACAGGTGCCACTGGTACTTTTTCTATCTATTTTGCAACCTATAAAATCAGCATCTGTATATCCTGTTAGTTCAAAGAAGGACTCCTTAGGATACCAAAGTCCCAAGTGAGGTGTACCTTTGAGATACTTGAAAATCCTTTTAACAGCAGTTAAGTGTGATTCCTTAGAATTAGCTTGAAATCTAGCACATATGCATGTTGTGAACATTATGTCTGGTCTACGGACAGTTTGATATAGAAGAGAGCCTATCATACCTCTGTATTGAGTTATATCAATACTTTTACCTTTTTCATCTTTGTCAAGCTTGGTTACTGGAGAAATTGGTATTTTTATGGGAGAGGCTGATTCCATGACATACTTTTTAAGTCTTTAATGTATTTGGCTTGGTTTATAAAAATTGCTTCATCAGTCTACTTTTCTTGCAATCCATGGAAGAAATTCAGTTCACCCATCATGCTCATTTCGAACTTGCTCTACATAAGCTTGGTAAATCTCTTACATAGTTTTTTAGTAGTAGAGCCAAAGATAATGTCATCAACATATATTTGAACTAATAAGACTTTGTCTTTATGCTTTCTAAGAAATAATGTGGTATCTACTCTATCTCTAGTGAAACCATTTTCAATAAGAAAGTTAGTTAGTGTTTCATACCATGCTCTAGGTGCTTGTTTAAGACAATATAAGGCTTTGTCTAGTCTATAGACACAATTAGAGAGAGTTGGATTGATGAAATCTGGAGGTTGTTCCACATATACTTCTTCTTGAAGTTCACTATTTAGGAATGCACTTTTGACATCCATTTGAAAGACTTTAAATTTCATTTGGGCAGCAAAGGCAAGGAATATTATGATGGCTTCTAATATGGCAACAGGTGCAAAGGTCTCGTCTTAATCATTGCCTTCTTCTTGAGAGTAACCTTTGGCCACTAGTCTTGCCTTATTCCTTGTTAGTACTCCATCTTCATCCATCCTGTTTCTGAAGACCCACTTGGTGCTAATAACTGGATGGCTTCTTGGGCTTGGAACTAATCTCCATACTTTGCTTCTTTCAAACAGATTTAGTTCTTCTTGCATGGCTTCTATCCTACTAGATTCTTCCATTGCATCTTCTATCTTCTTGGGTTCCATTTGTGACAGAAAGCTTAGATAGAAACACTCATTCTGGGTGGCAGCTCTTGTCTTAACTCTTGCATTTGGATCTCCAATGATTAAGTCTTGAGTGTGATCTTTTACCCATATGTTTTTTGTTGGAACATCTGCCCTGATGCCTTCTTGTCTGAGTTCTTCAAGATCAATCTCTGCTTCTTGATGTGGAAGTTCATTGTCTGGCGGAATTCTCTCTAAGATCTCCTTTCATTACTCGACAATTTCATTTTTGGGGACTACGATCGTGGTGTTGAGCTCGACGACCTCGTTCATAGTGTCTTGAGACACTATTTTGTTCGAGTCTGTTTCATCGAAGATGATGTGAATCGAGATTTCAACACTCAACGTCTTCTTATTGAACACTCTATAAGCCTTACTGTCTGTGGCATATTAGAGAAAGATTCCTTCGTCTGACTTAGGTTGGAACTTTGTCAGATACTATTTTTCATTGTTGAGAATATAGCATACATAACCGAATACATGAAAGTAGCTGACACTTGGCTTTCTTCCTTTCCATAGTTCGTAGGGAGTCTTCTTTAACATAGAGTGCACAAGAGATATGTTCTGAGTGTAGCATGCAATGATGATAGCTTCTGCCTAGAAGTATCCAGGTAGACGAGTTGCTGCTAATAGAGTTCTTCCAGCCTCTATCAACGTTTTGTTCTTTCTCTCAGCTACTCCATTTTGCTGAGGAGTTCATGGAGCTGAGAAGTTGTGGCTGATGCCATTTTCTGTGCAGAACTGGTCCATCTCAGAGAAGTCAAATTCTCTACCATGATCACTACTTATAGCCTTGATTTTTTCCCCTTTCTCGTTCATCAATAGTCTGAACATCTTGATTAGTTGGGAGCTTGTTTCATCTTTTGAGTTTAGAAAGAACACCCATGTGAATCTGGTGTACTCTTCCACTACGACCAATTAGTATCTCTTCCCTCCAAGGCTTGTTGTTGGAATTGGTCCAAATAGATCCATATGAAGCAATTGCAGAGGCTTGTCAGTTGAGTTGACAGTTTTTCTCTTGAATGAGCTTGTAGTCTGTTTTCCAAGCTGACAGGCATTGCACGACTATTCTTTGACGAAGCTGAACTTGGGTAAGCCTGCTACTAGATCCTTGGAGGCCAGTTTTGACATGTTTTTAAAGTTGAGATGAGACAGTCTTATATGCCATAACGATCTCATTTCTTCAAATGCTTTAGCCAGGAAGCATATTGTCTCATTTGAGCTTAGTTGACCAAGATTAACAGTATAGACATTTCCTTCTCTTGTTCCGGTCAGCTTTATAGAGGATGTCTTCAGATCTCTGACTTGACATTGATTGTTTAGGAAGGTGACTTGATGACCCTTATCGCAGAGTTGGCTTATGCTCAGAAGATTGTGTTGTAATACTTCCACAGAGGCTACTTTGCTGAAGGATATTGCACCATTCCTAGCTGAGTCATATCCTCTTGTCTTGCCTGAGCCATTGTCTCCGAAGATGACTGACGGACCCTCCTTCTCTATGAAGTTAGACATGAGGGCTTTGTTCCCGGTCATGTGCCTTGAGCATCCACTGTCCAGACTCTAGGTCGTGGAGCTCGGTTCCTATTGGCAAGATTAAACTCTCATTTTGGTACCCATACTTGCATGGGTCCTACTTTGTTAGTAGCCTTGAGAACCAAAATTTGCTTGATTTTGGGTCTCATATGCATAGGATTATTGTAGCATATTGCAGCCTTATGACCAATCTTATTACATACAAAGCATCTAATATGATGCATGCTCGTGTGTGTATGTGGATTCTTTCTCCATTTGAACTTATGTGGGTTCTTAGCAATCCTTCCTTTATACTGGTTCTTCTTTTTCTATATGTCCTTTTGATTCATGATTTGGGAGGAGTGAAGCTTAACTCTACTGTTCCTTCCCAGTTGGTTCGTGGAGTTAATTTTACTCGACTCAACGACCCTTCGAGGTTAGAGAGTAGTGACTAAGTTACTTTTCTCTTTTCTGAATCCTAGCCCAACATGGGATCCATTATGCCTTGAGAGATCAGAAGAGCATGGATGGGCTGGTTCTTCCTTCTGTGAGGATTTCACAAATGTAATGCTTCTATTAAAATTTGAAACATTACTGGAGCTAATTTCCTTTATCTTTTCCACATATGGTTCTGAGGTGGATTCCCCAAAACCTAAACTTGTTCTATCAGATGCACTTCTCTGACTGGAAATCAGTAAGTCCATGGAAGAAGATGATTTATTCCATGTAGAGATTGTCTTTTCTAGTTCCTCAATCTTAGAGGTCAGATTTGACTCTCTTTGTGCATTAAGTTCATTGGTCTGTTTTAAGAGTTTATTCGCAGCTTCAAATTTGGAGAGAGAGTTAGTACTTAGAAGAGTTGTTTCCAATTTTTCTTGTACTTTCTCTTTCTCTTGTTGAAGATGAGAATAATCTTTAGACAGAACTCTGAACTATTTCATATATTGATGCAGATTAGATGTTATATCATGTAGAGCAGTTCTTAAATCATCAATATCTACATCAGGATAGTTAAAATTAAATACCTTATCTATACTTACTTCATGAATGTTAGAGCTCTTCTTATCCTGTGACAACCCGAGAATTTAGAAAATTTTTAAAATTTTAATTAATTAATTTAAGGTTCAATATTAGAACCTAGACATAAAATAAGTGTATGAGTTTGATATTTTTGAGAAGGAATTTTGAGGATTTCAAAATTCTGTAAAGGATTTTGGTGAATTATTCAGGATTAAGGGTATACGTAAATATGTTCTGTGTATTTGGTATGATATGTGTACATGATGTGGTTAAGGGTCAAGGGTTGACCAGATAACCTATATCGGTGGCCAACCCTAATAGTATATATTAAGAACGTCAACGTTCGGTTAGAAAAATTCTTACAAATTACAAGAAACCCTAGAAACCAGTTTTGAAAACTCTAATTTCAGTTCCAGGAATCCAAAACCCTAATTCGGATGTTGAAAACCCTAATTTGGGAATGCAATGTTAGTATAAGATTTAAACGTTATTAATAATAACCTAATTAGGGATAACCCTAATTGATTTAGAAAATCTTAATTTCTGGATTAGAAACCCTAATTTATAATTAGGGAAAACCTGATTGTTAGTATAATAATTTTAATGATAATTAGGAAACACTAATCCTAATTTTCAAGTTATAAGTAATTAGAAAACCCTAATCTAATTACGAAATCTAATTTCTAAATTAGAAAATTATTTTTCTATTAGAAAACCTAATTTTTGGGTTATAAACCCTAATGTACAATTATGACCCAAATTGTTAAATTAGCAATTTTAATTAGGAAATAATAATACTAATCAGCAAGACTTAATTTATGATTAGGAAATCTTAAATATAATTATAGAATCCTAATTATAATTTAGAAATATTAATTTTATTTTTGAAAACCTAAATTAGAAATTCTAGAATTTAATTTTTTAAAACCTAATTATTCAAACCCTAAACACTAAAGGGTTCAAACCCTAAGGGTTGGGACAAAAGACCATGTTGCCATTAAAATCAAAATCAAAATGATATTTTTGCCTTTAGTGCATTATTTATTAGGTTGCTTGTAGATCTAACCCTAAATAAGTTGGTGAGCAACCCTAGCCTATCCATGTGCAATATATCAAACATATCAGCCATCTAAATGCCAGCCAACTCATTACATTTATAATTTATAGAGATTAAAGAGAGAGAAAAGGCCACTTTCATTTTTCATTTTCACCAAGACACTCTCTCTCATAAATTTCGGGACTTAAAGTGATAAAGAGAGAGAATGAAAGCTAAGAACATTTCATAGCTTGCCTAGATCAGGAATCAAAAGTTAGAATTCAAGATCAAAGCATCAAAGTGGAATAAACCCTAATTTTCAAAATCCTTAGATTTGATGTTAGATGTTATGATTTGTTGTTTAATGTTGTGTAATAAGGTGTCTTTTAGTGATCTGGGTTGTTAAATCCCAGATCCATAATATCAAAATGCTCGGAATTGATGATTTTAGAAATTTGGAAAAATGTTGAAATATGGTCTGACAGCCATATGCCAGGGCCTCTAGATCTTTATCTGTTAGTTATTTAGTGTGTTTTAAGTTATACATTTGATCTTTGTCATGTGGACTGTAATCTGGAACTTGAATCATGGTCATACCATGTCTAGATCTCCAGATATAAGCAGTCAAACAGAGTTGACCGATCACGGAATCTGTTTCTGGGTTACCCAGATTTTTCCAGAAAGTCTGACATGCATTTTGATGGCCTCTGATCTTCCTACTTGTAATGATTTAGGCCATGTTGTTCTATTCCATTTGTAGACCGACATGTAGGTTACATGATCATGCATCTATAAAACTTTGATCGTACTTAGAATAAAAGATATTTCCGGTCAAAGTAGGGTTGACCAGCTGCTTTGTCTCAAATCTGGAAAACCCAGATTTCTTCAAGACCCGTATTTCTGACAAGGTTTGACTGGCTTGAATCTTGTGATTTAGTTGTTGTTATGATGATCTGATGTTATAAACTTGTACCTTGACATCGGGTCTACAGTTATGAACCTTTAGAATGTAATTACCAGTTTCAGAATGCAAACTATAAAGATCTAAACCTAGCACCCTCATCTGTTCTTCATTTTATAGAAAACCTAGAAAATGAAGAACAGTGTTGTCAGATATTTGGAAGGCACAGATCTTCTAAATGTGATGTTGTATGACCTATCTAGTTGTTGGAACATGTAATATTACTTTAGTACTACGATCTATAAACATTAGTTAGCCCAGAACATGTATGGATTGGAAATAAGAACCGGTCAAACGTGGCACCTCGTAACTGACTTTGAGTTTCTGGGTTTGATGAAGAACAGGCCAAGAACACCTATAGCGACGGGTCTATCGCTATAGGGCCCTTTATTAATTATTTAATTTCCAAAAATTAATATTTTAATTAAATAAATCGAAATAAATGGTTTTTAATTATTAAAAATATAAAATAAATTCTAAAAATTTATTTTAAAGTCCAAAAATTTATTTTTAATTATTTTAAGTATATTTCATAAATATTTAATATTTTTTGAGTATAAATGGTATTTAATTTATTTAATTATAATTTTAAATAAATTATTTAAAATGATTTTAATACATGAAAAATTATATTATGGTATAAGAAAATATTTTAAGTTATTTTAAGTGACTTTTAATATTTTGTGATGAATTTCATTAATTAATTAATACTGATGATAATTAATTTATTTAATAAATATATTAAATAAATTATGAAAAAATAGAATTAATATTTTCTAAATCATATAAAAATGATCTAAGTTTTATAAAATATAATTTTGATATTTTGTCATGAAAATATTAATATTTTAATATTAATAGAAATTATCGGATAATGGATTTAATTGTTTAAAAATCATATAAAGGTGATTTTAAAGTATTAAAAATTCTTTATGATATTATAAATATATTATAATATTATGACATGTATTTCATTAATATTTGATAATAAATAGATATTAATGATAATAGAATATTGTGGTATTTATATTATTTAAATACGATTTTAATGATTGAAAAATTATGATAAATGGTAATAATTATTTGAAAATTATTACGAACTAATGAAAAATATTTTGACTATTAATAAATTATCTTAGATAATGGTTAAGAGTTTAGAAAGAGTTTAATTGAACTTAAACTCGAAATTTTGTCTGAGTAAGCCATCAGGAAGTCAGAATTGTACCAAACTCGACTCAGACTGTAAAATTTTGACTTGAGGTTAGGTCTTATGTGTGTTATAGACTGATAGGCTTATGTGATAATGTGTTTAGGTTATTTTATATATTGTGATGATATTATTCTAATTTGTATATCGATATTATTTATATATTAGGTTCAGACAAAGATTATTAATTGCATAGCGGTAATCAACGGTTCAGGTAAGTTTTACTTAACTCTACTTAGAGTTGTTTTATTCAGATATACTTATGGATAATTATTGCTGATTGCCATTGTAGAATTGTACTCTGTACATATTGGATGTATAAGTAAGGTATGAAAGGCTGATCACCTTTATTACCATTCGGTCCAGATATATTTCTTCATGTTTAACACTTGTTCAGTCAAAAGTTTGTTCGTGCTAGTTCGCAATTATATTGTTGAATTATAGCCAGCTTATTATTCAAATCCTTTTAATCATGATATATCGTTAAATTATTGAACTTAAACTTGTTGGGCAACCTTCATAATCACCCTTGCTATATCATGTTAAACATTGCATATTAAGACGAATGTGTCGGATACAAGGAAAGGTTAAAGATAGTCCCAACTTAAAGTTAATGTGTACGATTAGATTTGTAATAGTATTATATGATAATAATGTTATGTGTTAGATAAGTTATGAATTGTGTATTTAGTGAAGGTTGCTCGACCTTGGAGAATAGTGTGTAAAATATATTGTATAAATAATTTATGTTTCTATCTTCCACAAATAGTAATAGTGATAGAATGATTGAACCGGATCCGTGGTGATTCGGGACCCGGATTCGAGGCCCTCACAGTTGGTATCAAAGTTGTAGGTTATGAACCTTAGGTAGGAATACCTGAGACTAATAATCGTAATGATTAGGATAAGTACTAACTCACATAGAGTTAGTGGGTCGGTAAGATTCAAAGACGAATCTTGGCGAGTTATAAGATACAGAGTTCCCTAACTCTGATAATAAAGTTGAACAGTAGTGATGAATAGATAAAGTCTAAAAGACTAAAAGAATCGGAATAGGAGATCGTAAAAAAAATGATCAAGACATAGAAATGAATCGTAATATATACGATGAGATCAGCCCGTGATCAGATAAGGTTATAGTATGGAGAAGGATCAAGCGAATGATTGAACAGCTTACAGCAAGATTACTGAGCGTCAGTTGTACTATGAATTGGTACATATTCAAGAAAGGATTATGAATACGAGTTGAATAAAATTCATATTGAGAAGGGAGTTAGAATTAAGTGGGGATTTCAATTGAGGATTCAGGTCAGCAGATAAGTTGTATGATTCCTTGTATGGGCGGGGAATTGTATGAAAGTAGTATGCACACAAGCCAATCATGTTTGATGATAAAGCATATACTTTGTAACAATCTTATTCATTTATTAATAAAAAGTATTAATTTATTAAAGGCTTTTAATTATCTACATGATGTTATTTTATAATGTGTGATAAACCCATAGTTTTAAGCAATGCTTTTGGAATAATGATGATGATCATTCTAATGAGATCTAAATTCTTAGAAAGCTTAAAACTAAAATAGTTCCCAATCATTGAATTACTAAATTGGGGATTAGTGAATCCGGATAGATTGGTACATATGTTGCTTGCTCATTGGATGAGGATGATTGATCTCATGATCATTTGTGTGGAGACACTAAAGCAATTATGTAGGTGCTTATTAGAGAATAAGTTCACTGAACGTGGCTCGCTAAGAAATACCTAATGGAGTTTTACTTGCCTGTCAATAGGAATTCCTGTAGTGATAGTAGTACAAGTGATCCTTGGACTTGAGATCATCATAGTATCTTGTGCAAGATGAATTATACTATGACTTATTCCTTAAGACCCTTAGGGTATATCAAAGGGTATGCTTGTATATAATAAGTCGTACATGGAGATAATGTATGATCAATAAAAAATCTACCACTTCTAATAAAAGAAGAGAAATGTCCTATGTGATTCGATAAATAACAACCTAGTAGTCATTGGCTAAGGCAGAATGAAATTAGAAAGGAGTTTCTAATTTGCATTATTTGGTGTTATGCATTAAGAGTCGAAATACATAAAATTAAATAAAATAAGACTTGACAAAAATTTCATGTCTTATATTTAATTGGGACATTGTATGGTAGAAGGATTGAATTGTACGGTAACTATTTACTCAAAGATTCTTTTATGATTAATGTTAAAATTTATATTATTTGAAAAGTCGTTGATCGCTAGGGAGGCTTATCCCTATTGTAGAATAAATATTATTTATTTAAATAAATTAATTATTTAATTTATTTATTTAAATAAGATTAAAATTATTCTAATTATTTTATTCACAACCGGTTTAATATGGAGAACCTAAAGGGTCACACCATAAAAGGAAGAATAATTATTTAAGAAGTTAATGGCATAATCGTAATAATATGTTAAGTATATTTAATTTAATCTATGGTGATAGAATAAATAGCTTAATGTTTATTATTTAATATTTTAAAAATATTAAATATAAATTAATAAGAGGAGTCTTATTAATATTATTACAATTATTATTATTTTAATTTCTAAAAGAGTTTATGAATTAATTTAATATAAGTACTATCATTTATTTCTAATAGGATTAGGAGGGAAAATTAGTTAAAGGAGTTTAATTAATTATCCCCAATAAGATTAGGGAGCCCATTTAATTAAAAGAGTTTAATTAAATAAATAATACCTTATTTTTAATTAAATAGGGTTACCTGATATCTTTATAAGGTGAGTCTTATATCAGATATCGATATACGCAATTTCAATAGTTGGAGAGTACGTTCTTTTTCTATAGAGATAGAAAAATAGGGTTTAGCCAACCACCCTTCTTCTTGAATATTTCTTCTTCCTTGGTGGATCACCTCTAGAGGCCAGACACTTGGGTGCCTAACGTTGATCAAAGGAACCAAACCCAGTGGATTCAAGTTGAATGCGAAAAAGATTGGAGGTGAACTTGTACCTAAGGAAGCTCGAATCTTCAAGGATATGATTCTTGTTCTTCATATTTTTGTTTAATTAATAATTGTGTATAAAGGGTGATCCAGGTATATGGTTCATAAAATTTTAAAACTCTGATTTTCCACGTTTTCGCTTATTTTGTGTAATTTGATTGCGTTCATGAATATTACAAACCTAACAGTGGCATCAAAGCCAAACCTTTATGCGAATTATTAATTATTTTAATTTGATATGTATATTGATATGCGTTTAGAAAAATTTAATTGGGCATAATTTTATTGTATAAAATTTATAAAAAAAATACGAAATAGTTGATTTCGCTCTTGTACTTCGAAATTCACGTGATTGTAAGTAATCATCGTTAATATTATATAATATTATAATAACTTTTGAATCATGGATTGTTACTGTATATCACGCGGAGCAAGGTTGATTCATGGATATATATATATATATATATATATATATATATATATATATATATATATTGTTATGGTAATGCCCATGTGATTTTAATAGATCACCTGATTCACGTGATATACTTGGGAGTAATTCAAAATGATCCAGGATTTGAGTGATCCTATTGCAGGGATGCTGTAATATTATATATTTTATTGTTTTTTCAAAAATCGATCCTGTGTTATTATATATGTGATAAGGTATACACGGTTGCTAATTCGGTAATATGAATAATATACATATATATATTATTCTTAATTATTTTATAATTAATATAAAAGTTTATTTTAATTTTAAAATAAAAGGTTTATTTTAATTTTAAAATAAAAGAGTTTATTTTAATTTTAAAATTGAAATTTTATGCTAACTATTTAGTGTTGGAATTAGATTCCATGATAATTAATTGAAGTTAAAATTGGATTTCATGTTTTTTAAAATAAAAGAGTTTATTTGAGAATAGGAAAGTGAATCTATGTTTCCTTAAATAAATGAGTTTATTTAGATATGGAATAAGATTCCATATTATTCAAAATAAATGAGTTTACTTGTGAATATGAAAGAAAACTCATGTTTCCTTTAATAAAGGAGTTTTTTTTTTACTTGGAATTGGATTCCATAATTAATTAAAATAAATGAGTTTATTTTGATTAAAATAAAATAGTTTATTTTATTCAAAATAGGATAAATTAAAATAAAATGAGTTTATTTTGATTTAAATTTGGATTAAAATAAAGGAGTTTATTTTGATTCAAAATTAAATTTTATGCTAACTAAATTTGTCCATTAAATGATATCAATATATATTGAATGTTATTTATTGATGCATATGGTGATGTGTATGATAATAAATGAGATTGATTATGGACTATTGACCAATGTGATTGAATTTTATTTTAGTTGGGTGCATGCATGTATGGGTTATATTAAATGGGGTATGCGTACCTCGTCTTCTCTAATTTTTTCTTAATGTAAATTCTAATTCCCTCCTATGTACTTCTCCTTGACTGCTGATCAAGGTTTCTATTTATTTTAAATAGTTTTGTAATAGGATTAGTTAGAATTATTGTGAACAATTGGAGATCAAGGAGCAAGGAGCGCTTGAAGACCTGTTTGTAATGGAGCACGGGTTTAAATGTAATAGTTATATTTAAATATTAATTCTTGCACCCCTAGGGTTTGACCTTTTGGTTCACTTGGTGGCTCTAGTGAACAAAACTAGAATAAAAGTCCATAATCAATCTAGGTAGAATATAGTTTTCTATATGTGCATGCTTATACTATATATATTATATATTATGCAAACATGCTTCACATGTTAATTAATATGACGCGTATTATATATATATATATATATATATATATATATATATATATATATATATATATATATATATATATATATGTGTGTGTGTGTGTGTGCATGGGCGCATGCGCGCTAAACAAGATGAGACAAATTAATAACAAACCCCTCAAATATTTTATATTAAGTTGTAACGTTCAAAGATATTTGGAATATCGAACGTCGCCTTCTAGCATGATAGAAACAATAGAGTATTGAATATTTAATATGAGTTTGTTGTGCACACACAAGGCAAGTATTAAATATTTAAGATGTTGTTTTTATTACGTATGATGTTTATAAGGAATTGAACATTACTACTTTGTTGTGCACACACAAGGGCTGTAGTTTTCTCTTCACTTATATGGAAATGCTGGGTCTGACTTAACTTAAATCATTTTAGGTCGGATGTGCACACACTTGACCATTATGATTTCAGAGGCAAAATATAAGGAGTTACATAATTGTTGTAATTGACAAGAGTTGTTTACCTATTTATTTATATATAGTTTGTTGTGCACACACAAGGCTATATACATTTGAAATGAGATCCTTATTCTCACTAGCATATCTTTAATTAGATATTGCCGAACTATATATATTGAGGGTAATATAGTTTGAAGAAAATAGTTAGAGATACCAATTTAAAACAAGGCCTAATTTATTTTGGTAATTAATAAAAGAATGTATGCTAAAATGTTGTTAATTACAAATTCAGTTATAGAATTTTACAATGTCTAAATTATTATCACTGCGAAGCATATTAGATGTTATTTAACCGGATCGTATTAAACGGATTGGTTAAGAAAATTGAGAAAAGTTCTCACGGGTGAAAAGTTATCTTATGTCCTTAATACGCGTATCCCTGGTTGCAGACAATGCCTCTGAGGAAGAGATTGCTACTTTTAGAAAGTGGCAAGATGATGCACAGTTGGCTCAATGCATCATGCTCGCATCCATGAGTAACGAGCTTTAGCGTCAGCACGAAACTATGGATGCTCCTACTATACTCCTGCACGTCAAGTAGTTGATGGTGAGGAAAGTAGGACTAATTGATATTATATATCTAAGGAGCTCTTCCGATCTAGAATGACCGATGACACTATAGTACAGACAAAAGTCCTTAACATGATCAATTTGATTGAACAATTAGGACAACATATTTTGTCATGGATGGAGAGTTGAGCTAAGATTTGATCTTGCACTCACTCCAGGACTCCTTTCACAATTGTTGTGAATTTTTCATATGAACAAGCTAGATATCAGCCTCGCTGATTTGCTTAACATGATGAAAAATGTTGAGTCACTTTCCAACCAAGAAAGACCAAGTCTTACTGGTAGGGGCCAAAGGATCTTTTAAAAAGAAGAACGATTCAAAGAAGGTAAATAGAAAGGCAAAAACAAAGGATAATAAGAACAAAACTGATACGGATAACAAAGGAGTTTGCTTCCACTGCAATAAGTCTGAACACCGGAAAAGAAACTACAAGAAGCATCTTATAGAGGCTAACCAGAAGAAGCTTAGTTAAGCTTCGGTTACAAATACAGTTTTGTTCATGATTGAAATAAATTCTTTTTCTTAAAGTCAAGGTTCTACTTGGGTATTGGATACCGACTTTGGTTATCATAAATATAGATTTATAAAGGACCAAGCAGAAGTAGAAAGCTAAACAAAGATAAGTAATCATATGTATGGGAAATGAAGCAAAGGTTGCTGCATTAGCCATAGAAACTTATAGTTTAGCATTTCCTACGGGCAAACCTATTAAGTTAATAAGTTGTTATTGTATTCCAGTTCTCCTTAGAAACATTATTTTTATTTTGTTGTTGGACAATGAAATCTTTGGTATTATATTTAAGAACAATTGTGTTCTATTTATAATAATAATATTTTGTATAGAACTGGAATATTACTTAATAGATTTTGTATACTTGACTTACGTGAAAAATTATTTTGCAAGTTGAACAAACTAG
This sequence comes from Panax notoginseng, assembly GCA_016801055.1. Classification (NCBI taxonomy): domain Eukaryota; kingdom Viridiplantae; phylum Streptophyta; class Magnoliopsida; order Apiales; family Araliaceae; genus Panax; species Panax notoginseng. Next base: position 81,162,319 of record CM029018.1, read on the forward strand.
TATAAGAAAATGAGATAATCATTCAAAGAGTTGAATGATTGTATTTGATGAAATACAAGTGTGAATTATTTGAAAGGTTAAAAGAGTTTAAAAGTGAAATTAATTGAAAAGCTATTAGAATTCTTTGATTAGATCAAGGAATGAATACTTGTGCAATAAGTTTCTAGATCATCTTAAATGATTTTCTCAGAATGGACGCCTTTTGATACACAATAATTGATTAATGCATCTGAAAAGAAAAAATTGTACCTTGTGGGACATGGTGCGATCCATAATGATTTTACCGACATTCCAGTATCCTTCTGGGATAATGTCCTAGAAATGGCTGCATATCTACGAAAAGGTAACCTCAAAATCCAGCCCCAAGACTCCATAAAAGTTATGGATAGGGAGGATTCCTAATCTTAAGTATGTTAAGATAAAGGGTTGTCCAACTTACGTGAACAATGTTTCAAAGGATAATCTTGGAACAAGATTTGACAAATACAGATTTATGGGACATCCTAAAGTAAGTTTAGGTTCTATGTTCTATAATCATACTTAGCAAAAGGTGTTTGTTGCGAAACACGCTACCTTCTATGATAAACACCTTTATCTTAGAAGGTAGCGTGTTTCGCAACAAACACCTTTTGCTAAGTATGATTATCATTGAAGGGGCTAGTGGGAGGATAATATATCTTGAAGAGTTTAAAAACCACAAAATACTATAAGTCAAATAGGAGGAACCTGTAGATAGACCTATTGTACCACAACCGAATCATAAATCTGGAATAATACCGAAGATACCTAACAGGTATGGATTCATCATAGATGATGATGATGAGGTACACATCATAGAAGATGATGATCCAGTTACATACGATGAGGTAAGAGTTGTAGACACTCAGAGAAATGGATTGAAGTAGGCTTCTCAAAAATGAAACATTCGTTTTGATAAGACAATCAAAAGAGTTTGATTTTATCAAAAATAAGAATGAACCTAGTGTGTACAAAAGGGTCAGTGGTAGCACTGTGACATTCCTAATATTATATGATGATATACTATAGATAAGGAATGACATACTAATGCTATAATCAGTAAAGATGAAGTTGTATAAACATTCCTCCATGAATGATTTGGGAAAAGTATCTTAATTGGGGATAAAATCTATATAGATAGATTTAAGAGGATGCTCGACTTAACCCAAGAAACGTATATTCATTTGATGCTAAAGTCATTTAGTATGACAAACTCCAAGAGATGTCTAATGTTGATGAGTCATGGAGTGTATCTCTCTTAATAGTCTCCACAGACTCCTGAAAAGAGAGATCGCATGAGATAATCATGTATGCAATGAAATATACGAGACCTGATGATGATCAGTCATATTCTGGAGAAGTTCACTGTGAGTCAGTAAAAAATATCTTAAAGTACTTTACCGGCACTAAGGATGTGATCATATTTATGGTGGGTCTAAATTAAAACTAGAGGGCTTAACAAACTCAAGTTTTTTTTCCAGACAGACCAAGACGACAGAAAATCCACTTTAAGGTAAAGCGTTACCTTGAACGGTGGTGCTGTGAAATTGGAAAGGTTTCAAACAGTAAAGAGTTGCTGGTTTAGTGATAAAGACAAATTATATAGCTATAAATGAAGTTGCAAGTTGATTGTTTGGATAAAAGTTCATAACAGAACTAGGAATAGTTCCTACGTCTCATCTTGGATCTAAACATGTGTTGTGGCACTTTCATTTGATTATAAGAATCATTGAAAGATGGAAAATCACTATAGAGATAGTGAACTCTCAAGAACAACATTACATATCCATTAACTAAAGCTTATCCAACAACAAGATAATCATCACTTAGAGAAGAAGGGTATGAGATACCATGGTGATTGGCTTTAGTGCAAGTGGGAGATTGAAAGTAGTATGCACACAAGCCAATCATATTTGATGATAAAGCATATACTTTGTAACAATCTTATTCATTTATTAATAAAAAAGTATTAATTTATTAAAGTCTTTTAATTATCTACATGATGTTGTTTTATAATATGTGATAAACTCATAGTTTTAAGCAATGCTTTTAGAATAATGATGATGATCATTCTAATGATATCTAAATTCTTAGAAAGCTTAAAACTAAAATAGTTCCCAATCATTGGATTACTAAATTGGGATTACTGAATCCGGATAGATTGGTACATACGTTGCTAGCTCATTGGATGAGGATGATTGATCTCATGATCATTTGTGTGGAGACACTAAAGTAAGTATGTAGGTGCTTATTAGAGAATAAATTCACTGAATATGGCTCGCTAAGAAATACCTAATGGAGTTTTACTTGCCTGTCAATAGGAATTCCTGTAGTGATAGTAGTACAAGTGATTGTAATGCCCCGAAATCCGGTCTATCTTCACACTAGGATTACGTACGTCACGAGTACATCATGCATCCAACATACATCATTATATACTGAAATATAACGACATACACTCTCAAATCCCAAGTTCTGGAAACCTTATAACCTTTTTTATTACAAATATTAATGAATACATTATTCATTTCATTTTACAAAAGTGACTTTTATCCGCCACCAAGGATACATAACAGTTATTTAAACTAGTCTACAATTCAATTTCTTATTTTTACATTATAAGTCTTCACTTGATCTTCTCGCTCATTCACCTTCTGAATAGTACTTCATCTGGATATCGTCAGCTTGATCTTTACGGGATCTTTAAGTTCTTCTAACCTTATTCGCTGAAAATTATTTTTCATTTAAAGCAAGTGTGAGCATTCAATTACCCAACAAGTCATAACAGTTGAACAAATAACTTCAGAATTAAAACATTTCTTTAGAACTTCTATAACCGAAGAAAGGTTATGAAGCAGCTTAAATAATAGGAATAGTCTCGATTCCTATCATCTTAAAACATCAGTCATTTTCACTTTGAAATACTTTCATTCTTCTACTCAGAACTCGTCCGTAATTCGGTCATCCGAACTCAGAACTCGTTCATTCTTGAGTCCACGACTCACGTTTTCTATGTTCTTTTACTTTCTTATGAAACTCTACCCACTCGGGTTCATTTACAAACTTTCTAATTCTCGTTTGTCTTTTATGAAATTTTTGCCATAACTTCATTATAGCTAAGTTTTAATCCGTTCTTCATGAATGTTTCTACCATTCCTAACCAAGCAATACACATCTAACTTATACGCGATGGTTTTAAACTTGTCCATCAACAACAATTATCCTACCATGGTTTTAAATTTGTCCATCAACAACTTTCTTCATGTTCTTCGCATGTTCTTCGTGTTCTTCGTTCGTTCTTCATTTTAATCGATATTTTGGATTATGATTTCACTTTTTATTGGAATTTGATGTTAAAGAGCATCATTCCTTACTTATTTCACCTAGTTATTCATATAATCCACTCGGATCGTTCTAATTCATTACGAATCTTAAGAAATTTATTTACTAAACTTTAAATTCTTATTTCTTCATTTTCTTATGATTTCAACCATATGAAATCATTCCAATCTTCTTTTACTTCTTAATCCTATTAAGTTATGTTTTCAAACATAGAACTTAAAGAAATTTAAAAAGAGACTAAGTTTCGAATTACCGTTCTCCTTTAATCTTTTCCCGTCGGACAAAGTTTGCACATGAGCAAGCTCTTCCTCCTCCTTCTCCTTCTCATTCGACCTCTCTCTCTCAAATTGGAGGATTTTCAAAATCCCAAACTAAAGAGCTCAAGCTTCCTATTTATAGAATTTCCAAGCTAGGGGTATTTTAGTCATTTCGCCCCCTAACCTCCTTACTATTCATACCTCCTTACTACACCTCCTTACTATTCACGTAGCTTCCCTTGGAAGCTTCGTGCTATCGCCTTTCGATTTTCGTCCGACAGTTCGAAAACTGCGATTCTCGGAATCCAAATTTTTTTAGATTTTTCGTCTTTCCTTTACCGACAAATTTTTACGTATTCTTCAGATCTTCAAAAAATTAAAAAACACTTTTCGACGTTGAACGTTTTCCTTCACATTTTACCTTAACGTAGCTAAACGAGTGAAAAGTACATAGCAGTACTTTTCGTCATTTTTATTTCGTCCGATTTCTGCACACTTTTCGAGAAAAACTTTTATCTGTTTACTTAACTTTTCACAACATATTATGGTCAAATCTTTCGACGAAATGTCATTTCGACATACCGAACTCTCGGAATGGCCTAGGTTATTCAAACCCTAACCCTTAGGGTTTCGTCGGGTGAATAGTGCCTATTTCGTCTTTTTCATCGAAAAAATATTTTGTTCCCGGAAAACTTTTATTTTCGTCTTGAAAATTCTTATTCTTTCAGTCTAGCTCGTAGCCAGAATACTCCCGACTTATAATCATCCTAGGTAATAGAACGATTAATAAACACATAGCACATAATAGTATTAATAAGAATTCATTTTATTAATAACTAATTCTTTAAACCTAAATTCAGGATAATCCAAAATTTCGGGTTGTTATAGTAATCCTTGGACTTGAGATCATCATAATATCTTGTGTAAGATGAATTATACTTTGACTTATTCCTTAAGACCCTTAAGGTATATCAAAGGGTATGCTTGAGTATAATAAGTCGTACGTTGAGATAATGTATGATCAATAAAGAATCTACCACTTCTAGTAAAAGAAGAGAAATGTCATCTATGATTCGATAAATGGCAACTCAGTAGTCCTTGACCAAGGCAGAATGAAATTAGAAAGAAGTTTCTAATTTGTATTATTTGGTATTGTGCATTTAAGAGTCGAAATACATATAATTAAATAAAATAAGACTTGACAGTAATTCCATGTCTTATATTTAATTAGGACATTGTATGGTGGAAGGATTGAATTGTATGGTAACTATTTACTCAAATGTACTTTTATGATTAATGTTGAAATCTATATTATCTAGAAAGTCGTTAATCGCTAGGGAGGCTTATCCCTATTGTAGAATAAATATTATTTATTTAAATAAATTAATTATTTAATTTATTTATTTAAATAAGATTAGAATTTTTCTAAATGATTTATTTACAACCGGTTTAATATGGAGAACCTAAAGGGTAACAACATAAAAGGAAAAATAATTATTTAAGAAGTTAATGGCATAATCGTAATAATATGTTAAGTATATTTAATTTAATCTATGGTGATAGAATAGATTAAATAGCTTAATATTTATTATTTAATATTTTAGAAATATTAAATATAAACTAATAAGAGGAGTCTTATTAATATTATTACAATTATTATTATTTTAATTTCTAAAAGAGTTTAGGAATCAATTTAATATAAGTACTCTCATTTATTCCTTAGGAGGGAAAATTAGTTAAAGGAGTTTAATTAATTATCCCTAATAAGATTAGGGAGTCCATTTAATTAAAAGAGTTTAATTAAATAAATAATACCTTATTTTTAATTAAATAGGGTTGCCTGATATCTTTATAAGGTGAGTCTTATATCAAATATCGATATACGCAATTCCAATAGTTGGAGAGTACGTTCTTTTTCTATAGAGATAGAAAACTAGGGTTTAACCAACCACCCTTCTTCTTGAATATTTCTTCTTCCTTGGTAGATCACCTCTAGAGGCCAAACACTTGGGTGGCTAACGTTGATCAAAGGAAGGAACCAAACCCGGTGGATTCAAGTTGAACGCGAAAAAGATTGGAGGTGAACTTGTACCTGAGGAAGCTCAAATCTTCAAGGGTATGATTCTTGTTCTTCATATTTTTGTTTAATTAATAATTGTGCATAAAGGGTGATCCGGGTATATGGTTTGTAAAATTTTAAAACTCTGATTTTCTACGTTTCCGCTTATTTTGTGCAATTTGATTGCGTTCTTGAATATTACAAACCTAACATTGTACTTGGTGTAAAAACCACTTAGTTTCTGGCAATGATAATCATTGAAATGTTTGTGTCGCGCTATTTGCTATATGCATATTAAGAGGGTGATTCCTTTCTCATGTGTATAACAGATAGATAGGTTATAGGTAGAGAATATAAGGTTAAGTACGAGTTCTCAAAACTCATACTTATGTGACATTCTTAATCCATAGTTATATGAAATGTTTATGAACCCCTCAGCGAATGGACGCCAAAGGTCTAACTAGGACAAGTTCTTAAACTCATATGATTGTGGCAAGTTCATGAACTCATAAGTGTGGTTTGACGAACTTGGTATATTTGTGTGTAAAGGGAGTATGGAGGATAATAGGAATAGATGAATTACTAAGCAACTGATTATTAGTGAAGACATAAGTTTTCCAAAACTCCTAGCTATGCTAGACTTCGAAATTTTGATATCAAGCTAAATACGCACTATGTGCTTTTGAAAAAAAATAAAAAATAAATATAGACTCGTAATCATTTTTGGAACGGTTTAAAGTATAGTCTATGCTACTTGTTTCAGCTAGACGAAGATGATTTGAAATATCAAAATATATTTTTATTTATCACTCTTGTACCATGTAACCTGGTGCAGAGATGAAAAAACTTAATAGAGTTATAAATACAAGAATACTTAGTGTGAATTTGATCTAAAACTCATTGTTCCACTATTGTATGATGTGTTATGACAAAGTCATATAATGACGGCATCCTCAAACGGACTGTTAATACAGTACGATATCATGACGTCATTCTCAAAAATATTTTCAAAAATTTTAAGACGCCAACGGGGTTTGGCTACACTTAAATAATTTGATTAAATTGAATTATTGATATGAGTCTACGATATTCGATTCATCTAGACTAATGTTATGAAAACTCTAAGTGTTCATTGAAAGAAATTTACCCAAACCAAATTATTTTGGTGCGGAATCCATTAAGACTGAGGTAAAAAATTTGTCCCTATGGCAGAGACGAGAAACAGATTCGACCAACAGTACTTAATAAGTACAGGGCATATCAAGCTAATTACCCACTATGTCCGTAAGTTATTACGGTTACGAATAAATTTTGTGACGCCCCCAAATCTGGGTATCTTCCAACCCGACAGATGGTGCTACACGGTGCTACAGTTCACATAAACATTCAATTGAAATACCTCAAAAGAACAGATATGTCTTATATATATAAAAAGAATATTTACATTCCCCAGGTTCTTTACAACCAATACATTTGTCTTTGTCATAATATCAAATATTATTCTTACAAAACTTATACTATTACATATGTAATCTACGGGTTTGCCTTCGCCTTCCCTTTATCCTTGCCGGATCCATCAGTCCGTTCTGTCTTAGCTGCATTCATATGGTTCAAGCAAGAATGAGCCTAACTAGCTCAGCAAGTACAACAATTCTAGTAAAATAGCATGCCTGAAAAATAGGAATCGTATATCTTAAATAACTGAACAATAGTTACGAAGTACTATTGATAATTCAAAATAGCACTTCTTTTTATTCAAAATGTTTTACAACAACAATATTCAGTAAAACATCAATTCTGTTTCAAGACTGTAAGCATTTCATAAGTACTTTAAAAAAGGACGTCCCGACACTAAGTCCGTAAGTCCGACATAGCTTACGAGCACGTCTAGGTGATCAGCCTATAGTACTCTATGTTGATCAACACTACATCCATTAAACGTGTATACGTTTAAGTTGTGGCAACCTCACGTGCCTGTCGTTTGACGACAAAACAATTTAGCATACTCAGACTACTTTTGAAAACCACAACAATATTAGTTTGGTAAATCCTTATCAACACTTGATAGAATAACATAGCATTCTTCTAGTCGAAAGAATTGGCTTTAACTTTCTCAGACATAACTCATGCAAAGAATACATGAATCACAAAGACCTGTCCAGATCGAACTGGAACAAGGGTTAGAGTACATGCCTTTAGCGTCTGCTACAGTTTACAACACGTGCACTTTAGGTCCTTAAGTCTCTACAGTAGATGATAACATCACATAGCACATTAGGTCATGAATAAACATACATGGTTCCTAAAGAATCTTACCCTTCTTCTCAATCTAAATACATATTAGATTTGTTATAATTGGTTCCGGCGTTCCGTTACGTCATTCTTATGTTCATATGTAATTGACTTAACTTAACCCTAAGTGTTCATACTTAAAGCTTAATTATGTCTTAACAATGTTTCATTAAGATCTTTATTTAATTGCTTATCAATTACTCTCCATGCTTAACATGTAAACAATTTTCAATATCTAGGTCTTGAGGCTGGCGCTGCAGCGCCGACTTTTACACTTGGTTCCGCGCTACGGCGTCACCCATTATTGCCTAGAAACCGGACTCGGCGCTGCGACGCGAGTCCCTTTGTTAACTGTCGCGCTGCGGCAAGAGTTTACAGGGGCTGAGACTCACTTTGGCGCTACGACGCCGGCTAATTAGCTTGGAGTCGCGCCGCTGCGCGGACTCTGTGCCTTAGAAACTTTTGACAGATTTTTCAAATGATGAGATTCCCGGACTTGTAACTTCTTTGTTATAAGTCCGAATTGGCTCGTTCAAGAGCCTACAGTTCACAAATTATATACTTTATGTGTTCATGCAAGAATTTTATCTATTCGACTTCGTTTGCTAAAATTTTGCCTATTAGTCCATTTTTAACGAAAACGATAAACGTCCGTGAACGTTCAACGCTCGTTTCTTCGTTCTAGGTCGGAATTCGGCCATTTTTGAGTCCGCAACTCTATAATGCCAAATATGACTTGTCTCCATCAAAAACCAATGTTTCTGAGTTCAAATACAAAATACGACTTCCATTCCAAGAATTTCACGAATTCGACGATTATCGTCCAATCGTGTTAATTCCGGCAAAATTCCATTATTAGTGATTTGTTCATCATTCTAAATACATTCATTTCATTATCTAGACATCTCAACTTACATGTTACAACAACCTACATTCAAATTAGGTTATAGCTTAATTCTTATAAGTTCATAACTTACTAATTCTTCAATACATGATTTTCATTTCCTTATAACTTATTATTGGTTTAAGTCCTTTACTCAATGTTCTCACATCTTATCCAACATACTAATTCATATGACAATCATATGACAAGTTCATCATAATTTAATAACTTATTTAGGTTTAATTTACTTACGCATAACCTTATTCGGCTTAAGTCCATTGCTTATCAACTTCTCTTATGTTCTTAGCATCTAAGTTCATTAGATTACACTTCTCTTATTAACCTACCATAATAGAGATAAAAGAGACAAGATCAATTACCTTTGAAGATTACTTCTCTTGCTTTGGAAATCTACTAATGAAAGGTTAAGCTCAAAGTGCTTATTTGCTCTAACAATTAAGTTGTTTATGAGAGAGTGAAACTTGAACAATGAAAAATGTCTAGCAACTTCTTCTATTTATAGGAGAGCCAAGGTGAGGGCATCTTAGTCATTAATCACCCACCTCCTCAACTAACCTCCTTACTATTCATCTACTTAATCACTAAGTAATCTTGCTAGCCACTCATATTTCTTGCTCAACACAACACTTGATCATCACTTAAAGTACTTGGGCATCACATAAAGTGTTTGCCCACTACTACACCCATGGGTTGCCCCATGGATCCAATTCAACTAGTGGATCACCCTTTGGGCTTAGATCTTAATATAATCAACTTATCCTTTGGGCTTGCATTTATTAGTTTGGGCTTCATTTAATAAACACTTGGGCTTGATAATAAATCCCACCCATGTTTACATCTTTAAGCTTATGCACTTGCATAAGATACATACTCTACAATTTCATTTCATTATAAATTAATACTTCTCATTCTCAAATTAAGTCCGCATGCGAATTATTGCATTTTCCATACTTAGATTATTATTACATAATCCATCTCGCCTTGATAGTATAACGTTACGTACTTCTCGGAAGTTCAAAAATAATTCATGAGCGATAAATGATGAATAGTGTTTTTCGTAAACTTTCTCGGAAAACTTTTATTTTCGTCTTGAAAATTCAAACACTTTAATTCATTCACGTGGTTCAAATACTACGATGTTCCGACGTTTCTAGGTTATAGAACGACATACATTTTATTAACACATAATACTAACAAATAATATTATTTTATTCATTATTAATTCTTTCAAGTATTTTACAAAGGATCCAAATTTCTCGGTCGTTATATTCTTCCCCCCTTATAAAGATTATATCCCCATAATCTCGCCCTACATTACTCAAACAAATGAGGATAATCCTTCTTTATCTTCTCTTCCAATTCTCACATTGCTTCCTTGTCATCGTGGTTCTTCCATAATACATTTACCGACGATATTACCTTGTTTCGTAGAACTTACTATTTTCTATCGATGATTTGAATTGGCATCTCTTCGTATGTTAAGTCCTTCTCGATTTGAATAGGCTCAAATTCTATCACGTGCTTATAATCTAGTTTGTATGGACGTAGCACTGAAACGTGGAATACGATATGTATTCGCTCTAGGTCTGGAGGTAATGCTACCCTATAAGCTACCTCACCTACCCGTTCTAATACCTCAAAAGGTCCTATAAATCTTGGGCTTAGTTTTCCATTCTTTCCAAAGCGTATCTTTCCTTTCTAGGGAGATACCTTTAGAAATACGTACAAGCCTACCTCAAACTCCCTATTCTCTCGATGTAAGTCTGCGTATTTCTTTTGTCTGTCTTGAGCTGCTACGAGACGCATACATATCAACTTCACCACTTCCGCTGTTTGCTGTACCAATTTTGTTCCTAGCAATCGGCGTTCTCCCACTTCATCCCAATACAATGGTGTTCTTCATTTTCTTCCATACAAAGCTTCGTACGGTGGCATACCTATGCTTGCATGATAACTGTTGTTATACGCAAATTCTACTAATGGTAGATGATTATCCCAACTACCCTTGAAATCCATGACGCAAGATCTCAACATATCTTCTAACGTCTGAACTGTCCTCTCGTTCTGTCCATCGGTTTGTGGATGATACGCCGTACTCAACTTCAACTGCATCCCCAACTGCTCTTGAAGACTTCTCCAAAAGTTCGATGTGAATCATGGGTCACAATCTGACACAATCTATACTGGTGCTCCATGTCTGGAAATAATTTCCTTAACATATAGTGTAGCTAACTGATCTAAGTTATACTTAACTCCAATTGGCAAAAAGTGAGCCGACTTCGTCAACCGATCCACTATTACCCAAATCACATCATATCCCTTCTGAGTAGTCGGAAGTCCTACCATAAAGTCCATCGTGATATGCTCCCACTTCCACTTTAGAATCTCCAATGACTATAACAAGCCACTTGGTCGTTGATGTTCGGCTTTGACTCTTTCACAAGTCAAGCACCTACTCACATACTCCGCTATTTCTCTCTTCATATTCGGCCACCAAAAACTTTGTCGGAGGTCTTGATACATCTTAGTGCTACCAGGATGAATCGAGTACCTCGAACTGTGAGCCTCTTGTAACACTTGCTCCTTTAATTCTGTCTCATTTGGAACTCAAGTTCTTCCCTCAAATCTTAATAATCCCTCATTATCAAGACTAAACGTAATACCTTTTTTATTGGTCAACCGCTTCTTCATCTGGTCACACTCATCAGTTTTGAGCTGCACCAACTTGACTCTTTCTACGATAGTAGATTGAATCTCCGTCGCAAATAGTCTCTTCTATGCCTCACTTGGCAACTTCACTTCTATCTCCATCCTAGCCATCTCTGTTATTAACTCAGTTTGAGCTATTAACATAGACAACTTCTCCAGACCCTTTCTACTTAAGGTGTCGGCCACAACATTGGCTTTTCCAAGGTGATACAAGATTTCACAATCGTAATCCTTTATCAACTCCAGCCATCTCCTCTGTCTCATATTCAACTCCTTCTATGTGAAGATATATTTTAGACTCTTATGGTCTGTGTATATCTCACACTTTTCCCCGTAAAGATAATGTCGCCATATCTTTAAGGTAAACACCACCGCGGCTAGTTCCAGATCATGAGTAGGGTAAACTTTCTCATAATCTTTCAACTGCCTAGATGCATACGCAATGACCTTGCCATGCTCCATGAGCACGCAACCCAGTCCTTTATGCGAAGCATCGCTATAAACTACGAAATTTCCTGTGTCATCGGATAATGACAAAACAGGCGCTTCACTCAACCTCTTCTTCAGTTCTTAAAAATTGTCTTCACATTTCTCAGTCCATACGCACTTCACCGTTTTCCTCGTCAAGTTAGTCAACGGAGTAGCTATCTTTGAAAAATCCTGAATGAATCTCCAATAGTAACCCGCTAATCCTAGGAAACTCCGCACCTCAGTTGGCGTTTTCGATTGTTCCCAATTCATCACGACTTTCACCTTTGCTGGATCTACTGAAATCCCCTCATGGTCAATGACATGACCCAAAAATTGTACCTTCTCTAACAAAAATTCACACTTATTGAACTTCACATATAACTTCTCCATTCTTAATGTCTCCAACACTATTCTTAGGTGTCCAGCATGATCTTCTGGCTTCTTAGAGTAGAGTAGAATATCATCAATAAACACCACGACGAACTTGTCCAAATATTGTTTGAACACTCTGTTCTTCATATCCATAAATGCAGCAGGTACATTAGTTAACCCAAATGACATTACCAGAAACTCGTAATGACCATAATGAGTCCTGAGTGCCGTCTTTGGTACGTCTTCATTTCTAACCTTTAGCTGATGATACCCCATCCCTAAATCTATTTTAGAAAAGTACTTTGCCCCTTTCAACTGATCAAAAATATCATCGATCCTGGCCAATGGATACTTATTCTTTATTGTCAACTTGTTCAACTCTCGGTAGTCGATACACAGTCTTAACGATCTGTCCTTCTTCTTGACAAACAATACCGGTGCTCCCCACGATGAAACACTCGGTTGTATGTACTTCCTGTCTAACAGTTCTTACAACTGCACCATCAACTCCTTCATCTCTACTGGCGCCATACGATACGGTGCCCTGGAAACTGGTGCCGCTCCTGGCACAATATCTATTACAAACTCGGTCTCCCTATCCGGCGGAAGACCCATAAATTAGCTCAAAAATACATCCACAAATTCACTCTCTATAGGTATTTTTTCTATGGTCGCTCCCACTCTCTAGGTATCAACCACATGACACAAATAGCCTACACACCCCTTCCTCAAAAATTTCCTAGTTTGTGTCATGGTAAGACAACACGAACGTCCCGGCGATTTATTCCCATAAAATATTACATGAGATTGTCTTAATGTTTTAATATTTACGCATTTCTTTTGACAATCTATTATTGCCCCATGATTAACCAACAAATCCATTCCGAGAATTACGTCGAATTCTCCTAACTTTATTGGTATCAGATCTACCGATAATTTACAACCTCGTATGTCTACGCAATAACTCCTATGAATATCTTCTACAAGAATTATCTCCTCGTTTGATACCTTAATGTTTAAAGGTAAAGGCAACTTTTCGGGAAGTAATCCTAATCGTATAGCAAAATTACATGTGATAAACGAACAGGTAGCACCCGAGTCAAACAACATGTATACATTTAGGTCGTTGATCGGAATAATAACTGCGACTACGTCCCCCGAGGTCATCGCATCTTGGACGGTCATGTTAAAGGTACGGGCCATCAGCCTACCCGGCTGTGCTGGACCCCCAATAGTTAACTTACCACTATTGGCGCCCTTACTCTCGTTCGTCCCCTTCTTTGGGAAGTTCTTTGCCATGTGGTCAGTTAACCTACACACAAAGCATCCTTGGTTTTTCTTCGGACTCAAAAAGTTAGGCGCAATATGCCCCTCCTGTCCACAGTTATAACATACGGCCTTACCTTTGAAACAGACTCCTAAGTGTGTCTTACCACAGATTTTGCAGGCCTTCATTCTCCTTTTCGGGTCTCCTTGTTTCACTCCGGTATTCCCAGAGCTAACTACCTTCCTATTATAACCTTCGCCACTCATGCTGGCTCCTTCAATCTTCACTCCCCCATCCACCTTCCCCTTGTTCTTCTTATCCTTGTGGTATTGGCTTAACGCCTCGCTACCACCTTCGACAATTATTGCCTTCTCTAAAACGATTCCAAAGGAAGTACTTTGGAATACTGAAATGCAGTTATAGAGCCAGGGTTTCAAGCCCTGCTCGAACCGTCGAGCCTTCCTCACCTCAGTGTCCATTTGGTGTAGAGTGAACTTTGCCAGTTCATTAAATTTGGCGGCGTATTGGGGAACCGTCATGTCCCCTTGTTTCAAATCTAGAAACTGCATCTCCATCCTTCCTTGCATGCTCGTGGGAGTAGTTCTCGTAGAATATTTCCTTGAACCTCACCCACGTTAAAGCTTCTATCCCAGCCCTAGCCTTATTGGCCTCCCACCAAAAGTTGGCCTCTCCCTTAATCATATAGGTTGCAAAGGCAACCTTCTGGGCCTCATCAACATTTTCTATCACAAATGCTTTCTCGATTTCCCTCACCCATGTTTGGGCTTCGATAGGGTCTGTAGTTCCTTTGAACTCCGACGGACCCACACTCTTAAAGTCCTTAAATGTAGTAGTTCGTACTACACCAGGATTTACGGGGATGTTAGCCCCAGTTCTATTAAATGCTGCGTTTAATAGATTTACGAACTCCTGCATGGGGTTAACCGGACCTCCCTCCTATTGGTTTGTGTTCGCACCTTGATTACGTGGTACTCTTCTTGGCGGCATTTTGTTGTTACAATAAACACATATTTCGTTATTATTCATTTCCTGTCAGTTAGTTAATATTCAATGTTAAACAATAACTTAAAATTCATTACTCAACATTTTTCGAAAAAGAAAACTTATATTAATTCATTATAATATAATACTACATCAGTTACATTATACAGCCTAAGCTGAATAATTACTTTCCCGTCGTTACTTTCTAAAAATCGGGATTTACAAAAGACTACCCTTGATTATACAAAAGAGGGTTTTACGTCACTACTAGATACAAAAATATGTACATATCTAACTACTCTAGCTACTACTAGATCACATTTGCCCTAAGGCATTTTCAAAATCCGCCTTGGCAAGACCGTCGATAATATCACGACTGATAGTATGTCGCGTCAGCCCTGCCTCAACGGGATAACCGACTACCTGCAACTGGAAATCCTCATGAGAACTCCTATTGATAAAGGAAATTCTCCCTATCTTCTGCTTCTTGGTCTTTAGCTCCCCCCTGAGCTCAAAGATCTCCTATTTTAGCTCATGAACCTTGTCCTTAGCGAAAACCCTTTCATCATGTTCCTGCTCCCACATGGACTCCACGTCCGTCTTGTCTTCTATAACAGCTTGGAGTTCTCCCTTCAGCTCCTTAACCTCTTGACAATAGTGGATGTTCCTATCTATCACTGACATGAATAACGACATCATTGACTCCCCTGGAGCCATCTCTACTGCTATTGCTACGGGGTTGAAGGACACTACCTCCACTTCTTCTTCTATCATGCCGTCAAACACTGACATGAGGTCTAAACTTTCTGAGTCTCCAGACTCAACCACCACTATATCGGGATCTGTCGCTATGGGGCTCAGTATAATCTCTACCTGATTAACCGATTCTTCACTGACTACCTGTTCGTGTCTATTTTCTCCTAACATCTACAACAACACAAAAGCTTGATTAGTAAACGTTAGTAGAATAATAAAAACACATAACATATATAATGCATTTTTATAAGGCTAACTTCCATCTTTTATTCTTTGACTTTTCTTAAGGTTATGACTTAAGGTTTTATCTCCCCCCTTAAGTTTTATAACCTAATGCTTTGATACCAACCTGTGACGCCCCCAAATCCAGGTATCTTCTAACCCGACAGATGGTGCTATACGGTGCTACAGTTCACATAAACATTCAATTGAAATGCCTCAAAAGAACGGATATGTCTTATATATATAAAAAGAATATTTACATTCCCCAGGTTCTTTACAACCAATACATTTGTCTTTGTTATAATATCAAATATTATTCTTACAAAACTTATACTATTACATATGTAATCTACGGGTTTTCCTTTGCCTTCCCTTTATCCTTGCCAGATCCATCGGTCCGTTCTGCCTTAGCTGAATTCATATGGTTCAAGCAAGAATGAGCCTAACTAGCTCAGCAAGTACAACAATTCTAGTAAAATAGCATGCTTGAAACATAGGAATCGTATATCTTCAATAACTGAACAATAGTTACGAAATACTATTGATAATTCAAAATAGCACTTCTTTTCATTCAAAACGTTTTACAACAACAATATTTAGTAAAACATCAATTCCGATTCAAGACCGTAAGCATTTCATAAGTACTTTGAAAAAGGACGTCCCGACACTAAGTCCGTAAGTTCGGCATAGCTTACGAGCACGTCTAGATGATCAGCCTATAGTACTCTATGTTGATCAACACTACATCTATTAAACGTGTATACGTTTAAGTTGTGGCAACATCACGTGCCTGTTGTTTGACGACAAAACAATTTAGCATACTCAGTCTACTTTTGAAAACCACAACAATATTAGTTTGGTAAATCCTTATCAACACTTGATAGAATAACATATCATTCGTCTAGCTGAAAGAATTGGCTTTGACTTCCTCATACATTAACTCATGCAAAGAATACATGAATCATAAAGACTTGTCCAGATCGAACTGGAACAAGAGTTAGAGTACTTACCTTTAGCGTCTGCTACAGTTTACAACACTTGCACTTTAGGTCCTTAAGTCTCTACAGTAGATGATAACATCACATAGCACATTAGGTTATGAATAAACATACATGGTTCCTAAAAAATCTAACCCTTCTTCTCAATCTAAATACATATTAGATATGTTATTATTGGTTCTGGCATTTCGTTACGTCATTCTTACGTTCATATGTAATTGTCTTAACAATGTTTCATTAAGATCTTTATTTAATTGCTTATCAATTACTCTTCATGCTCAACATGTAAACAATTTTCAGTATCTAGGTCTTGAGGCAGACGCTGCGGCGTCGGCTTTTACACTTGGTTCCGCGCTGCGGCGTCACCCATTATTGCCTAGAAACTGGACTCGGCGCTGCGGCGCAAGTCCCTTTGTTAACTATCGCGCTGCGGCGCGAGTTTGTAGGGGTTGAGGCCCACTTTGGCGCTACGGCGCCGGCTAATTAGCTTGTAGTCGCGCCGCGGCGCGGACTCTGTGCCTCAGAAACTTTTGACAATTTTTTCAAATGATGAGATTACCGGACTCGTAACTTCTTCGTTATAAGTCCGAATTGGCTCGTTCAAGAGCCTACAGTTCACAAATTACATACTATATGTGTTCATGCAAGAATTTTATCTATTCGACTTCATTTGCTAAAATTTCACCTATTAGTCCATTTTTAATGAAAACGATAAACGTCCGTGAGCGTTCAACCCTCGTTTCTTCGTTCTAAGTCGGAATCCGGCCATTTTTGAGTCCGCAACTCTATAATGCCAAATATGACTTGTCTCCATCAAAAACCAACGTTTTCGAGTTCAAATACAAAATACGACTTCCATTTCGAGAATTTCACGAATTCGACGATTATCGTCCAATCGTGTTAATTCCGAAAAAATTCCATTATTAGTGATTTGTTCATCATTCTAAATACATTCATTTCATTATCTATACATCTCAACTTACATGTTACAACAACCTACATTCAAATTAGGTTATAGCTTAATTCTTATAAGTTCATAACTTACTAATTCTTCAATACATGATTTTCATTTCCTTATAACTTATTATTGGTTTAAGTCCTTTACTCAATGTTCTCACATCTTATCCAACATACTAATTCATATGACAATCATATGACAAGTTCATCATAATTTAATAACTTGTTTAGGTTTAATTTACTTATTTATAACCTTATTCGGCTTAAGTCCATTGCTTATTAACTTCTCTTATGTTCTTAGCATCTAAGTTCATTAGATTACACTTCTCTTATCAACCTACCATGATAGAGATAGAAGAGACAAGATCAATTACCTTTGAAGATTACTTCTTTTACTTTGGAAATCTACTAATGTAAGGTTAAGCTCAAAGTGCTTATTTGCTCTAACAATTAAGTTGTTTATGAGAGAGTGAAACTTGAACAATGAAAAATGTCTAGCAACTTCTTCTATTTATAGGAGAGCCAAGGTGAGGGCATCTTATTCATTAATCACCCACCTCCTCAACTAACCTCCTTACTATTCATCTACTTAATCACTAAGTAATCTTGCTAGCCACTCATATTTCTTACTCAACACAACACTTGATCATCACATAAAGTACTTGGGCATCACATAAAGTTCTTGCCCACTACTACACCCATGGGTTGCCCCATGGATCCAATTCAACTAGTGGATCACCCTTTTGGCTTAGCTCTTAATCTAATCAACCTATCCTTTGGGCTTGCATTAATTAGTTTGGGCTTCATTTAATAAACACTTGGGCTTGATAATAAATCCTACCTATGTTTACATCTTTAAGCTTATGGACTTGCATAAGATACATACTCCACAATTTCATTTCATTATAAATTAATACTTCTCATTCTCAAATTAAGTCCGCATGCGGATTATTGCATTTTCCATACTTAGATTATTATTACATAATCCATCTCGCATCGATAGTATAACGTTATGTATTTCTCGAAAGTTTAAAAATAATTCCCGAGCGATAAATGGTGAATAGTGTTTTTCGTAAACTTTCTCGAAAAACTTTTATTTTCATCTTAGAAATTCAAACACTTTAATTCATTAACGTGGTTCAAATACTACGATGTTCCGACGTTTCTAGGTTATAGAACGACATACATTTTATTAACACATAATAATAACAAATAATATTATTTTGTTCATTATTAATTCTTTCAAGTATTTTACAAAGGATCCGAATTTCTCGGTCGTTACAAATTTCCATATAACCTTTGCGAAAATGATGGACAATAGTCTATATAACCACTCAGTAAAATTTCAAAAATTTTACTCTTGTGAGAGGTGTATTGGGTAGCATGTGATGATGGGAATGAACAGTGTATGGTGTATGATGTAAGATAAATTTCGGGGATAAAATTATTAGAAGAAGGGGAGAATGTGACAACCCGAGAATTTAGAATTTTTTTAAAATATTAATTAATTGATTTAAGGTTCAATATTAGAACCTAGACAGAAAATAAGTATATGCGTTTGATATTTTTAAGAAGGAATTTTGAGGATTTCAAAATTCTGTAAAGGATTTTGGTGAATTATTCAGGATTATGGGTATACGTAAATATGTTATGTGTATTTGATATGATATGTGTACATGATGTGGTTAAGGGTCAAGGGTTGACTAGATAACCTATATCGGTGGCCAACCCTAATAGTATATATTAAGAATGTCAACGTTCGGTTAGTAAAATTCTTACGAATTACAAGAAACCCTAAACACCGGTTCTAGAAAATCCTAATTTCAGTTCCGGGAATCCGAAACCCTAATTCGGATGTTGAAAACCCTAATTTGGGAATGCAATGTTAGTATATGGTTTAAACATTATTAATAATAACCTAATTAGCGATAACCCTAATTGATTTAGAAAACCCTAATTTCTGGATTAGAAACCTTAATTTATAATTAGGGAAAACCTGATTGTTAGTATAATAATTTTAATGATAATTTATGAAACACTAATCCTAATTTTCAAGTTATGAGTAATTAGAAAACCCTAATCTAATTATGAAGTCTAATTTCTAAATTAGAAAATTATTTTTCTATTAGAAATCATAATTTTTGGGTTATAAACCCTAATGTAAAATTATGACCCTAATTGCTAAATTAACAATTTTAATTAGGAAATAATAATCCTAATTAGCAAGATTGAATTTATGATTACGAAATCTTAAATATAATTATAGAATCCTAATTATAATTTAGAAATATTAATTTTATTTTTGAAAGCCTAATTTGGAAATTCTAGAATTTAATTTTTTAAACCCTAAGGGTTCAAACCCTTAACCCTAAGGGGTTCAAACCCTAAACCCTAAGGGTTGGGACAAAAGACCATGTTGCCATTAAAATAAAAATCAAAATGACATTTTTGCCTTTAATGCATTATTTATTAGGTTGCTTGTAGATCTAACCCTAAATAAGTTGGTGAGCAACCCTAGCCTATCCATGTGCAATATATTAAACATATTAGCCATCTAAATGCCAGCTAACTCATTACATTTATAATTTATAGAGATTAAAGAGAGAGAAAATGCCACTTTCATTTTTCATTTTCACCAAGACACCATCTCTCATAAATTTCGGGACTTAGAGTGAGAAAGAGAAAGAATGAAAGCTAAGAACATTTCATAGCTTGCCTAGATCAGGAATCAGAAGTCAGAATCCAAGATCAAAGCATCAAAGTGGTCGGAATTGATCTGGGTTGTTAAATCCCAGATCCATAACATCAAAATGATCGGAATTGATGATTTTAGAAATATGGAAAAATGTTGAAATATGGCCTGATAGCCATATGCCAGGGCCTCTAGATCTTTATCTGTTAGTTGTTTAGTGTGTTTTAAGTTATACATTTGTTCTTTGTCATGTGGACTGTAATCTGGAACTTGAATCATGGTCATACCATGTCTAGATCGCCAGATATAAGCAGTCAAACAGGGTTGACCGATCACAGAATCTGTTTCTGGGTTACCCAGATTTTTCCAGAAAGTCTGACATGCATTTTGATGGCCTCTGATCTTGCTGCTTGTAATGATTTAGGCCATGTTGTTGTATTCCATTTGTAGACTATGACAACCCGAAAATTTATAAAATCTTGAATGATTAGAATAAATGTTAAAGAATAAAACCTAGAATAGAATTTGAGGATTTATTTAAAATTTTTAAGTAAAATCTAATGGCTTGCTATTCGAATGAGAATAGAGAAAATATGGGTTACAAAATTCCAAAACCCTATAAATGAATTGATATATATTTGAAAGAATATTAAGAATAAGGTATTATGATACCTGTAAAATTTGATGTGAATTGAATAAGTATAAAGTCGTTAGTTAATACGATTAGCAATATAAATGGAGTAACTTAAAACTCAAAATTTGAGTTAGAGATAGAATTTTGAAGCACATACTGCTCGGTTGCGTCCGGAACATCAGGTTTAGTCAAAATGGACAATAAACACAAAATGTGTAAGAGTTGACTTTTTGGTCAAAGTCAACAATTGACTTTTTACGAAGAAAAGTCAAAATTAGTGTGAGAAATGAAATATGTTATGATTATGTGAATTATGTGTATGATTAAATAAATATACATTATATAATGTGAATACATTTATTTTGTATATAAAAGTGAATTAAGAGTTAAGTTATATAACCTAATATATATTAGGTGTGCTAATCAAATAACCTAAGAGGTTATAATATGGGAGAATATTAGTATATGAATATATATACTAACATTAAGAGATTTATTTTATATATTTCAAAATAATTAATTTTATAACCAAGTCTAATTGGGTGATGAAATTAAAAAGGCATAAGTAAGGAATTTAATTTCTAGTGTGAGAAATAAAAACCCTAATTAAATTATTAGGGTAAAATAGAATTAAAAGTATTGGACTTTAATGATATCATAGCCCAATAATTTAAATAGAGTACAAGAGAATTAAATTTAATGGACTAAGGAAGTTATATTATTTAAACAAGCTCAATTAATTAATTAAGCATGAGACTTGTAGATAAAGTGATTAAGGGTAATTAAATTATTTAATGTAGCCCAATATATTATGTATGAGACAAGTATTATAATGACATAATTTAATTAAGGTTGAAAGCCTAAGTTAGTTTTTGTTAGTAAGTAAAATAAGTAAATTTGTTAGCCCAATGAAATTAAGTAAGGGCCCAAACTAAGTCCACTTGTGGGAGGGATAATTTAGTCATTAGTATGCTTATATAAAAGGAAATATGGATGGAAGAGAAGAAAAGGCCTAGTGAGCCAAATTGTTAAGGAGCATATGAGAGAATAATAATAATAAATTATATTAATTTTAGAGATATTTTTATTATCTCAAGTTATTAATTTTATATCTTAATTGAAACAAGTTTAATTGAGTTATAAAAGATAATATTCAAGAGTGATGATTTAAATTCTAAATATTTGGAATGGATACCCTAATTAAATATTTAGGGTGGGATAAGATGAAAATAATTGGATTATGTTAATATTACATAGCCCAAAGGATTAATTGAAAGCCCAAAAGAAATAAGTTTTAGCCCAAATTGGAGAATGACATTTTGGACATTTAATAAAGCAATTTAAAAAAAATGTATGGGTGATTCTAAGGCCACATGGCCAGTTATATTAGTGGAGGAAAAAGGAAAGGAGAAAGATATTTATTTTATATCTATATTTAATAAAGGAAGCATATTTTCTTTCTTTATTCTCTTTCATCCCATTCCTTATTATCTAACAAAAGAGAGAGAGAGAACCGTGAAAAAGAAACCGAGAGGGAGAGAAAGGGGGGTGCGGCAGCCATGGGAGATAAAAGGAGGAGAAAAATCCTCCATGGAAAGAGGAAGAAGAAGAAGAAGAAGCATAAAAAAAGGTATACCACTATTTTTCCTCTAAGCTTTCTTCCATTATTTTTTTTATTTGATGAAAATGGGGTTTTTGATTTGGATGTTCAAACCCCTATGATCTATGTGTTTTTCATGGATTCAAGTATGGATCTACCCATATTGGGTATAGATTTAATTGGAATCAAAAATAAAAATTTTCTAGTTTAGAAATCCAAATTTTCTATTTACTTTGAAAATCTACCGTTTTAAATATATAACTCATTTTTACGATCCGTCAAATAGAGGTGCTAGATATATGTGTTTACTAGTTAACCCAAGTGGTAGCACTAAAAAATGTTGAGTTTTCATGGTATAATGGCTATGGAAACCAAAACAGTCCCGATTTTTGGAAAAAAAAAATAAGACTGTTTTGGGGCAGTCTGGAACGGGGGTATTTTTGTCAACTGTTTGTGCTTTCAAAATTCGGGAAAAATTTGGGGTGTTAATATCAGAAGATATACAGGTTGTGCAAAAATTTGAGAATTTTTGGCCATACGATTTGAGAGTTATGGATTTTACGGTGAAATGCTATATTTATGAAGCCACCCAAATAACTCTCTGTGTATAAGTTCAACAATTACAAAATTTGTACTGGAAGTACATGTGTATAACAGGAACATAATGTATAAATTTTAGAATGTTTGGAGTTAATCTCAATTTATGAAAAATCGGAGAATATTTGGCTATTATGGACTATTTAAATATAGTAAATGGATTTTAAAAATTCCGGGAAAAATATATGTTCAATATGGAACTATATTCTGTCAAATCCCATAAAAGAAGTATTTTTGGATCTGATTTGGTATTTTTCATCTAAATGATGATAAATGGATAAATGGATTTAATTAAATATATGATGTCCAAAAATATGAAAAATACGATTTATGACTTGAGACCCTTGAGCATGGCTTATGCAGGTTTTTGATAAAGTTTTGGGTCGGGTGTGAAGTGTTGTGATGTTTATGGCATTTTAGAATGTTTAATGAGTTAATTAAGGAAAGGAAAACAATTGAACTAAATTGTTTATTAATGTGATTAATGACTTAAATTATTGTTATATGGCTAATAATATTGGATTAAGATATTATTAGTAGTATTTGACTGGAATATTATTAAAAAAGTTAATAACCTTAGCGTAAAATATTATTACATAATTAATAATATTCGACGGGAGATTAAAATAAGATATTTATGTTATTTTTCTATATAATTGTTGAATTTGGTATTCAATGACCTATATTATGCTTCTAATAGACTAAAATGAGAATTCAGGGTGCTGAATTGGATTTTGGATTACTGAAATGGTTTCAGTCTGCTGAAATATTTTGTGGTTTGCTGAAATAGTAATTTCAGGATGCTGAAATGTAATCCGGTTTACTGAAATGATATTTCAGTTTATTGAAAGGTTATCTAGCTTACTAAGATAACATATAAAGGAAAAACTTATAAGTATAATTTATAAGTGATGAAAAGATTATCAAAGTATAATGATAATACTAAGACTAAGGTGTAATATCTAATAGTTAACTTTGTGAGTGAAGGTTAGACAAGTTAATATAAGATGATGATATTATAAGTAAGTAAATGAATATGGTGTTAAGATTATCTAATATTTGACTATGTGATTAAGTGTTAGATAGTATTATGGAATAAGGTATGATATGTTAATTGAAAGATCAATCTTATACTTGATAGGTCTTTTCAATAAAGAGAATAAATTAAATTGTGTAGCGGTAATCGACTATGCAGGCAAATTTCCTTAACTCAAACTCGGGTTATATTCAAAGTATGTTAGTGAATGATTATTCATGTCTAATCTGATTATTGATTCGCACTTAGTGCATGTTGCATATGTTCATCAGGTATGAAAGGCTGATCACCTTCATTTTCATAAGGTTCAGTTAAATTGTTCATGGTCATTGTTGACCTTCAAACATTATTGATTCAGTCATTCAATTATTGACATCTTGATTCATGTTCCTTCACAACTATTAAATTGTTCAAAACTTGAAAGCTTATTATTCTTTTAGTCATGATATATCTTTATTGAATTTAAACTTGCTGGGCAAAGTAGTTGCTCACCCTTGCTATATCATGATAATAAATTTCAGATAAAGGCAAAGGCTTGAAGAATGACAGATACAAAAGAAAAATACAGTAATAGATTGTTATAAGGATAACTATTTAGTTATCTTATTGTAAACCTTTGTAATTTTGAAGGTATGTATTCAGTTAAGGTTAATAAACCTGGGAACATGTTATAGAATTATGTAAAATAAACAATATATGTTTATTTATTCCGCATTAGATGATAGAATATGTATGATGATGAAGTACCGTAACGTACCAAGTCCGAGGTTCTTGGGACCCAGATTTGGGGACGTCACATAGACTGACATGTAGGTTACATGATCATGCATCTATAACACTTAGATCGTACTTAGAATAAAAGATATTTTCGATCAAAGTAGGGTTGACCAGCTGCTTTGTCTCAAATCTGGAAAACCCAGATTTCTTCAAGACCCGTATTTCTGACAAGGTTTGACTGGCTTGAATCTTGTGATTTAGTTGTTGTTATGATGATATGATGTTATAAACTTGTACCCTGACATCGGGTCTACAGTTATGAACCTTTAGATTGTAATTACCAGTTTCAGAATGCAAACTATAAAGATCTAAACCTAGCACCCTCGTCTGTTCTTCATTTTCTGGAAAACCCAGAAAATGAAGAACAGTGTTGTCAGATATTTTGAAGGCAAAGATCTTCTAAGTGTGATGTTGTATGACCTATTTAGTTGTTGGAACATGTAATATTACATTAGTACTACGATATATAAACATTAGTTAGCCTAGAACATGTATGGATTGAAAATAAGAACCGGTTAAACGTGGCATCTCGTAACTGACTTTGAGTTTCTGGGTTTGATGAATAACAGACCAAGAACACCTATAGCGACGGGTCTGTCACTATAGGGCCCTTTATTAATTATTTAATTTCCAAAAATTAATATTTTAAGTAAATAAATCGAAATAAATGGTTTTTAATTATTAAAAATACAAAATAAATTCCAAAAAATTATTTTAAAGGCCGAAAATTTATTTTTAATTATTTTGAGTATATTTCATAAATATTTAATATTTTTGGAATGTAAATAGTATTTAATTTATTTAATTATAATATTAAATAAATTATTTAAAAATGATTTTAATACATGAAAAATCATGAAAAATTATATTATGGTATAAGAAAATATTTTAAGTTATTTTTAGTGACTTTTAATATTTTGTGATACATTTCATTAATTAATTAATATTGATGATAATTAATTTATTTAATAAATATATTAAATAAATTATGAAAAAATAGAATTAATGTTTTATAAATCATATAAAAATGATTTAAGTGTTATAAAAATATTTTAAGTTATAAAATATAACTTTTGATATTTTTTCATGAAAATATTAATATTTTAATATTAATAGAAATTATCGAATAATAAATTTAATTGTTTAAAAATCATATAAAGGTGATTTTAAAGTATTAAAATAGTTTATGATATTATAAATATATTATAATATTATGACATGTATTTCATTAGTATTTGATAATAAATAGATATTAATGATAATAGAATATTGTGGTATTTATATTATATAAATACGATTTTAATGATTGAAAAATTATGATAAATGATAATAATTATTTGAAAATTATTACGAACTTAGGAAAAATATTTTGACTGTTAATAAATTATCTTAAATAATGATTAAGAGTTTAGACAGAGTTTAATTAAACTTAAACTCTAAATTTTATCCGACTAGGCTGTCGAGAAGTCAAAATTGTACCGAACTCAACTCAGACTATAAAAGTTTGACTTGAGGTTAGGTCTTATGTGTGTTATAGATTGATAGGCTTATGTGATAATGTGTTTAGATTATTTTATATATTGTGATGATATTATTCTAATTTGTATATCGATATTATTTATATATTAGGTTCAGACAAAGCTTATTAATTGCATAGCGGTAATTAACGGTTCAGGCAAGTTTTACTTAACTCTACTTAGAGTTGTTTCATTCAGATATACTTATGGATAATCATTACTGATTGCCATTGTAGAATTGTACTATGTACATATTGCATATATAAGTCAGATATGAATGGCTGATCACCTTCAGTACCATTCGGTCCAGATATATTTGTTAATGTTTAATACTTGTTTAGTCAAAAGATTGTTCGTGCTAGTTCGCAATTATATTGTTAAATTATAGCCAGCTTATTATTCAAATCCTTTCAATCATGATATATCGTTAAATTATTGAACTTAAACTTGTTGGGCAACCTTCATGCTCACCCTTGCTATATCATGATAAACATTGTAGATTAAGACGAATGCGTCGGATACAAGAAAAGGTTAAATACAGTCCCAGCTTAAAGTTAATGTGTGCGATTAGATTTGTAATAGTATTGTATGATAATAATGTTATGTGTTACACAAGTTATGAATTGTGTATTAAGTGAAGGTTGGTCGAACTTGGGGAATATTATGTAAAATGTATTGTATAAATAATTTATGTTTATATCTTTCTTAAATAGTAATAGTGATAGAATGATTAAACCGGATCCGCGGTGATTCGGGACCCGGATTCGAGGCTCTCACATATCCTTTGCATGTTTGGCCATTAGACAAAGATTTGCCATTTGAGGATCTTTATTATCTCTAGATTCGGGAGTTGATTCGTTGTCTGAGTCACTCCACGATCCTCTGGCCATAAGACCTTTGTCTTTCTTCTGGGGCCTCTTATTGCCTTTGAATTCTTTTTTTGAATTTGATTTCCTCTTTAGTTCTTCTCTAAAAGGTTTGTTGCAGTTTGCAATGAAATGGCCAAGCTTCTTGTAGTTGTAGCATAAGTCATTTATCTGTTCCTGGCTGTTGTAGTTGTTGACTTTCCTAGGTTTGCTGCTTTGGCCTTGATGCATAAATCTTTTGAGTCTTCTTACCAGCATTGCAAGGTCCTCATCATCATCTTCATCATAGTCAGAGTCATTTTCAGTGTTAGCTTTAGAGATATTATTTGTTGCTTTAAGAGCAACCCCTTTGTCCTTCTCTCTTCCTTCAGATAGAGTTTTTACTCGTTGAGTCAGCTCCAGTTCATATGTGAGAAGGTTGCCATATAACTGTTGAACAATCATTTCATGGAGATTCTTTGATTCGCTGATGGAAGTGGCTTTGGCATCCCACTTGCTAGGTAAAGCTCTCATGAACTTTATGATTAGATATTTATTTGGATAGATCTTTCCAAAGGCTCGAAGAGAGTTGAGCAGAACATTGAATCTTTCGTAGGTGCAAGTGACATTTTCTCTTAGAACGTGGGCAAATATTTCGTATTGTTGAGTCGGAAGAGATTGCTTATTTTCCCTGACTTCTTCTGTTCCTTCATGCATGATGAGCAATGCTTCCCATACTTCCTTTGCTATTTTGCTGTTGACGACATTTTCAAACAGGTCGTCTTCTAAAGATTGGAACAAAATGTTCTTGGCCTTTTTGTCGAGTTGGACAACTTTCTTTTCATTGTCAGTCCATTCTGCTTTGACCTTGATCTGAATTCTATTTGGGTCGTCTGAAGTTGGTGCAAGCTTTGTAGGAACGTAGGGCCCATTCTAAATAGTTTCAAATAGATCTTCATCTATTGAATCCATGTAGGCTTGCATACGAACTTTTCAGTTGGCGAATTTATCTTTGTTGCACATAGGTGGCTTGCTGCCTCCTCCAGTCTTTGATTCGCTTATCATATGTGCCATTGGATCTACTTAAGCTTTGTAGGATATTTGATAGAACATGCTCTGATACCAATTATTAGTTCCCAGAGGCACAATAGTTATCTAGAAGGGGGGGTTGAATAGATATTTTAAAAATTCTTTTCGAAATACTTGTTAGTTTTGATAATGATTTAATCACAGCGGAATTGAGATTTGTTTATTTTTCCTTTAAGATATAACGAGTTAATAGGAGTTAAGCAGTTATGGCAATTATAGCAGTTATAGCAGTAATGGAAAGAATATAAGAGACACAGAGATTTTAAGTTGTTCAGAGCACTCAAAGCTCCTAGTCCACTCTTCTACTCCTCGAGTAAGAAATCCACTATGGATGTCTTTACAATATTTGAATCTCATAGATTCCTTCAAGACTAGCAGTCTTGAAACTTCTTAGTTCACTTTTTAATTCTTCAAGTCTAGCAGACTTGGTACTTCTCAGTTTACTTAGAACTCTTCAAGTCCTTCTGACTTGGAACTTCTTACTTCATGTGATAATAGTTGAGTTCTTGAATGGTGCTACTTAGTTACCGTTAAGCTTGTGTTCAAAAGAACTGAGTAGCTGAGCAAGCTTTCTTTTTCAGATCGTAGAGTTGAGCGTTGAGTATTCTTCAGCGTTTTTGTTCAGTGCTTGCTTGATCTTTTCATCTGCTTATGTTTTACATATATGATGTCTTTGAAATCTATCCGTTTGAAGACATCCATTGAAGCATTAAATGTATTTGACATTTTTGAGCTCTGATGGAGACTTTCTGCACAACTTCTGATTAGCAGTCTGGCCCACTGACACAGCAGACTGCTATCTCACCTAACACCTAAAAAGGTGTTTTCTGCTGACCCATAGTACTTTCCTCAGCTTCTTCAATACGTTTCTTTATTATATACTAAATATGACTGTTGTGTCATTGGGACTCCCGAGGACTTTAACGTTTATAATCTATTCCACATTTATTGTGATTTATTCTTAAACAAATGGGCAAGGCTCGATGCTTCTGATGCAGACAGATAATGCTCTACGATCCTGATCGTAGTATCTTGCCACCTTGGTGCTTGATCCGGTACTAATAGAAGAGAACACTACGATTTCTCTTAAGCACTGGCACACTACGATCTTAACTTGCTTGACTTGCAGACTCTACGATTCCGAGAGCACTCTACGATTCTTGAGTTTGACTCGACAGACATTTTGGACCACTTTACGATTTCGGGAGAGGCCCTCCAAAGAAAACACACTACGATTCTACCTTGGCTTCTGTAATCTCTTGATCAGCTCGATAGACTACGATTCTGTTGAAGCCTATCTATTACATCTTAAGATATAGATCAACCTAACAGCTTTTATCTTTTCATCTATACATTCATTTATAGAATGATAAACATTAAAAGCTCAGATCAACCTAATAAGTTTGATCTACCACTAAGTCCTTGTACATGTATTCCTTGAAGGACTTTACATATAATCAAGAATATTTACTTTCAACATCAAATTTAAATATGCAATCTCCCAACAAGGTGAATTAAAAACTAAAATAATTATCAACACAAAATAACTAATTGACAAGTGAAGAGATTCAAATTGGAAAGACATGGGACCCTAATTTCACTTAATGCTTCATCCAGATTATACACCTCTTGTTTAACTTGACTAATTATTATGGATTGCTAGTCGAGAGTACGAAAGTGAAACATGACTATTTTTCAATACACCATGTCCATATCACAAAAAATCCACAAAACAGATAGAATTCATATGAACATTAATATTACCTAACCCACTATATGTCTATGTGAATTACAAGTAATATCAATTTAAGTGCAAGCTCTCTCAGTGACTACACATGGCAAGTCGGTATATGTCTATCTGGATTGCGAATCACAAAATCTATCACATGTAAATTTCATGAACATATGCTAACAAGGTTAGATCTGAACTTATATTTCCCTTTTCAATTCCATACAAGTTATTAGGGTAGATAGTGATCAAGCATCTAAACAATAAGCACAACCAAGTTAGGCAATCCAACTATAATCATTCAAGCATCAAAACAAGGCATATAAATATGAACTACGCAATAAGATTCATTAGAATCCCATAATGGTGGTTAGTTCGTCTCTGAATCAACAACCATTATGGGATATAAACCAAGCATGAGAAATCACATTGAAAACAAGGAGTTAAAGAGAAAAGAGAATGCAAATCTGATTATACTTTGTCCAATGTAAGCTTCCAACTCAGTTCAGATCCATAATCAGACCAACATAAAACTTCAATGATCAAAATCTACTAGTTCTAAATAGAGAAGAAAAAATAGTAGTAGTGGCTATGGAATCTCTCTAGCTCTATGAAACCCTAAAAATAGAAAATACAACTGCTGATAATAATATCTCGTAACTAGCAAATACACCCTTTTTTAGTAATCACACTACATCAGACTTAAAATTAAAAGTCAATTTTTTTTGGGTCTTGACTGGCGCGGCTGCGCAGGCACGTATAAGGATTGGGGCGCGGGCGCGCTACATTTGCACTATACCCTGGCGTGATTGCGCGGCTGCTGTTTCCTGCAATCTGATGTGAACTGCTGCTGGGGTCTTGTTGCTACCTTGTTGCTGCTTCATTCTTCTTTTGCCTTCATTTCCTTCTTCATTCTTCACTTGACTTCTAGAAGCCCTCCTCACATGCACTTGCTCAGCTTCTCACCATTCTTTGCGACTTCCATGCCATTTTTATGCCTTTGCAATGCCATATTAGTTTCCTTGATGCAACCTACAAAACAAACACAAAAAGAAATCAAACAATACTAAAAATACTTGAGTTTAGGCGTAATTCTAGCAGGTTGATAGCCAATAAGTAGTTAGAAAACCTGCTTATCATACTTATTCTCACACCGGATAAATCCTGGCGGTTCGATTGCCTTGAAGTCTTTGAAGTTTGTCGATCAATTTTCTGGCTGATTTCCCACGGCTAGTATTCCATTTTGCATAGCTTGAGCATCCATATTCGCCAAATTCTGTATCGGGTCTGGTTGTCCTCCAGCTTTGTTGACAGGTTCTTCTGTCCTTTGGTTTTGTTTTCGTCTTGGCGGCATTATCTGATTAAATAAATCATGTTCATCTAACTAATTCATAGTACTTTACACCATATATCATAGCACACACTGCTTTAAACATCTGTTATCCCTTTGTGACATAAAATTCGGGAATCGCTGCCACAACTTATACAATAGTTGAGAATATTACATTACACATCATAGAGCATACATATTCAAGTAATACTAATACTACTTATTTCTTACACCTTCACTAATGATCAATTGCTTAGTAATTTATATATTCCCATTATCCTTAATAATCTATTCATACATAATTGTACCGAGTTCGTCAAACTTACCATAAGTATGAGTTTTAAAAACTCAAAAGTACCTTATATTCTCTAATCATACTCTACCTATCTATTATCCTACCGTTTTTGGATCCAGTACTACAATTTCCACAATAACCACCTCATCAGGGTTGCTTACGAAGTGAGCCTCTATTTCAGTTATTTAATTTGGTATTGGCTCAGTTATGGAGGTTGACTCCTTCTTTGCGATTTAAGAGTATCCTAATTCTTTTTCCATCTGACATCTACACAAAAACTATCTTGATTAGCACGTAGTATATACACACAGCAATTAATAGTTTTATACAAGTTATCTTTTATTTTGTTTAACGATGAATTTATTCAATTCATCTCCTGTTTAGACTCGAAATGAGTTATTTATATTTTCAACGTTTAGCATAAGGTCTAACCCACCTAAGATTTCTAACCCTAAGCTCTGATACCATGCTGTGACGCCCCCAAATTCAGGTACTTTAAACCCGAACTCGGTGCTTCACGATACCCATTCTATGAGCGGAATAATACTAATAATAACAATAATATAAATATCAAACTTAATTTACATATATCAGAGTCTAATCCCAGTTTCTCAACATTTACTACATTATATTACATGATAGATAATAAATATTATCATCTTAATATAGACTAACTATTACATAAGATACCATAAAGTTTATTCTGCTAGCTTTCCCTTTCCTTTGTCATTATCTTAACCTTCGGGTTGATCACGCTTAGCTAAAAACATTTATATTTAAAGCAAGAATGAGTATTTGGGTGCCCAGTAAGTAATAGTAGACAATAAACGTTAGTTGAAAGAAGTAAATACTTTCTGTGAATGACACTTCTACAACGAATCAAAGTTGTGAAGTAAGATGAACCAATAATAACAACATATCAAATATATCTCAAATTTTTGAAACTACGTACTGACTATACATGGAGAGCAGTCAACCGACTATGAACTTTGCTTTTGATTTTTTGATATTCATTTGAATAACAAGAATTTATTATACACAATAACAAAGTGGAATATTTTCTAGAGTTTATGCTGAGAGATCCATAAGGATCTTGAACTTAATTCTCGAGTAACTATCAAAGATTTGTTTTGATATACCCAGGTGTATCAGATAACTATAAAGATTAAGTCATACCCCTCTGCAAGTATAATAAGTGATCAGCTTAATTATACCCTATATTATGTATAATACTTAAATGCGCACAATGGCCGAATATACGACCAATAGGTTCCCTTTGTATAAAAGGTTGTTCTTCTCAGTCTTATAAATAGAATTTGAATCACAACAACGAAATTTTATGATTTCAATATCTAATAGCTTTCTTGATCTAGCCGAAATAATTGGCATCGATCTATCAACAATAATTGAGTTCTATACTCGAACCTATCAAGTTCTAACAAATATTCGTCTAACTAGAATAATTAGCTGAGACATATCTCAATACTATCTTTAAATCTATGTCTAGCCGAGTCAAATAGCATAGACAGCTTTTAATCAATGTATACATACCGAATTTAATAAGTATGTATCAACAGGTAAAATAATTATCCAAGTGAGGACACTTGTATAACAATATTTAGAAATTAACAAACAGAATAAATATCTGAATTATACGATAATACTGAATTGATAACCAATGATTGGATAGAATTCAAGAACTGGCATATCGATAAAAGTATAAATACATGAGCAATAGCAATAACAATAGAGTTCTGAAACTAGCTTACACATGTCCATTGCATAAATAAAATGCAAAGATATGATACTTGCATGGTCTGCTGCTTACAGTTACGCAACTTAGTTTTATCTTTTATGTCAAGACCTATCATTAATAAGATTATTCTATTGATTAGAAATACATATCATAACACATACTGATATTTGCAGTCAGCACATAATCTAATCACATTGTCACATAGTTATATCAGTCATTGGATCATAAATAATCACCTATCAAGTCACACTACCTAGGTCTGCATCAGTTTTAAAGTCAATTTGGTATACCGATGGCTTTATCGAGTAATTATCGAGTCTAAAACTCTATTCTGAGGTTCAATATTCCTTTAGATATATAAAATATCAGTCATATTATTTTTCACAGCCTTATAATAATTTTTAAATAACTATTATAATTAATCATGATTTTTCAAACACTTGAATGATTTAAATATTAAACAGTTCTATTATCATTAATATTTAATTAATATTAAAGTATTAATGAAACCATTGCCAAAATATTAAAGTTATTTATCATAACTCAAAATATTTTTAAAACATTTTTATTACCCTTAAATAATTTTTAAAATATTTAAAATTATTTTTAAATAATTACCATTAATATTTAAATATTAATGTACTATTTATCAAAATATTAGAAGTCATTTATTATTACTTAAAATATTTTTAAACCATTTATATCCTTTTTAAATGATTTTTAAATTTATAAAATCATTTTTAAACTATTTATTTAATATAATTATTAAATAAATCCAATATCATTAATATTAAATAATTAATGAAATTTATCTTAAAATATTGAAAGTTATGTTTTATAACTTAAAATATCTTTAAACACTTTATTTTCATTTAAAATAATTTTTATAATACAAAAATCATTTTTAAACTAATTTATTTAATATAAGTATTAAATAAATCTAATATCTTTAATATTAAATAATTAATGAAATTTGCCTTAAAATATTAAAAGTTATGTTTTATAACTTAAAATATTATTAAATACCTTATTATCATTTAAAATAATTTTTAATATAATAAAATTATTTTTAATTT
Source organism: Panax notoginseng (assembly GCA_016801055.1). Lineage (NCBI taxonomy): Eukaryota > Viridiplantae > Streptophyta > Magnoliopsida > Apiales > Araliaceae > Panax > Panax notoginseng. The sequence goes on from CM029018.1 coordinate 81,196,918, forward strand.
ATTTATTTAATTCGTTTATTAAATAAACTAAATACCAATAATATTCAATTAAATACTAATATTTATAAAAAATATATCAAATTATTAAAAGTTAATTTTGATAACTTAAAATTATTTTTAAAATTATTTTTGTAATTTTCAGAATTTATTTACTATTTTTAAATGATTTTTTAGAAATTAAATTAATTAAAAATATTAAGTTTGTCGCTAAAGCCTTTGGCGATAGTAAGTGTCGCCTTAGGTGTTCTTGGGGCTCAAGAACATGCTTAAGTCAGTTTCAAGCTAGCTAGTTTGACCAACAATAATTTATTGTATATGATGTTTATGGGCTATCTCTTGATCACATATTGTAGTAGTAATGTAATACTACAAGTTCATAAAATTTTCTGGTTCATAACATAACATAGTTGCAAGATCTAGAGGCTTAAACTTTTTGTCAGACGTGTTCATCTTGTTTCTGGGCTGTCCAGAACCTTTAGTCATGGTCGGTCAACGCTTATGATGGCCTTCTAGCATGCACTCTGTTCATGGTAAATATGTTCTAGACGTCGGGATGTGTAGAGTAACTAACATAAAACATGTTTCAAGCATTATCTAAGTTATACAATCACGTAATATGAAGATCTGGCCATTCAAAGTTGTTGTCAGAGCGTTCTGGGTTTTCTGGGTTACCCAGAAACCTAGTCAGCTTCGAGTAAGCAGTTTGAGGCTTAAATTTCTTAGGGTTATGTTAATGTTTAATGTGTTCTAAAAGGGTCAGGGTTGTAGTCCACATGACATAGAAGAGATCTATTACACAAAACAAGTATAACAACAACAGAATAACTAGATCTGGACCGGTCAAACCATGTTAGAATACATGCTCATACGTTTTCTGGGTTACCCAAAAAACGTATTTCGTGTTCATCCGTCTTGGTTTGACCGTCCCTGAAATCCAACATTCTTGATGTTTAGGTGTTCTAAAACCTTTAATCAACCGTCCATATACCAAAGTACAACCTAGATACAACATAAAACACAAATTAACAAACATATGAAAGATCAGTGGTCATGAATATTGTGACTCCCCCAAAATAGGTATACAACACCCATTCTGAGTCGCCAAATACATGGTACAGAAAACAAACTACAACTTCAATAATACAATTGTCGTGCAAAATACGACAACACATACTGTGAGTTTAAATACAAATATTGTCTTCTGGACAATATCCACACTCAAATAAATCCTCATTACAATTATTCAAACACTATTTTACAGAAATAGTGAGGACTGCTAAAACATCTTTCAAGAACCATCACTCCATACCCCGACTAGATCCTGCTATGTTCTCACCTCCTGAGAAGAAAAATGGAACAAAAAGGAAAAGAGTGAGCTCAACTAGCCCAGTAAAGAATATTATGACTAAGATAATATACAACAAATTATCGTTAGTCTTCAACAGGGAAAAATCTGATAGAATATAATCGACAACAAGTTTTAGATCAACAACTGCAGCGGAAACAGCAAACCATTAGAAGAGTCAAGTAGAGAAAGAATTCTACTATCTTCTAAGATTTAAAAGTCCATCATCAATATTTTATCCCTGTAACATCAATTAATAATCATCTTTATCCAAATATTCATCTTTGCACTACAGGCCAAAGATATTCATTTGTATCACCTGTCAGTCATGTTCATCTCAACACCTGTTCATCTTTGCACTACAGGCCAAAGATATTCATCAAGTAATCATACATCTTTGCACTACAGGCCAAAGATATTCAGTAATATCATCATTTAGGACTGAGGATGATGAAAAATATCTTAAAGAAAACGAATCCAGTGAGACAGAAGGACAAATAGTAGGGATTCGTATAACAGTTTATCCAAGATCAATAATACTTCATAATAATCAATTGTGAAGCAGAATTCAAAAATAAAGATCAAAACAAGGATACAATCAAAGATAGTAACCACAATAAACATCTTGGACAAAAAGGAAAAATTTTATTTTTCGGTGAATAGTGCCGTATTCGTGAATAGTACTGTATACGTGAATAGTATCGTATACGTGAATAGTAATCCCGACACAAAAAGTTCCAAATTTGATAAAAACTCATATCAATATTTCAGCATAATGATATTGAAAAAAAATAATATCATTTAAAAAGAAAATAATATCCCTTGTAAATATTAAACGAAAATAATATTCATTACGAATATTAAACGAATATAATATTTCTCGCGAATATTGAACGAAATAAAATTTCTTATGAATATTGAACAGAAATAATATTTATACGAATACGAAAAATAATATCTCTTCAGAATGTGAAATAAATAATACCCCTTACCTCAAGATATCAGTACTTCTGGTCGGAATACCGGTATAAGGCTGAAAGAAACTTGCTCTGATGAATAGAAACTCTCAAAGTATCTAAATACTCACAAAATACACTCAATAATCTAGAGAGAGAAAGAGAGAAAACTTGTTTCTGGTGTGATTTTCAATTCTAACTTAGCCCTCTATTTATAGGAAAATTTTAATAGGCTTGACCTGCAACCTGATGGCTTTACCTGCTACTATTCCCACCCACCACATTTGAAATATAATTCAACACATTTCTTCACCAACCACAAATGGGGCCCACCAATTCTAGAATTTTCCATCAAAATGATAAACTCCGAAAATTCAACAATTTCTGAACCAGTCATCTTGTAAAATTCATAATAAACCATACGTTCATTTTTAACTGTTCAAAATTTGTGGACATATACTCAACTTATATATGGATAACATATCCAAAAATTACCACGATCCAACGGTCGGATTAAAAATTATAACCCCCGCAAAATATCTCAAAAACCCTGATTTTTAATACCTCCATTCCGACAAAAATACTGATAAAAATCTCAACATTAACTCCTTCATTTTTAACCACAAAAATATATCCCTCATTTATATCCACATAAAATAAATATTTCCTTATCATATGAATCAATAATTAATTATTCACAAATAATATTACAGAATCACATTTATGATAACCAGGCCGTTCCCAGGAAAGAGGGGGCTTTCCAATAAGGATTTCTCCTTACTGGCGCGCAATTAGATGACCAAACCTCTCCTTAGACAGAACTTTCTAGACATTGCCAATAATGTTATCTAATAATATTATTCAAATAATATGAATTATTGATCTGATAATGGAAAATACTGTGCAGCAACAATTATTGAAACAACAATAATATAAAATATCAACGTAACAATTATTGAATCAATAAAATAAAATATTGAATAATAACTACTGTAACAATTATTGAGTAGTGCCTTCTTACGTAAGAATCACTAATTGGTGCAATACCGTGTGCTACTGTATTTTAACCACTGGGTATTCCAACAGTATTAACGGTAAAAACTACGCCGTTATTATAAACAACTTATACTTGTCGTCTTCTTCATCCAATCGTTTTCCGTTATGGGGCCCACACAAGGCTGCGCCGTCGTACGAATATTCCCCGACAGCAAGAATATTCCACGACCAAACGAATATTCCCGACAAAATGAATATTTTATAACCACTTGCTTATTTTGCAAAATTTGCACATTTCACCCATAACCAAAGTATTATATCAAATTAACCCCTTATTATTCACAATAATATTTAGAGAAAATTTGATTTTATTCATTAATAAGTTGGGGTCTTACAACCTCCCCTCCTTATGAAATTTCGTCCTCGAAATTGACGTACGTACCTGATGTTTCAAAAAGGTGAGGATACCTCGCTTTCATTTTTGATTCTAACTCCCAGGTCATTTCTTCAATAACATGGTTTCTCCACAAAACCTTAACTTGTGGTATAACCTTTGTGCGTAGGACATGCTCTTTCCTATCCAAGATCTTAACAGGTACCTCCTTGTACGTTAAATCTTCAGCTATCTCGTCTGGTTCTAACTCAATAATGTGGTTCGGGTCTTTAACATATTTACGAAGCATAGATATGTGAAAAATATTATGAACATGAGACATGCTTAGAGGTAATGCGAGTCTATATGCCACATTTCCTATTCGCTCAAGAATCTCAAATGGACCAACAAATCTTGGATTGAGCTTTCCTCTCTTCCCAAATCTTGTAACTCTCTTCCATGGTGCAACACGTAACAATACATGATCCCCAATATTAAATTCCACGTCCTTCCGATGAAGATCCGCATAACTCTTTTGTCGATCCTGTGCCGTTTGTATACGTTGTCGAATCGTTTGGATCTTCTCTGTAGTAATGCGTACCAACTCTGGTCCCAACAATGTTGCTTCACTCACCTCATCCCAGCATACTAGAGAACGACATTTTCTTCCATACAACGCCTCGAATGGAGCCACACCTATGCTCGCCTGATAACTGTTGTTGTAGGAGAATTCCACCAATGGTAGGTACTTATCCCAACTCCCTTTGAGATCTAGAACACAAAGTCTTAATAGATCTTTAAGAGTTTGAATAGTCCTCTCTGATTGTCCGTCCGTTTGAGGATGGCATGCCGAACTAAATCGTAAATCCATGCCCATAGCTTTTTGCAAGCTAACCTAAAATCTTGAAGTAAATCTTGGGTCACGATCCGAAACTATGGATACTGGCATGCCATGCAATCTCACAATCTCATTTACATATATATGAGCAAGACGTTCGAGGGAATAAGTCTCCCATATCGACAAGAAATGAGCAGGCTTGGTTAATCTATCAACAATAACCCAAATAACATTTATGTCTTGAGAAACCGTGGGAAGAACCCATAACGAAATCCATGGTAATGTGTTCCCACTTCCATTTCGGAATCTCAAGTGGTTGCAATGGACCCTTTAGCATTTGATGATCCGCCTTTACACGTTGACAAGTTAAACACCTCGAGATAAACTTTGCAATCTCTCTCTTCGTATTGTTCCACCAAAATGTATGTCCGTCCGTTTGAGGATGGTATGCCGAACTGAATCGTAAATCTGTGCCCATAGCTTTCTGCAAGCTAACCCAAAATCGTGAAGTGAATCTTGGGTCACGATCCGAAACTATGGATACTGGCATGCCATGCAATCTCACAATCTCGTTCACGTACATACTAGCAAGACGTTCAAGGGAATAAGTCTCACGTATCGGTAAAAATGAGCAGACTTGGTTAATCTATCAACAATAACCCAAATCGCATCTATGCCTTGAGAAACATTGGGAAGACTTGTAACGAAATCCATGGTAATGTGTTCCCACTTCCATTTCGGGATCTCAAGTGGTTGCAATGGACCCTTTGGCACTTGATGTTCCGCCTTTACACGTTGACAAGTTAAACACCTCGAGATAAACTTCGCGATCTCTCTTTTCATATTGCTCCACCAAAATGTATGTCGAAGATCGTGATACATTTTGGTACTCCCAGGATGGATTGCAAACGGTGTGTTGTGTGCCTCCATCATTATTCTATGCTTCAAGTCAAAATCGTTAGGAACACAAAGTCTGGAGTTGACTCGAAGTATTCCTTCTTCATCGATTCTTACTTCTGAAATAGCGCATTCTTGCACTTTCTTCTTCATACGCATCAGCTCCATGTCCGTAGCTTGAGCAGCTTTAACTTTATCGATTAAAGTCGGTTCTACTCGTATATTTGATATCATCATGTGGGTACTTGGAGCCTTCATCTCTATCTCCATCCTTTGCAAGTCATACAAAATGGGCCTTTGTGTTAACAACATTACACTCGTACCCGCATATGATCTTCTACTCAATGCGTCAGCTACTACGTTTGCTTTTCCAGGATGATATTGGATGATATGGTCGAAATCTTTCAACAGCTCGAGCCAACGTCGCTGCCGCATGTTGAGTTCCTTTTGGGTGAAGAAATATTTGAGGCTTTTATGATCTGTATAGATCTCCACTTTCTCCCCATATAGGTAGTGTCTCCAGATCTTCAACGCAAAAATGACTGCTGCCAACTCCAAATCATGAGTAGGATAATTCCTCTCATATTCTTTGAGTTGTCGTGAGGTATAGGCTATGACTTTCCCATGTTGCATGAGAACACATCCTAACCCTTTGCCTGAAGCATCGCTGTAGATAACAAATCCATCCGAACCAGATGGTATTGTCAGAACAGGTGCCGAAATGAGTCTCCTCTTGAGTTCTTGGAAACTCTTCTCACATTCCTCACTCCATACGAATTTTGTATCTCTACGAGTCAGCTGCGTTAATGGAATAGCGATTCGAGAATATCCTTCAACGAATCTCCGATAATAACCAACTAAGCCTAGAAAGCTACATATTTCGATTACCGACTTAGATTGCTCTCAACTGTGACTCATATCCCAACCTTGGATAGCACGTCACAATGACACCTATTAGTTTACTATCGTACGAATATGGCGTCCCCTACGGAGAGTCTGACTTTGGTGCATTCCACAAAGGAAGTCACCAGATAGAGGCTCGGGTACCAACTTCTATAGTTGGGTTTTTAACTCCTGAAGTTCAATAGGAGCCATTCGATATGAGATTTTAGAAGTGGATTTTGTACCGGATTCAAAGATGATAAAAAATTCAATATCACGCTCTGGAGGTAGGCCAAGAAATTCTTCAAGAAATACGTCAGGAAATTCTCTAACAACAGAAATATTGTTCAAATCTGATGTGTTTTTGTTCAAATCCATAACATGGGCTAAGAAAGCTTGACATCCGTTTTTCAATAAACGAATAGCTTTGTGACTTGATATGACAGTGACTGATTTTAGTGGTTTAGTAGTTTGAATTCGTATGACAGGTTGGTTAGGAATATGAAAACTAAAAACCTTACGAAAACAATCAATTTTAGCATGATGAGTGGTTAACCAATCAATTCCTAAAATCACATCAAAAGCAAGTATCTTTAAAGAGATAAGATCAATAGGTAATGTGATAGTGCCAACTTGGATTAAGCAAGATTTATAAACTGTAGATGTAACAAAGGTTTCACCCAACGGAGTTTCAACAGATAAGTCAAAGGTCAATTTCTCCAGAGTCAAGTTTAAACGTTGAGCACAAGCAGGAGAGATAAAAGAATGGGTAGAACCGGTATCTAGTAAAGTATAAACTTCGCAAGAATTCAATATTAGCTTACCCGTGTTAACTTCGTTCGGGTTCCTCGCATTCTGACCAGTCATGAAAAATGCTCTTCCTGAAACCACCGATTTTGTTTTGTCTGTATCCACCTTTGGTGCCGCCGTCCCAGTTGGACTTTATTTTGCTACAGGACAAAATCGAGCTATGTGGCCGTCTTTTCCACAACTAAAACATACCTTGGAAGGCTTTGAACAGTTTGACCTTATATGTCCCTCCTCTCCGCATCTGTAGCATCTAACTAGCGGTCGTTCTCCCCCCCTAGAATTTGTTGCTGGTGCTAGTGATGTTGTCGATGTCTTCCCGTTATCGTTAAATCTTCTCTTATTAGATCGGACATCTCTTTCCACAATATCAACGCGTCGTGCGGCTTTTACCCATGCATCACTCATTCTCACTCGTTCCGTTATTGCTTCTTTCAGCTCAGATTCTAGCTTTATCATCTTATACTCTGCCAAAGAGTGCTTCTGTTCAAGCATCACATATCGGGTAACACAAGCTTGAATTGTTGCATCCTTTTGCTCCATAACCGCCTGTCGTTCTTCAGCCTGCTCTTCTAACTCATGAATACGATTTTTCAATTCTACATTTTGATCATATAATACCTCTAATAAACTCTCCTCAGGTACCTCTTCTTCCTCTTCTTCCTCACTCTCGGCTGTTACCTCTGCGACTATCTCGGGTGCAACTATCAATTCTTCACTTACCACGTGGACATCTCTAATTCCTTCTTCGCCTGACATCACATTATCCTGGTTGGTGATTAGAGGTGTTTCCACGATCTCATTCACTCCATTATTAACATTCTCAGCTGCCATTCTTAAATACTGCCATAAAACAAGGGTTAATAGTCATGCAACATATTATCCCTATACTCTGACCGACCAAATAAATACCAAATAAACCTAGTCAGGTCATACTAGTGAAGGAATTTCCCATCTCTCCCCTCCTAGTTCTTGTCTCACATCTCAGCCAGGGATCATATCCCTAAACTCTGATACCAACTGTGACGCCCCCAAAATAGGTATACAACACCCATTCTGAGTCGCCAAATACATGGTACAGAAAACAAACTACAACTTCAATAATACAATTGTCGTGCAAAATACGACAACACATACTGTGAGTTTAAATACAAATATTGTCTTCTGGACAATATCTACACTCAAATAAATCCTCATTACAATTATTCAAACACTATTTTACAGAAATAGTGAGGACTGCTAAAACATCTTTCTAGAACCACCACTCTATACCCCGACTAGATCCTGCTATGTTCTCACCTCCTAAGAAGAAAAATGGAACAAAAAGGAAAAGGGTGAGCTCAACTAGCCCAGTAAAGAATATTATGACTAACATAATATACAACAAATTATCGTTAGTCTTCAACAGGGAAAAATCTAATAGAATATAATCGACAACAAGTTTTAGATCAACAACTGCAGCGGAAACAGCAAACCATTAGAAGAGTCAAGTAGAGAAAGAATTCTACTATCTTCTAAGATTTAAAAGTCCATCACTAATATTTTATCCATGTAACATCAATTAATAATCATCTTTATCCAAATATTCATCTTTGCACTACAGGCCAAAGATATTCATTTGTATCACCTGTCAGTCATGTTCATCTCAACACCTGTTCATCTTTGCACTACAGGCCAAAGATATTCATCAAGTAATCATACATCTTTGCACTACAGGCCAAAGATATTCAGTAATATCATCATTTAGGACTGAAGATGATGAAAAATATCTTAAAGAAAACGAATCTAGTGAGACAGAAGGACAAATAGTAGGGATTCGTATAACAGTTTATCCAAGATCAATAATACTTCATAATAATCAATTGTGAAGCAGAATTCAAAAATAAAGATCAAAACATGGATACAATCAAAGATAGTAACCACAATAGATATCTTGGACAAAAAGGGAAAATTTTATTTTTCGGTGAATAGTGCCGTATTCGTGAATAGTACCGTATACGTGAATAGTAACCCCGACACAAAAAGTTCCAAATTTGATAAAAACTCATATCAATATTTCAGCATAATGATATTGAAAAAAAATAATATCATTTAAGAAGAAAATAATATCCCTTGCAAATATTAAACGAAAATAATATTCATTACGAATATTAAACGAATATAATATTTCTCGCGAATATTGAACGAAATAAAATTTCTTATGAATATTGAACAGAAATAATATTCATACGAATACGAAAAATAATATCTCTTCAGAATGTGAAATAAATAATACCCCTTACCTCAAGATATCAGTACTTCTGGTCGGAATACCGGTATAAGGCTGAAAGAAACTTGCTCTGATGAATAGAAACTCTCAAAGTATCTAAATACTCACAAAATACACTCAATAATCTAGAGAGAGAAAGAGAGAAAACTTGTTTCTGGTGTGATTTTCAATTCTAACTTAGCCCTCTATTTATAGAAAAATTTTAGTAGGCTTGACCTACAACCTGATGGCTTTACCTGCTACTATTCCCACCCACCACATTTGAAATATAATTCAACACATTTCTTCACCAACCACAAGTGGGGCCCACCAATTCTAGAATTTTCTATCAAAATGATAAACTCCGAAAATTCAACAATTTCTGAACCAGTCATCTTGTAAAATTCATAATAAACCATACGTTCATTTTTAACGGTTCAAAATTTGTGGACATATACTCAACTTATATATGGATAACATATCCAAAAATTACCACGATCCAACGGTCGGATTAAAAATTATAACCCCCGCAAAATATTTCAAAAACTCTTATTTTTAATACCTCCATTCTGACAAAAATACTGATAAAAACCTCAACATTAACTCCTTCATTTTTAACCACAAAAATATATCCCTCATTTATATCCACATAAAATAAATATTTCCTTATCATATGAATCAATAATTAATTATTCACAAATAATATTACAGAATCACATTTATGATAATCAGACCGTTCCCAGGAAAGGGGGGCTTTCCAATAAGGATTTCTCCTTAATGGCGCGCAATTAGATGACCAAACCTCTCCTTAGACAGAACTTTCTAGACATTGCCAATAATGTTATCTAATAATATTATTCAAATAATATGAATTATTGATCTGATAATGGAAAATACTATGCAGCAACAATTATTGAAACAACAATAATATAAAATATCAACGTAACAATTATTGAATCAATAAAATAAAATATTGAATAATAACTACTGTAACAATTATTGAGTAGTGCCTTCTTACGTAAGAATCACTAATTGGTGCAATACCGTGTGCTACTGTATTTTAACCACCGGGTATTCCAACAGTATTAACGGTAACAACTACGTCGTTATTATAAACAACTTATACTTGTCGTCTTCTTCATCCAATCGCTTTCCGTTATGGGGCCCACACAAGGCTGCGCCGTCGTACGAATATTCCCTGACAGCAAGAATATTCCACGACCAAACGAATATTTCCCGACAAAATGAATATTTTATAACCACTTGCTTATTTTACAAAATTTGCACATTTCACCCATAACCAAAGTATTATATCAAATTAACCCCTTATTATTCACAATAATATTTAGAGAAAAATTGATTTTATTCATTAATAAGTTGAGGTCTTACAAATATATTGTCAAAACATTCTCGAAAAAATTTGGGTTACCCAGATATATCAAGTCATGGTCGGTCAACGGGGTTTGACCACCCATAACTTGAAATCTGTTCATGCTATGATCTTGATTCAAGTTCAAGATCAAAGATCTCATAGTATACTACAACTTCAAACATTTAAATCACCAAAACAATAAACAAGCACAAATCTACGAGGCCTGACATTCATTGTCAGACAACAAAAACAAAAATTCCCAAATTTTGTAAAATATCAAATCCGAGCCTCTAGATGTTATGGATCTAACATCTAGCAACCCAGATCACTTAGTTATACTCCATACAACATGTTTTAACACAAAAATCTAGCATCTAACAGACAGATCAAGATCAGATTTGAAATAGGGTTTTATACCTCTTATGAACAATTTCTTGATCTAGGGTTCTTGATTCAGTTTATGGTGATCTAAGAACTTGATAAGGGACTGAAATGCTTGCTAAATTCGTAGGTTTAGAGAGAGGGTCTTGGTGAGGAGTTTGTGTAAAAATGAGGCTAACTAATGAATTTTCTCTCTCTTGATCTTATATATATCACATGGTACAATGAATTTGCTGAGTTATGTGGCTTGTTTGCTGGAGATTGAAGTCGATGGAGTAGATAGAGTGGTTGAGCAACTAAAGTTTTAGCAAGTTTGACAAGTTAGCTTAATAAAATATGCACAAGGGTAGTTTGGTCATTAAGCTTGCAAATTTAATGGCATTCATGATATTTGACTAACTCTTAGGGTTTGACCCTTAGGGTTTAACCCTAATGTCCTACAATTTGCTTTTCTACAAATTTCCAATTAAAGCTAAAATAAAATTTTAGTTTCCTAAATTATAATTAGGGTTCCTTAATTAGTTTAGGTTTTCTAATTACCTTGAACTTGGAAATTAGTTTTACTAATTCACTAATTAACATAAAGCTTTCCAATTTAGCGATTAGGGTTAATAACTTAGCAATTAGGGTTTTAAATTTTGAAATTAGGATTTCCAATTAACAATTAGGGTTTCCTATAATTAGAGTTTTCCTAATTAAATTAATATCTATAATAATTAACATTAATCACATAACACAATTTCTTACCAATCATAAACTCCGGTTTAAGTTTCATATTAGGGTTTATTACCGTAATATTAGGGTTTTGACATTATACACATAATTGATCAACCATTATCAATACATACATACCGTACATATTTATAGCATTGAAATATAAATAATAAAATGTTATTATTCTCATGCCTTATTCCAAATCCAGAATTAGGGTTTGGATTCCATATCTGATTTATCTTTCATATATACCATTATTAAGTTAAAATAATTAACTTAACTAATCTGAACTAAATTCATATAATAAAATAATTATTATAATCATTCTAATAATCATTCATATATTATTGAAATAATATATAATCATATTTTTCAGGAAAAATAATTAATAAAAACATTTCTACTACAAAATTAATTATTATAAGAATATAATTTATAATGATCAATAAATTCTAAAATAAAATTATGTGTAATTATTAATGTAATAAATAAATGTTTATTTATCATATACATACATACACATTACCTTGCACATATTCTACCTTTAAAATAAAAAATAAAAAAAAATTATACGCGAAATTTCTTATTTAATTATATAGAAAATATCGGGTTATTACATTGAGTAATGAACTAATAAGCATATATCTTAACAGAAAATGCCTCCTAGAAGAAGACAACCACGTCAACAACCACCTACTGAGGGGTCTACTAACAATAACAACGATGCCAAGCCAACGCTAATCCGGTTCAGCAGTTGGTGACTTTGTTGATGGGTGTACTTGCGAATCAACCGCAAGCTCAAGTTACGACCTTTAAGGAATTCAAAGCGGTTGGACCGCCAGAGTTTTAAGGGTCTATGAATCCAGTGGAAGCCCAAACCTGGATCATGGAAATGGAGAAGGTGTTTGACGTTGCTAGAGTTAACGAAGATTAGAAGACTGCGTTCGCGACGTTCATGCTGAAGTCCGAAGATAGCTACTTGTGGCAGACAAATAAGTTTCGTGGGGGACAAGGAGTGAGAACGTTGGATAGATTTAAGGAGATATTTTTCGAAAAGTACTTTCTAGTGAGTTCTCGGAATCAGTTGGAGGTTCAATTTCTGGAGCTGAAACAAGGAACCATGACGGCGTCAGAATATGCTGCGAAGTTTAACAAGTTGGCAAGGTTTGCCACTTATCAAGTCAATACGAATGAGCGTAAGGCTAGAAGGTTCGAACAAGGATTAAAATCCTGGCTGTATAGCAAGGTTTCAATGTTCCAGTTAAATACATTTGCGGCTGTACTGGAAAAGGCAATTATCGCAGAAGGTGGAAGCGATGTCTTGACCAAGTACAATCAAGAACAAAAGAAGAGGAAGAATGAAAATGAAAATGAAAATAAGGCTGGTGGAAGTAACGTTCAAAGTAACAATCAGAAGAGGAAGTGGAGCAAGAATTCAACTACGGGAGGACAACAAGGAAGTCAGTAGAAGAAAAAGTTTGAAGCTTGTGCTACTTGTGGAAAGAACCATACTAGGGTATGTTTGAAGGGAAAGCGGGTGTGTTTTAACTTCGGTCAGGAGGGGCACATTTCACCGAACTATTTTAGCCCAAAGAAAGGAGCATGTTTTACCTACAGTTCGAAGGATCACATGGCTCGTGATTTTCCTAAAAAGCCAGCAGGGACTGCAAGTGTAGGAAAGGGAAACAACAACGGTGGTGGTGCATTTACTATCACTAGACCAGCACAGTCAAGCCGACCTACTACGAGAACTTTCAATATGACCGTGCAAGATGTTGTTCAGTCTAAGAAAGTGGTGTCAGGTATCATTTCGATTAATGGTATTAATGCTTATGTACTATTTGATTCGGGTGCTACTTGTTCATTTATATCTGATGAATTTGCCTAAAACTTAGATTTGCCTTAGGAAGAATTAGATTATCCTTTAAATAGAGAAGTGATTCCTGTTAGATTCATATATAAGAATTGTAAAGTGGTTATTAAGGGTCAAGAGATGATGGTAGACTTGATACCAATTAGACTGGGTGAGTTTGATGTTATCCTGGGAATGGATTGGTTATTCAATCACGGAACAGTAATTGATTGCCAAAGAAAATGTGTTAACCTTATGACTCCGTCAAAGGTTGTGTTCTATGGCAGTAAGTCACCTCGACAAGCAAGTTGTTTGACGGTGATGCAAGCTAAAAGAAGTTGTTAAGACAAGGATGTGTAGGATACTTAGCCTACATAGTTGATACACAGAAGAAGAGTGCGAAGATAGAAGAGATACCGATCATAAGAGATTTTGTAGACGTATTTCCAGACGATTTGTCAGGTCTTCCGCCAGATCGACAAATCGAGTTTGTGATTGATTTAGTACCAGGAACGGGCCCGATATCTAAGGTACCATACAGAATGGCCCCGGTAGAGATGAAAGAGTTGATGGTGCAATTGCAAGAGTTTCTCGACAAGAAGTATATCCAGCCGAGCGTATCACCGTGGGGAGCGTCGGTGTTATTTGTTAAGAAGAAAGATAGATTGATGCGGCTCTGCATTGATTACAGAGAATTGAATAAGGTCACAATTAAAAATAAGTATCTGTTACCAAGAATCGACGACCTGTTCGATCAACTGAAGGGTGCGAGGTATTTCTCAAAGATAGACTTGAGGAGTGGTTATCATCAGCTGAAGGTGAGGCCAAAAGACATATCGAAGACGGCATTCAGAACTCGGTATGGTCATTACGAGTTTCTCGTTATGTCATTTGGTTTAACCAATGCACCTGCAGCATTCATGAATTTGATGAACAGGGTGTTTAAATCAGTCTTAGATAAATTTGTGGTGGTGTTTATTGATGATATCCTGGTGTATTCTAAGACCAAGGAGGAACATGTTGAACACTTAACAGTGACGTTGGAGACATTGAGAAAAGAGAAGTTGTACGCAAAATTTTCAAAATGTGAGTTTTGCTTGGAACATGTACAGTTTCTCGGACACGTTATTGATAAAGACGAAATTTCGGTAGATCCATCAAAGTTTACAGTTGTAATAAACTGGAATCAGCCGAAAATACCGTCAGAGATAAGGAGTTTCTTAGGGTTGGCAGGTTACTATAGGCGTTTTATTCAAGACTTTTCCAAGATTGCGAACCCGTTGACGAATTTAACTAGGAAGGAGTTTAAGTTTGTTTGAACGGAGAAGTGTGAGGAAAGTTTTCACTAATTGAATAAGATGTTGAGTTCGGTACCTGTGTTGTCATTACCTGATAATACAGGGAATTTGTGGTGTATAGTGACGCATCGCATAAAGGACTAGGTTGTGTGCTTATGGAGAACGACAGAGTTATTGCGTATGCATTACGTCAATTAAAAGATTACGAGAAAGGGTATCTGACTCATGACTTAGAGTTGGCTGCGGTGGTGTTTGCCCTGAAGATTTGCAGACATTCTCTTTATGGAGAGAGGTGTGAGATATATACTGACCATAAAAGTCTTAAGTATATCTTTACACAAAAAGACTTGAATATGAGGCAGAGAAGATGGTTGGAGCTGATCAAAGACTATGATTGCGAGATTTTTTATCATCCCGGAAAGGAGAATGTTGTTGCTGATGCTTTAAGTAGAAAGGGACGGGAGAAGTTAATAATGTTGACAGCTCAGGAGAAGTTAGTGTCGGAAATGGCTAAGATGGAATTGGCAATTAAATATCCAACAAAATCCGACGAAAAATTGTTCCAGATAGGAAACGGTTCGACGTTGGTAGATAAAGTGAAGAATGCACAACTTTAGGATGAAGACTGCGAAAAGATAAAATAGAAAGTATCTGAAAGGGAGGAAAGCAAATTTAAAATCGATTCGAAAGAGTTACTTCGATTCGAAGGGAGAATTTGGGTTTCGCCAGTACCGAAAGTTAAAGAGGAAATTCTGAGTGAAGCTCATAACTTAAGATATTCAATTCACCTTGAAAGTACGAAAATGTATCAGGATCTTAGACATCATTTTTAGTGGTCGAATATGAAAAAGGATGTGGCTGAGTGTGTGGCAAAATGTTTAACGTGTCAGAAAGTTAAAGGTTGACCCAAAGGCCAAGCGAATTATTGCAACCGTTGGAGATACCGGAATAGAAATGGAAGCATCACAATAGATTTTGTGGTAGGTCTTCCAACGATTCAGCAAGGTTATGACGTCGTTTGGGTGATTGTTGATCGATTGATGAAGTCGGCACACTTCTTACCAATAAAGATTTGATTTAACCTAGATCAGTTGGCAAAACTTTACGTGACGAAAATTATTTCAAGACACGGTGTACCTGTGTCCATTGTATCAGACAGAGATCCGCGTTTCACATCAAATTTCTGGAAACGATTACAAGAATGTTTGGGAACTCAGTTGAGAATGAGCACAGCGTACCATCCTCAAACAGATGGACAGAGTGAGAGAACTATCCAGACACTAGAGGATATGCTCAGAGCATGTATTATAGATTTCAAAGGAAATTGCGATGATCATTTACCGTTGGTTGAATTTTTCTATAATAATAGTTATCACGCGAGTATTGGCATGCCGCCTTATGAAGCGTTATACGGTAGGAAATGCAGAACTCCGTTATGCTGGGATGAGGTAGGTGAACGTCAACTATTGGGTCCAGAGTTGGTACAACAAACCGTTGAAATCATCAAGGTCATTCGAGCAAGATTGATAGCTGCACAGGATAGACAGAAGAAATATGCCGCTCAACACCGACAAAATCGGGAATTCGATGTTGGTAGTTATGTGTTCTTGAAAGTATCTTCCTGGAAGGGGAACATTCGGTTTGGCAAGAAGGGAAAATTAAACCCTAGATTTATAGGACCTTTTGAAGTCCTTCGACGCGTGGGTGAAGTGGCATACGAGGTAGCTTTACCTCCAAAATTGGTGCATATCCATAATATTTTTCATGTCTCGGTGTTGAGACCATATAAGCATAACTATAAACATGTTATAAAATATGAGCCCTTACAGTTTGAGAAAGATTTGTCCTATGAAAAAGTCTCTGTTCAAATCATCGACGGGAAAGAGCAAGTACTAAGGAATAAAGTGATACCTTCTGTTAAGGTAATCTAAAGGAACCACACTGCTGAGGAAGCTACGTGGGAACTTGAAGATGTTATGATGAGAAATTATCCTCACTTGTTTGCTTAATCTTGTATGATGATTCTGGGGACAGAATCCTGTTAAGGAGGGAAGAATGTGACGAATGAATTTATCGAGTTGTGATTCTGGAGACAGAATCCTTTTAAGGAGGGAATGATGTAACGATCGATAAATTTGTAATTTAATTTAAATATTTATTGATTAAATAAATATTTTAAATAATTTATTTATTGGAAAAAATAAATATTTGATGAATGGTGATGTAATAATTTCGTTGAGTATGTATGTTAACTAAATTAATGAATAGTAATTTTATTATTTGAGGATTTAATTTAATGAAAATAATTAAATTAAATGAAGTGGTTAATATTTAAGATAATAAGTAAATTAAATAAAGTAAGGTTTTAGTCTAATTTATTAATTAAATTAGATATATAATTATTTATTAATCATAAATATAATTATGATAGAAATTATTATAATTACTATTTTAAGTTATTTAAATTAACTAAGGTGTGACACATGAAATCATATAATATAATATTATTAAAATAATTTAGTTTGGGGAATAGGTGGTAGCCAAACAAGGCCTTTGGCTTATTTGAACTTACGCCTGTTGGGTTGTATAACTGAAGTACGTGGGTTAGTGGGAGTCAGAATATGTTACACATTTTATTTTATCTAAGGCTAAACTAAGAACAGAGGGTTGAAGGAAATAAGAGAGAAAAACACAGAAGAGATTGAGAAAGAGAGCTTGAGAGAAGTTGTTGTGATTGTCAAGTAGAAGAGAAGGGTTTGTTAATCGTTTTGCTAAATCAAGGTATAAAATATTCTTGATTTTAACTCTTAATTTTGGTACTATATATTCTATATGATTTGAAAATCACGTTGAATTGATATGTATATATATAAGTAAGGTGTTAGAATTTGTTAATCATTGTATGTGAGTGTTGTTTGATGATTAAAACACGTGAATTTGGGTTTGTAGGGAGAAAAGTAAATAACAGTGTATGTTTATGAATAATGGCTTTAGAAAGTACAAAATTTCATGTTTAATATGTATGATAATCTATAAATTGATGTTGGATTATATTAGTATGTTAAGAAACGAAAGCGGCGTAGTTCGAATCATGTCAATTGGTTAAGAAACGAATTCGTGGCGATCGAATTTGCTAAAAGTGTCAAAATTGACGAAATTAAGAAAATGGTGGTTTTAATTCTTCAAAACAAAATATACATATATATATATATATATATATATATATATATATATATATAATGTTTATGTAGTTGGAATGGTGAATAGCATGTTTAGTGATGTTATTACGAAGTTTTAGTTGCTAGGTTTCATGAATTTCTGTGGAATTGGGATTTTTAGCCTAAAGTAGAGTCTGATTTCGAGTTTCTACAAAACTGTTTCTGGTGCCGAGTGCGGGCACGCTGCCTGTTAGCGCGGGCGCGCCGGACTCTAAACTAACCATAGCGCGGCCGCGCCAGTGGTTAGTCAGACCTAGAATTGAACTGTTAACAGCATAGCTTGGAAATTGTTAACCTAACTTATTTTAATGATTGTAGAGGAACCTAAAACGTGTTATAAGATATAACAACATGTTGTAATCACAACGTTGAAACTATAGGTTATGAATTAGTAAGTTGTGTAATGAACTAAATGTGATGTTTTCAAAAGTTAAAGATAAATGATGAGGTTTATGTTAGTTTGTAGTAAGATTTCAGATTCGTTAAGGATGTTAACCAACATGATTAGACATTAAGATAAGGTTATGGCTTAAATGGTGGGTTAAACCCCTAAAGCTAGTGTTAATACAACTAATTGTTATTGAGATTTCAATGATATGTGTAGGGTAATTGGTGAACATTATACTTGTGTAGCTTACATACAAGGCAAGTTCTCTAACTTCATTCTCTTTATAATGAATGCAAGTTCCATAATTCTATTATTTTGTTATTATCAAGCAAGCTTTCTAGTTCTAAATTCTCATTATACAAATCCTATATTACAGTTGAACAAGCCTAGTGATTCTATCTTGTGTATAATTGTACAAGCTCTTGTAACATAATTCGTTATATCAAGCAAGTTTCATTTTCCTTAATATTATTCGAAGCACATATTGTTCTAATACATCGATTCAAAGGAGATTGTTCTAACTCTTTTGAATATAGAACTTTGCATGTATATCATGTTTACTCAATTATATATTGTTGTTATTCTATCTTTGACCTTGATAGCCTTGATCAATTCTATATTGTTATATTAAACCTTCAAGTAGTAAGCAAACTTTTATTGATTGAGCTAGTCTAATATGGAATAATGTTCTAAAATTCTAGAACCACTGATAAGTTAGTTCCGAGCTAAACTTTCTTTAGTGGGGAAATTCTAAATTCAAACTGAGACGAACAACCCTAACATAGGGGATTTTGTACGTGTTAACGTTTAGATTTTTGTGCACAATACATGGTACAAAGGGGTGATCCCCCTAAGTACGCTAAACAGGATCTGTATAGTCTAATTGACTGTTAAGGTTGGGGTAGTAATACCTAATCACCGTGGACATAGTTCGTGGTCTTAAGACCCTCAGGCATGAAAGTTCGAACTTGTTTTCTATTTTTAATTTGTAGAACAAGTTCATTATTGTTCAGCATTCGTTGTTCATTCTCATGTTGTTATCATTACTACTCTTTATATCAGTGAGAAATTGTTTGCTCACTCTTGCATTTAACACTGCAGCTAAAGTTGAAAGAGCGGATGAGCCATCTACTAGCAAAGGAAAGGGCAAGATATCCAAGTGTTGAAGATTTATGAGAATTTATTTAAATGAACTATGTTATAAGATTTGTTTTCTTTTATGATGTATTCCGCAAACTTATGTAATAAATTAAGGTTAGATTACCTGAGATTGTTTACGAGATGTTGTAACCCTTTAATGGGAAATATTATTGTTTAAATTAATTGATATTTTTATCATTTATTATGGGTAGTTAAATGTAAAGATTTTGATAGTGAGCACCAAATTCTGTGGGAATGAAGTACTCGGATTTGGGGGTGTCACAAAAGCTGGAGCAAAGGTCAGAGTTGGGACCTTGGGGCTGGCTTTGGACGCAACTTATGAAGGACATCGAAGTGGTACTAGGAGGCCTCATATGGAGATAGGAGAGTCGAGTCGATCCGTTCGACGTCGAGTCATGGATTGAGTATTCCCCCAGGAGCATGTTCGTGTGACCTCGCAGGGCAAGCTGGGATGATGTAGCTTAGATGTTATGTATATAGATGCAGATGATACCCCTTTTGTTTATTAGGGTTATATATTTGATGTAAACCTTAGAAGACGTGAGGTTGTATGTAAATATGATGTATCCCCATTTATGTGTATAGGGGAGTATTTCTTTTGTTAGATCCCATCTTTTAAGGTTTAAAATGGAATAGTTAGCATTTAAAAAAATATGCCAAACATGTAAGTGTATGATGCTAAAATTTGGTATATAAATATAAATGCAGTATTATAATCATATGTTTGATTAAGTTTTGAGAATTAATTCAGTAAGTTGAATTGTAATCCAACATTTTGATTATATTATTGTTCGATTTAAAATTATGTGTTATTATTTAAATATTAATAAGTTATGGCATATAATAAAACTCAAAGTATAATTTAAGGTTTTGTCTAAACAGAAAATGCCACCAAGATGGAAAGGAAGAGGAATACCGAGAACACAGAGAAATGTAACTGATAGAACATAAAATGAAAATGAAAATAATGAAGGAGGTCAAGCAGACCCAATGCAAAACTTTGTAGACATGTTAGCTCAAGCTATGAAAAATAGACCAGTAGCTAGAAATTGACCAGATAATAGATTGGCGAATTTCAAAGACTTTAAAGCAGTCGGACCGCCAAATTTTAAGGGAACCACAGACCCTATAAAAGCTCAGACGTGGATTAAGGAGATGGAAAAAGCTTTTGTTATCGCCAGGGTAGTAGAGGAACAAAAGACAGCTTTTGCTACATACTTGATGAAAGGTGAAGCTAATTACTGGTGGGAGTCGAACCAGGCTAGAGCCAGAACAGAAGTAGTAACTTGGACAAGGTTTAAGGAGTTGATCTTTGAGAACTATTTCTCGTTGATGCTGAGTATGCAAGCCAGGATGGAAGTGAAATTTCTTGAATTGAAGCAAGAAAACATGACAATTTCAGAGTATGCCGCCAAATTCAATGAGCTATCAAGATTTGCACCACATCAGGAGGACATAGAGGCAAGAAAGGCGCGCAGATTTAAGAATGGATTGAAACCGTAGATATATAGCAAGGTGGCAGTTTTATAGATTAATATGTTTTCAACGTTGTTGGAAAAGGCTATCATTGCAAAAGGTGGTAGTGAAGTGGTGTCTGATAAGTGGGTTTTATACCTACTTATGGAGTGCCAATTTATGCGAACTATGCTTGTCTCAAGTACAATTTAGTATGTTTTAGCTACATTTCATGTTAGTTTGCATTGCATATACTTAAAACTCCTTTTGGTGAATAAGTGCAGGAATCGGCCTAATTTGGTGGTATTATAGGGCACGAGGCTAATGGACGCATGAGGCGAGGCAAAAGCTGGGATATGCATGACTGAGGATTGAGTGGAGCATGGTTGGACAAGCATGGATGGACATAGGACACTTCAGTAGCAGCAGCGATAATGCAGAACCAAACTCAGGAGCAGAACCAGAATTCATCAAATACAAGCCGCGCGGCCGCACGGCAGGATGAGCTTGGAGACGCGCGCCCGCGCGAGTACCCAGCCAGACAATGTTACCTACTGCAAGTTGCGCGGCCACGAGCATGACAAGCTTAGGGGACGCACGCCTGCGCGAGAGCCCGGCTGGATATCATGACTTACTACAAGTCTTGCGCCCGCGCGAGTAATGTGTTAGAGGAGCGCGCGGCCGCGCGCGAGGTCTGAAGCTGCTAAGTTTTTTTATTTTATTTTTTAATTAAAATGGTTGTAATTGATTAAAAATGATATATGACTGGTGTCAGACGTATCTTTCATATCTTTTGTCGTATTTTTCATCATCGTAACTAGGGTTTACTCTCTGGGAGAGATTCCAACATAGAAGGAGACCAAAACTCTACTTTTCTACTTCTTCTTGGGATTTCCTTCCAGAGTTGATTTGTTATTAGTATCTGCTAGATTGTTATGAGGATTTGAATATTAATAGTGGATTCTATTCAGCAATTGGGTTTGATTGTTCTATCTTTCATCTTTCAATTGTTTGTTTATTAATCATGTTTAGATTTGGTCCCATAATGGCTTTTGGTTCAGTCATGAACTAAACTCCATTATGGGATTCTAACGGATTTTAATATGTAGTTTGATTGCATGCTTGAATGCTGGATTGTTTTACATATCATATGGGATGTCTATCATGATTATTTTGCATGTATGAATGCTTGATCACCATTCGTTTCAGTACTTGTATGGAATTGACAATGAACATGCAAGTATGGATTGTAATCATGATAGTATACGTATATGGGGCTGTTTTATATGGCTTGTGTATTTCGTGAACCAGATAGACATATACTGAATAAGGGCTTGAACTTAAATTCAATGTAGTTGTAATTTCACATAGACATATAGTGATTTTGGTTATATTGATGATTACATAGAGTCAATCATTTGTGGATGCTGTGTAAGTAGGTCTTAGTGCATTGAAAAATGGCTTTGACTCTTGTAGTGCTCTTGGCTACTTTCTTCTGATATGTGAACAAGTCATGCATGATAGTGGTGATTAAATGAAATATTAAATGAAGTTAGGATCCCATTATTTCCAGATTTGATTTATTCCGTTGGTATTATTGTTTTAGTCGTTATTCGCGATTCGAGAACAAACCAATCTTAGTCATTAGTTTGAGCATATAAATATAGTGATTTAATTAGTGCATAGTGATTTGAATTAAACAACTTTCTCTGTGGGATCGATACTTTACTTGCTCTGTATTGCTTGTTGACACATGTATACTTGCATGAGTTAGAGCTCTTTTGTTAAGACTAAAAAAGAGGCAACAAGTTTTTGGCGCCGTTGCCGGGGAAAGGCATTTAATTTAGTATTATTATCATTAGTTTTAAGCTATATTGTATGACTTAGACAATTCTAGTCTTATCTCATTTCAGTTTTTGTTTTTGTTTCAGGAATTTGGATAAATTTTTATGCGCACGCGATCATCCAACCCCGACTTAACACCTGTTCAGGACAACATAAACGGGAGAGGTTGGAAAGCGAGTGTTCGTAGAAACTTACAGGCACAGTTAGAAAGTACAACAGCTAATATGGCAGCCGAGGCACAAGGAGAAGAGCAAAGAGAGGAGCATAGTGTTCTGAAGGAGTATTCCATGCCCAATATTAATGGACTACAGTCTAGCATCGTCAGACCAGCGATAGCAGCCAATACATTCGAGATAAAAATGGGCACTATTCAGATGGTACAGAATTCAGTGCAGTTTGGGGGTGCCGCTACAGATGATCCAAATGAACACCTGTTGAGTTTCATCGAAATCTGTGATACATTCAAATACAACGGTGTGACGGAGGATGCTATCAGATTTAGGCTATTCCCATTCTCATTGAGGGATAAAGCAAGAAGTTGGCTTCATTCTTTGCCAGCAGGATCTATAACTACATGGGAGGACTTAGCACAAAAGTTCTTAGCTAAGTTCTTCCCAATGGCTAAGACTGCAAAGATGAGGACAACTATCTCTCAGTTTGAGCAACAACAGGGTGAGTCCTTGTATGAAGCATGGGAGAGATACAAAGAAATGCTGAGGAAGTGTCCACATCACGGTATGCCAGATTGGATGGTGATCAACACGTTCTATAATGGATTGGGATGGCAATCGAGACCGATTGTAGATGCAGCTGTTGGAGGGGCATTATGGGCAAAAAGCTATGAAGAAGCCTATAACCTTATCGAGACAATGGCATCGAACGATTTTCAGAATCCTACATCTCGGATGCCACAACCCAAAGTTACAGGTGTGTTGGAGGTAGATGCTATTACTCAGTTGTCAGCACAGATGGCAGCCATGGCAAAGAAGATAGATACTTTGGCAGAAGGTAAAACAAAGACAGTTGCCTTCGTATATGAGATTTGTGCGGGGTCACACTCGACAGATCAATATGCTATCAGCTCAGAGTCAGTGCAGTATGTGAACAACTACAGAAAAGACCAAGGTCAGTTTCAGAACACATACCACCCCAACAACCGAAATCATCCAAACTTTAGTTGGTCAAATAACCAAGGGAATCAGCAGAATCAATTTCAATCAAATAATCAGTTTCAGACGCAACCAGCGCAGCCACAGTTTAATCCTAGACCACCTTTTCCGTCGGGATTTTCTCAACAACAACATCACACTCCAGCTGCACCTTAGCAAGAAAAGAAATTATAAATGGAGGAGATGATGATGAAATACATGGCAAATACAGAGGTTATGATCAAAAGCCAAGCAGTGGCTATTAAGAATATGGAAACTTAAATGGGGCAGATGGCGAACATGCTTACTAACAGGCCCCAGGGTTCATTTCCAAGTAATACAAAGACAAATCCAAGAAGAGACGGGAAGGAACAGTGTCAAGCGATCACATTGAGATCTGGGAAAGATTTGTCAGGTACTACAAGTAGCGCGCCCGCGCATGTTGCACAAGAGGAGGCCGCACGGCCGCGCGAGGCAGAGGAGCCAGCTACGGAGAAAGGAAATCTAGAAACGTCGAGGATCAGCAGGAAGAAAAAGATAAAGCAGGTCCAGAGGAGACGTTTAAGAGTTCAGTACCACCAATTCACACTCAAGTTCCGTATCTGCAGAGATTAAATAAGAAAAGGGAAGATAAACAGTTCAGCAAATTCTTGGAGGTATTCAAAAAGCTGCAGATCAACATACCGTTCGCCAAGGCATTGGAACAAATACCAAGCTATGCAAAGTTTATGAAGGGTATACTATCAAGAAAAAGAAGATTAAAGGAATTTGAGATAGTAACCTTGACAAAAGAATGTAGTGCAGTACTTCAGCAGAAGTTACCTCTGAAGTTGAAAGATTCGGGCAGTTTCATAATCCCGTGCACAATCGAGAAGATGAATTTTGAAAAATGTTTGTGTGATCTTGGGGCAAGCATAAATTTGATGCCTTTGTCAGTAATCAATCAGTTGGGATTGCCAGCTCCAAAGCTGAAAACATTGCATTACAGTTAGCTAACAGATCCATCACGTATCCACGGGGACTTGTTGAAGATGTCTTGGTAAAGGTGGACAAATTTATCTTTCCGGCTGACTTCATCATTTTGGATTACGAAGAAGATAAAAGTATACCAATTATACTGGGGAGACCATTCTTAGCCACAGACAGGACTTCAATAGATGTACAAAAATGAGAACTCACGATGCGTGTACATGATCAGGAGGTGACCTTTA
This sequence comes from Panax notoginseng, assembly GCA_016801055.1. Classification (NCBI taxonomy): domain Eukaryota; kingdom Viridiplantae; phylum Streptophyta; class Magnoliopsida; order Apiales; family Araliaceae; genus Panax; species Panax notoginseng. The sequence goes on from CM029018.1 coordinate 81,222,303, forward strand.
ATGTCTTTAAGGCAATGAAGTTTCCAACAGAGGAAGAAGAATGCTTCCGTGTTGATGTGGTGAACCGGGTTCTAAATGATGAAGTGCAGAGTATAATGGATAATGAACCATTGAGAAGCATCATTGCTGAAAATTCAAATGTGAAGGACGAGGAAGTAGATAAAGTCGTTCAATATCTGGAAACCACTCCACAGTATGGAACCGTTGCAGTATGTGATAAGTGTCCGGATAAACATCTTGAAGTGAATGGCCAGAGATTGAAGAGTGATTTTGATGGTGAGATGGACAGAAAGAAAGTCACCTCGATCCTATCTTCGACATGAGACTCAAAACAGTCAAGCTAATTGACTATAACTTAGCGCTTGATGGGAGGCAACCCATTATTTTCTATCTCTAAAAAAATCTCTCTTTCACTCTTTATTTATTTAGTTAAGTTATTTCATTAACTCAATTTCAACCTAAGTAGGACCATGCGATATTCTCTGCATAATTAGCATACTAGCTGATATTGAATGGGAGCATGTACATGCATTGTATAAAATGAGGGTGATACAATACACATTCATGTTTATTTATTAAACCATGCTTTGATAAGGTCTATTGATGAATTGCAGGTGTATTGGAGAAGCACGCATTTCTGTCTTGTAGAGTCTAAAAACAAACACAGCAGTGCAGAAAGCAGGAATGTGCGGCCGCGCGATGAACACAGCACACGACCGCGCGCCCGCGCATGAAACACATTGAATTCCGGCGCGACACCGAATTAGGACAGATCTGAAAAGTTTAAAAACGTGTTGTGGACCATTTGGACTCTCATTTGAAATGATAACAGAAGCGCAATCCTAGAGTCTCTCCATAACTCACGTCTCTATCTCTCTATCAGTTACAAATTAAAGCCGTACATCTTTCAATCACATCTCCACGATTCTCTCCACGTCAAAGCTCAACCTACGCTCTCATCCATTATATAAAGCTAGGGTTCCTAATTTGGGTTGCAGAAATGAGTATTGGGGGTTATCAATTCTTTAGCTTTTCTTCATTCTCAATCATATAATCTGTGCAATCTCTATCAACTACAAATGCGGCCTAAGCGAGCACGTTCTATTGCATCTTCCTCAGGCAGTCAAGGGGCTGATATTGTTGATCACACCAAGTTTCTCAACTTGGAAGCCCAGCAAGAGTATTACCGAATTGTGGCAAAGACGTTCGTCAAGGAGCGCGATTTCAAGCCGGAGGGGCAGGATGGCCAGTTGTGTGTCATGATTCGAGAGAGAGGTTGGGGTGGACTGACTGCTACTCCAACGCCCATTCCTATGAGCATAGTCCGCGAGTTCTATGCCAATGCCAAGGTCACTATGAGTAGTATATCTCTGGTTGGTGGTATCGAGGTAAATTACAGACCCCGTGCCATCCGATTAATTTTCAAAATTACTGATGCACCGCCAACGGGGGCGGCTAATTGGGTAACAGGTGCACATTTGGAGACCGACATAGAGTTGGTTATTGCGGAATTGTGCGTGCCTGGTACGAAGTGGACTTATAAAGTAGGCACGACTCAACCTCGTATATTCCCAGCTGCAGCCCTGAACCGCTATGCAAAGGCATGGAATCTGTTCATATGTGCCAAGCTCATGTCGTCCTCTCATCAGCACGAAATCACAGCGGAAAGGGCAATTATTCTATGGGGCATAATCACCGGGAAATACATTGACGTTGGCCATCTCATCCATCAGAATATGTTGCGCTATCTACAAGGAGGCACTATTGGGAGCATTCCACACGCATCAGTGATTGCCATGCTTTGTGCTAATCAGGGAAGCAGCTAGGGCAACGAGCAGATGCAATACCCAAGCCAGGACATAACTCATGCCACAATTGAAAATTTTGAGGACTGGGCAGGTGGTGTACCATACCCATGCAGACTAGGATTCATCCTTCAGCCCACTTTTCTAGAGTCGTCACAGTAGCCCCCTCAGACAGATGAGGCAGGTCCGTCCACGCACACATGTGCCACCCATGGTGATCGCCAGCTCCGAAGGTTGGAGCGAAAAGTCGATGCCATGTACGATAATTTGGGCACATTTGCGACGGGACTCACAAGGGCTTTGGCCGAAGCTTTTGCGCAGCAAGGAACAACGCTAGAATGGCCTCAATTCTGAACCGCAGCGCCATATCCACCACCTGATTCACCACCTAAGGAGGGTGGCACCACTGATAATTAGGAGAGTTTTTCGTTACCCTTTACCTTCATTCAATGGGACATTGAATATTATAAGTTTGGGGGTATTGGGGAGTAATGTAGTTTTGCATGATTAGTTTAATTTTTTTTAGTTTAAGTTTTGTAGTTTTTGCATGTTTAGTTTAAATTTTTGCATCATATAGTTATTGTTGCATATTTTTGTAGTCTATTCTTCAATTTCATGTTTTAGTTTGCATATCTCACAGTTCTTGCTGTATAGAAATTTTTGTCTAGCCAATGATGATAGTGAATTTTTTTTTTATGATTTATGAGTATGTTGGATAATATGAGCTGAGATATAAGGTTTTACACAATGCAATTCATAATGTTGTTTAAATACTTTCGGTTTGCACAAATGTGTTCACAATCACTTGTTGGTATAAGAAGCATGTGTTGCATTGCTCGATAGAAAAATGTAGTTTTAAAAAGGGAAATATGTGAAAAGTGAGTTGAGACTGTGTAAAACATTGACTTTTAAACTTTGGGAAAACATGGGTATCTGTGTATAAAAAAAAGAGAAAAAGAAAAATAGCAATAACGTGGCTAGTCTTATTTCGGGGCCCTGGCTACTTGAGTAAGTACGCCCGAGGGGATTGTCTGTACACCTAGTACCCTAAGGTCTTTCATGGTCTGGGAGTCGTTGGTCGAAAGCTCGCTAAGGGGTAGCAATGTGCCTAATGGAGTAAGACATTGCATAGTCATGTGAAAAAAAAAAGGAAAAAGAAAAGAAAAATAGCAATAAACATCGCGGAAAAGTGCGAAAGTCGCCCTCGTGAGTAGAAATAAAGCAGTTAAGCCCATTGTTGAACCTTAGTTTATTTTAAGATGCTGGAATAGTCTTGGTTGCATACATATACATAAGTCTTGATTTAAGCTATAATTTTCTGTTTTGAGCAATACAGCATGAGTATTCTGTGCTTAAATCAAGTTTTGGCTAACACAACACACACACAGAGCATCTCTATAGCATTTGTGAATTATCTGAGTGTATGACATTATGCCTGCAGTTTGGTTTGAATCTGTACTCTTGAATCTAGAAAAAAAATACGTTGAGGCAAATTGGACTGAATTTCTATGATAGTTGGAACAATGTGAGATTAGTTGCATCATAATTTAGTTGCATAGTAATATAGCTACATTTTCATTGTTCATTAGTATGCATTTCTTGAGGGCAAGAAACAGCTCAAGTTTGGGGGTATTTGATAAGTGGGTTTTATACCTACTTATGGAGTACCAATTTATGTGAGCTATGCTCATCTCTAGTACAATTTAGTATGTTTTGGCTGCATTTCATGTTAGTTTGCATTGCATATACTTAAAACTCCTTTTGGCGAATAAGTGCAGGAATCGGCCTAATTTGGTGGTATTATAGGGCACAAGGAAAATGGACGCATGAGGCGAGGCAAAAGCTGGGATATGCATGACTGAGGATTGAGTGGAGCATGGTTGGACAAGCATGGATGGACATAGGACACTTCAGTAGCAGCAGCAACAATGCAGAACCAAACTCAGGAGCAGAACCAGAATTCATCAACTGCAAGCCGCGCGGCAGGATGAACTTGGAGACGCGCGCCCACGCGAGTACCCAGCCAAACAATGTTACCTATTGCAAGTTGCGCGGTCGCGAGCATGACAAGCTTAGGGGACGCGCGCCCGCGCGAGAGCCCGGCTGGATATCATGACTTATTGCAAGTCTCGCGCCCGCGCGAGTAATGTGCTAGAGGAGCACGCGGCCGCGCGCGAGGTCTTAAGCTGCTGAGTTGTTATATTTTATTTTTTAATTAAAATGGTTGTAATTGATTAAAAACGATATCTGACTAGTGTCAGACGTATCTGTCATATTTTTTTTCGTATTTTTCATCATCGTAACTAGGGTTTACTCTCTGGGAGAGATTCCAACATAGAAGGAGACCAAAACTCTACTTTTCTACTTCTTCTTGGGATTTCCTTCCAGAGTTGATTTGTTATTAGTATCTGCTAGATTGTTATGAGGATTTGAATATTAATAGTGGATTCTATTCAGCAATTGGGTTTGATTGTTCTATCTTTCATCTTTCAATTGTTTGTTTATTAATCATGTTTAGATTTGGTCCCATAATGGCTTTTGGTTCAGTCATGAACTAAACTCCATTATGGGATTCTAACAGATTTTAATATGTAGTTTGATTGCATACTTTAATGCTGGATTGTTTTACATATCATATAGGATGTCTATCATGATTATTTTGCATGTATGAATGCTTGATCACCATTCGTTTCAGTACTTATATGGAATTGACAATGAACATGGAAGTATGGATTGTAATCATGATAGTATACGTATATGGGGCTGTTTTATATGGCTTGTGTATTTCATGAACCAGATAGACATATATTGTTTCACTGTATGAGTTAGAATAAGGGCTTGAACTTAAATTCAATGTAGTTGTAATTTCACATAGACATATAGTGATTTTGGTTATATTGATGATTACATAGAGTCTATCATCTGTGGATGCTGTGTAAGTAGGTCTTAGTGCATTGAAAAATGGCTTTGACTCTTGTAGTGCTCTTGGCTACTTTCTTGTGATATGTGAACAAGTCATGCATGATAGTGGTGATTAAATGAAATATTAAATGAAGTTAGGATTCCATTATTTACAGATTTGATTTATTCCGTTGTTATTATTGTTTTAGTCGTTATTCGCGATTCGAGAACAAACCAATCTTAGTCATTAGTTTGAGCATATAAATGTAGTGATTTAATTAGTGCATAGTGATTTGAATTAAACAACTTTCTCTGTGGGATCGATACTTTACTTGCTCTATATTGCTTGTTGACACATGTATGCTTGCATGAGTTAGAGCTCTTTTGTTAAGACTAAAAAAGAGGCAACAGTGTCCAAGTACAATAGGGAAAAGAACAAGAAGAAGATGGAAGGTGGAAATCAGGGTGCCAGCAGTTGTGGTGGTAATAGCAAGAAACACAAGTGGAACAACAGTGGCAACGATTCAGGAATGTAACAAGGAATACACAACAGAAGAAGCCAGTGTGTGCAAAGTGTGGAAAGAATCACTCGGGAGAGTGTATGAAAGGGAAAAATGTATGTTATAATTGTGGGCAGGAAGGACATATGGCACCAAATTGTCCTAAGCCGAAGAAAGGTGATTGTTTTTCTTGTGGAGGATCGGGACATCTATTCAAGGATTATCCATTGAAGAAGAATTCAGATGGAGGAAGTGGAAACAGAAGCAGCAACACAAAGTTAACAATTGGTGGGCCAACGCAACAGAGCAAGCCGACAGCCCGAAAATTCAACATGGTTGTGTAAGACGCAGTTGCATCAAAGGAGGTTGTGTCAGGTATTGTTCCGATCAATAATATAAATGCATATGTATTATTTGATTCGGGAGCTACCTGTTCATTTGTGTCTGATGAATTTGCAAAAAGATTAAATTTACCCGATGAAAAGTTAAAGAACCCAATGAATATAGAAGTTGCCAACAAAGAAGTGATCCCTGTAGTGTTTATCCATAGAAATTGTTGTGTGGAAATAAAGGGACATAAGCTAAGTGTGAACTTGATTCTGATACGCTTAGGGGAATTTGATATTATCCTAGGGATGGATTGGTTATTTAAACATGAGGCAGTTATAGACTGTCAGAAAAAGAGCATACGCCTTAAGACGCCGGATAAGTCTAAGGTTGTATTTCATGGTAGCAAGTCGCCAAGACAAATGAGTTGTCTGACGATGATGTCGGCCAAGAGGATGTTACGAAAAGGATGTGAAGGTTATTTAGCTCATGTAATGGATACAGATGGTGAATTCGGACATGGGACAGATACCTATAGTTAATGAGTTTGGGGATGTCTTTCGAAAAGAACTTCCTGGACTTCCATCAGACCGAGAGATACAATTTGTGATTGATTTAGTACCAGGAACATCACCGATATTGAAAGAACCATATAGGATGGCATCGGTAGAAATGAAAGAGCTAATGATCCAGCTACAAGAGTTGTTGGATAAGAAGTACATCCAACCTAGTGTATCTCCGTGGGGAGCACCAGTGTTGTTTGTAAAGAAGAAAGATGGTTCAATGAGGTTGTGTATGGATTATAGGGAGTTGAATAAGGTGGCAATCAAGAACAAGTACCCGTTACCAAGAATAGGCTACCTGTTTGATCAACTTAAAGGAGCGAGATGGTTTTCGAAGATTGACCTGAGAACTGGTTATCATCAGTTGAAGGTAAGGACGGAGGATGTACCAAAGACAACATTTAGAACTCGTTACGGCCATTATGAGTTCTTAGTGATGTCATTTGGACTGAAGAATGCGCCAGCTGCTTTTATGGACTTGATGAATAGAGTATTTAAACCGTATTTGGATAAATTTGTGGTTGTGTTCATTGACGACATTCTGGTGTATTCGAAGACTGAAGAGGAGCATGCCAAACATCTAAGGATTGTATTGGAAACATTAAGAAGGGAGAAGCTATATGCAAAATATTCAAAGTGTGAGTTCTGGTTGAAGCGAATTCAATTTTTGGGACATGTTATTGACAACGAAAGAATTTTTGTTGATCCAACTAAGGTGGAAGCAGTGAAAAATTGGGGACAACCGAAGACGCCGACAGAGGTCAGATGTTTTTTAGAATTGGCATGATATTACCAGAGGTTTATTCAAGATTTCTCAAAGATAGCAACACCATTGACTAATCTAATGAGTAAGGTTGTTGAGTATGTGTGGAAGGAAAAATGTGAACAAAGTTTTCAGGAATTAAAGAAGCGACTAAGTGAGGCACCTGTGTTATCTTTACCAGATAATACGGGAGGTTTTACAGTGTATAGTGACGCGTCACACAAAGGACTAGGATGTGTATTGATGCAAAATAGTAAAGTCATTGTGTACGCGTCACGACAGTTAAAGGACTATGAGAAGGGATACCCTACCCATGATCTAGAATTGGCTGCAGTAGTGTTTGCCCTTAAGATTTGTAGACATTATCTCTACGGAGAAAAGTATGAGATATACACAGATCACAAGAGTCTGAAGTATATCTTTACATAGAAGGAGTTAAATATGAGGCAGAGGAGATGGTTAGAATTGATCAAGGACTATGATTGTGATATTCTATATCATCCGGGGAAGACTAATGTAGTGGCAGATGCTTTAAGTAGGAAGAGCCGGGAAAAATTATTTGTATTGACAAAACAGGAAGAATTAGTAAGAGAAATGGAGAAAATGGAGTTGGATGTGAAAAATTTGAAAGATTCGGATAGAGTAATAGAAATGGAAGCAAGCCCAACTTTATTGGACGAGGTGAAAGAATCACAAGAAAATGATGAAGAGTGTGGTAATATCAAGAAGCGATTAGCTGAAGGCGAAGAGTTGAAGTATAAGATTGATGGCATTGGATTGCTAAGATTTGAAGGACGAGTATAGGTACCTACAGTTCTAGAGTTAAGAGAAGAGATTTTGCAAGAAGCGCATAGTACGAGATATTCGATACACCTGGGAAGCACGAAGATGTATCAAGATTCGCGTCAACATTATTGGTGGCCGAACATGAAGAGAGAAGTTACAGAATGCGTCAGCAGATGTCTAACGTGTCAGAGAGTCAAGGCAGAGCATCAACGACCCAGCGGGTTATTGCAACCATTGGAGATTCCAAAATGGAAATGGGAGCACGTCACAATGGATTCTGTGGTGGGACTTCCAACAACACAAAAAGGTTACGATGCGATATGGGTAATTGTTGATCGTCTTACAAAGCGTACTTTTTGCCGATCAGGATTAGGTATAATTTGGATCAGTTAGTCAAATTGTATATCAAGGAAATTATTTCAAGACATGGAGTGCCAATATCAATTGTGTCTGATAGAGATCCATTGTAAGACCCCAACTTTTATAAATAAAGATGAATTTTCTATAAATATCATTTTTGAATATTATGGAGTTAATTTGATATAATGTTATAGTTGTGGGTAATATTTATAAATTTTACAAAGTACGCAAGTTGTTATATAATATTCGATTGGTCGGGGAATATTCGTTTTAACAGGAAATATTCGTACAACGATACGATCATTGGTGGACCCCACAACGGAATTATTGTCGGATTGAGAAAACGACAAAAATATTTTATTAAAAATAACGGCGGAAGTTTTACCATTGATACTGTTAAACTACTCGGTAGTAAAAGTACAGTAATACGTGTGGTTGCATAGTAGACAATATTTGTATTCAAACTCACAGTTTATGTTTTGTCATATTGTACACGACAGTTGTATTAGTAAGTTGTATTTGTATTCTGTACTATGTATCTGACGACCCAAGATGGGTAATGTATACCTAATTTTGGGGGCGTCACAGTTGGTATCAGAGCTTAGGGATATGATCCCTGGCTAAGATGTGAGAATAGAACTAGGAGGGGAGAGACAGGAAATTCCTTCGCTAGTATGACTTACCTAAGTTTATTTGCATGGTATTTAATTGGTCGGTCATAATATAAGGATAATATATGACATATCAATTAACTTTTATTTTGTGGCAGTATCTGAAAATGACATCTGAGAATGTTGAGAATAGCAATGGAGCACAGGCGACTGTTGATTCACCACATATCAATAATCAGGATAATGTGCATCAGGAAGGTGACAATCCTTATGCAAACAACAACACTGACCAGATGATGAATGATGGAATGTTCAGAAACTTTATGTAGTTAATGCAACAGCAGGCGAGAGCGGCTCCTGTCCAAAATATAGGTGAAAACACTGAAAACTCTCGGACGGTCACCGCTAAACAGTTCAAGGAGTTGGGACCACCAGAGTTTAAGGAAGAGCCAAAACCACTTATAGCGGAAACATGGATAAAGCAGATTACCAAGATATTTGATGTCTTGGGATGCTCCGAGGAGCAAAAGGTTCCCTTTACCGCCTTTATGTTGCGAGGAGAGGCAGATTACTGGTAGGAATCGATTAAGCGTACTCAACCTGCCGCACTGAAGATGTCTTGGGAGAAGTTCCAAGAGCTGTTCAATGACAAATACTTTCCCGAAAGTGTTCGTCACATGAAGGAGGTGGAGTTCATCAAATTGGAGCAGAATAATATGACCGTGTCGTAGTATGAGGCTAAATTTGCTGAGTTGTCCCGGTTTGCGTCCCACTTGGTGGATAATGAAGAGCGAATGACGGGAATATTTTTGCGAGGTTTGAAACCTGAGATACGTCAGCATCTTATTTCTCATAAACTGTGTTTGTATTCAGATGTTGTGAATAGGGCTCAGTTAGTGGAGCGTGATAACGAGTCAACGCAACCAAAAGAGAGTAGTCGGTAAAATGATAATACCAGTGAGAGCAATCATCGAAGCGGTGACAACAAGCGTGGAGGAAATCAACAGGCCAGAAATGGTAACCACTTCGGTGGTAATCAGGGCCAAAATAATAAGAATGGTCATTTCAAGAAAAGGAGATTCAACAATGATGGAAAGACGTCAGCACCAGCACCCGTTGTTAAGGAAGGAGAACGACCACCTATCATATGTTTCAAATGCGGAGGGGAGGGGCACATCAGTCTAAACTGTGCGATGCCGTCTAAAGCATGTTATAATTGTGGAGGAGAAGGTCATTTAGCTCGATTTTGTCGTTTACCAAAAACAAGTTCAGCCAAGATGGAGACACCAAAGGCCGTCCCAGAAAAGTCAAAATCGGTAGTGCAAGGGAGAGCGTTTGTTGTGACCTCCCAGAAAGCAAGGAACCCGAATGAGGTCATCACGGGTAAGCTTATCATAAACTCTAACGAAGTCTATACTTTATTTGATACCAGTTCTACCCATTCTTTTATTTCTCCTACTTGCGCTCATCGATTAAATTTGACTCCGGAGAAATTAGTCTTTGATTTATCTGTTGAAACTCCATTGGGAGAAACCTTCATTACATCCACGGTTTATAAGTCTTGTTTGGTTCAAGTTGGTACCCACACATTACCTGTCGATCTGATTTCATTAAAAATACTTGCATTTGACGTGATTCTGGGGATTGATTGGTTAACTACTCATCATGCAAAAATTGATTGTTTTCGTAAGGTTGTTAGCTTTCATATTCCTAATCAACCTATTATGCGAATTCAAGCAACCAAACCATTAAAATCAATCGCTGTCATCTCAAGCCATAAAGCTATTCGTTTATTGAAAAACGGATGTCAAGCTTTCTTAGCTCATGTCACGGATCTAAACAAAAATACGTCAACTTTGAATGATATTTCTATTGTTAATAAATTCCCTGACGTATTCCCTAAAGAACTTCCTGGCCTACCCCCAGAGCGTGAAATTAAATTTTGTATCGACCTTGAACCTGGTACAAAACCCATTTTCAAAGTCCCGTATCGAATGGCTCCTATTGAACTTCAGGAGTTAAAGATCCAACTGCAGGAATTGTTAGACATTGGCTTTATTCGTCCTAGTACTTCTCCTTGGGGTGCTCCTGTGCTATTCGTGAGTTGAAGAAATGCGAGTTCTGGCTGGAGGAGGTAGCATTCCTTGGGCACGTAGTATCAAGTCGTGGAATATCGGTTGACCCGGCAAAGATTGAAGCTATTCAAAGCTGGGAGCAACCTAAATCAGTGACCGAAGTACGTAGCTTTCTTGGTTTAGCTGGTTATTATCGGAGATTCATGGAAGGATTTTCTCGAATCGCTACTCCATTAACTCAGCTGACTCGGAAAGATACAAAGTTCAGTTGGAGCGAAGAATGTGAGCAGAGTTTTTAAGAACTCAAGAGGAGACTCATTTCAGCACATGTTCTAACAATACCATCTGGCTCGGAGGGATTTGTCATCTACAGTGATGCTTCGAGCAAAGGGTTGGGATGCGTTCTCATGCAACATGGAAAAGTCATAGCCTATGCATCAAGACAACTCAAGGAATATGAGAGGAATTATCCTACTCATGATCTAGAGTTGGCAGTTGTTGTCTTTGCACTTAAAATTTGGAGGCATTACTTGTATGGGGAGAAGGTGGAGATCTTTACGGATCATAAAAGCCTCAAATATTTCTTCACTCAAAAGGAACTCAACATGCGACAACGATGTTGGCTTGAACTGTTGAAAGACTATGATCATACCATTTAATACCATCCTGAAAAAGCGAACGTGGTAGCTGACGCATTGAGTAGAAGATCATATGCAAGTACGAGTGCAATATTGTCAACACAAAGGCCCATTTTGTGTGACTTGCAAAGGATGGAGATAGAGTTAAAGACTTCAGGGACCCATGTGATGATGGCGAATATACGAGTAGAACCAACTTTAATCGATAAAGTTAAAGCTGCTCAAGCTACAGACCTAGAGCTTATGCGTATAAGGAAGAAAGTGCAAGAAGGTGCTATGTCGGAAGCAAGAATCGATGAAGAAGGAATACTTCGAGTCAACTCCAGACTTTGTGTTCCTAACAACCCTGATTTAAAGTATGAAATCATGATGGAGGCGCACAACACACCGTTTGCAATCCATCCTGGAAGTACCAAAATGTATCATGATCTTCGTCATACATTTTAGTGGAGCAATATGAAGAGAGAGATAGCGTTGTTTATCTCAAGGTGTCTAACTTGTCAACGAGTCAAAGCGGAGCATCAAGTACCAAAAGGTCCATTGCAACCACTTAAAATTCCAGAATGGAAGTGGGAGCACATTACCATAGATTTCGTTACCGGTCTTCCTAAGGTTTCTCAAGGTATAGATGCAATTTGGGTCATTGTTGATAGATTGACCAAGTCTGCTCATTTCTTACCGATACGAGAAACTTATACACTTGAACGTCTTGCTCGTATGTACATAAACGAGATTGTAAGACTGCATGGTATGCCAGTATCCATAGTTTCTGATCGAGACCCAAGATTCACTTCACGATTTTGGGTTAGTTTACAAAAAGCTATGGGCACAGATTTACGATTTAGTTCGGCATATCATCCTCAGACGGACGGACAATCAGAGAGGACTATTCAAACTCTAGAAGATTTATTAAGACTCTGTGTCTTTGACTTCAAGGAAAGTTGGGACAAGTTCTTACCATTGGTAGAGTTTTCCTACAACAACAGTTATCAAGCAAGTATTGGCATGGCTCCATTCGAAGCATTGTATGGAAGAAAATGTCGTTCTCCAGTATGCTGGGATGAGGTGGGTGAAGCAACGTTGTTGGGACCAGAGTTGGTACGTATGACTACAGAAAAGATTCAAACGATCCGACAACGTATAAAAACCTCACAAGATCGACAAAAGAGTTATGTTGATCTTCATCGAAAGGACGTGGAATTTGATATAGGAGATCATGTGTTCTTACGTGTTGCTCCATGGAAAGGAGTTACGAGATTTGAAAAAAGAGGAAAGCTCAATCCTCGATTCATCGGTCCATTTTTAATCCTCGATCGAGTAGGAACTGTGGCTTATAGACTCGCTTTACCGCCAAGTATGTCTCGTGTTCATAACGTTTTTCACATATCCATGTTACGCAAATATGTGGAAGACCTGAACCACATTATTGAGTTAGAGCCAGACGAAATAGCGGAGGATTTGACATATGAAGAAGTTTCTGTTCAAATCTTGGATAAGAAGGAACATATTCTACGCTTCAAGGTTATACCTCAAGTCAAAGTTTTGTGGAGAAACCACGATGTTGAGGAAATGACTTGGGAGTTAGAATCTGAAATGAAATCAAGGTATCCTTACCTCTTCGACATACCAGGTACGTACCCTAATTTCGAGGGCAAAATTTCATAAGAAAGGGAGGTTGTAAGACCCCAACTTTTATAAATAAAGATGAATTTTCTATAAATATCATTTTTGAATATTATGGAGTTAATTTGATATAATGTTATAGTTGTGGGTAATATTTATAAATTTTGCAAAGTACGCAAGTTATTATATAATATTCGATTGGTCGGGGAATATTCGTTTTAACAGGGAATATTCGTACAACGGCACAATCATTGGTGGACCCCACAACGGAATTATTGTCAGATTGAGAAAACGAGAAAAATATTTTATTAAAAATAACGGTGAAAGTTTTACCATTCATACCGTTGAACTACTCGGTAGTAAAAATACAGTAATACTGTGGTTGCATAGTAGCACACGGTATTGATTATTAATGCTTATGTGAGAAGTCACTCAGTTTGATTCAATTATTGTTAAGTTAATAATATGAATTATTTAGCGATAATGACGTTTTGTTTTATTCGTATTATTAACGTAATAAAACAGAAACATCTTTTTATATAAAACAGAATACTTTATTAAAGTTATTCTATAAATAGAATATATTATATTTTATTTAAAAGATTTTTCTTTAAATATGGACCGTTAGATTAAAGTATTCAATCTGGACCGTTCATGGATTAGTTACTATGCATTCTATTTTTCTATAAATAGCAGCTCATTCCTTCATTATTTCTTACGAATTCACTGAACTCTAGAGAGAGAAACTATAGAGAGAAACTATAGAGAGAGAGAAGAAGAGTATTCTGCTACTTAACTACTTCCTTATTTCAGCTCTTCTTTAAAACAGTAAGGGGTGTTATTCTTTCTTATTCATGAAGAGAACTTTTGTTATTTCATTTCTTATTATTCTGTTGGAATAACCTGTATACGCGGTCTACCCTATACTTGGTGACATTCTTTTATTATTCTGTTGGAACATCCTGTCCGTGTGTTTTACACCGGACCTGGTTCCGTCTTTATTATTATTCTGTTGGAACATCCTGTCCGTGTGTTTTACACCGGACCTGGTTCCGTCTTTATTATTATTCTGTTGGAACATCCTGTCTGTGTATTTTGCACCGGACCTGGTTCCGTCTTTGTTATTATTCTGTTGGAACATCCTGTCTGTGTGTTTTACACCGGACCTGGTTCCGTCTTTATTATTATTCTGTTGGAATATCCTGTCTGTGCGTTTTACGCCGGACCTGGTTCCATTATTTATTATTCTGTGGGAATAACCTGTCTGTGCGGTCTATCGCATGCATGGTGATTTCTTTTGTTATTCCATTCTTTATTATACTCAGTTGGTTAAGTTTTGACTTCTATACTCTATGAAATTTGTGGAATATCCTTGATAATTGTGTTTCATCCAGTATCTTTTCATGAAAATATTCTTCTAAGCATTCTTAAATTTTACTCCACAAAGCAGTATCATGTTGACAATTTGGACGTTGTTGATTCTTGGATAAATTAATTCTTGAACTTGTTTTATTGAATTCTTATATCATTGTCATCATCCTCATGTTTATAAAATGTTAAAAGTCATCTATGGCATGTAGTGCATAGATGGACTTGGTATGATTATGACCAGGGATTATTCGGTATAATCATGACCGTAATGTTACAAATGATGTGGTAAAAGTCCTCATTGGCCCGTAGTGCGTTGATGGACAGTTGTCGGCATGATCATGACCATTAATGAATACACGAATATCCTTGGCCGTAGTGCAGGGGTGATTCGATGATGTGGATTATTTTATTAAGCTGAGTCCCAGCGATCACAGTGTTGAAAAACCTTTTAAATCATAAAAGATAGTAGAGTTTATTTTCTACTTGACTCTTTTAATGGATTGCTTGTTCCGCTGCAGTTAAACTTGATGTCTATTATATTTTATCAGTTTAACGTTGTTGAAGGCTAATGATAATTTATTCTGCATTATCTTAGTCATAATATTTCTTACTGGGCTAGTTGAGCTCACCCTTTCTTTCACTGTTCTCTTCAGGAAATGAGAACGTAACTGGGGCAAGTCGGAGAACGGAGTGATGGTCCGAATGATAGTATTAGTTAGTAGTCATCACTATTCTATATAATGGTGTGTTAATAAATGTAATGAGGACTCCTTTTGAGTATGAATACTCTCTAGAAGATAATATTTGTATTCAAACTCACAGTTTATGTTTTGTCGTATTGTACACGACAGTTGTATTAGTAAGTTGTATTTGTATTCTGTACTATGTATCTGACGACCTAAGATGGGTGATGTATACCTAATTTTGGGGGCGTCACATCCGCGTTTCACATCAAACTTTTGGAGGAGTCTTCAAGAAAGAATGGGGACACAGTTAAGGTTAAGTACCGCATATCATCCACAAACCGATGGACAAAGCGAGAGAACGATTCAAACATTAGAAGACATGCTCAGAGCCTGTGTAATGGACTTCAAAGGAAGTTGGGAGGATCATCTTCCACTGGTAGAATTTGCATATAATAATAGTTATCACGCAAGCATTGGCATGCCACCGTACGAAGCCTTGTATGGAAGGAAATGCAGAACGCCCTTATGTTGGGACGAACTAGAACGAAGATTGTTGGGGCCAGAATTGGTACAACAGACAGTGGAGATCATTAAGGTTATAAGAGCTCGACTGGTAGCTGCTTAGGATCATCAAAAGAAGTATGCAGATTTGCATCGCAAGAAAAGGGATTTCGAAGTGGGAAGCTATGTATTTTTGAAAGTATCTCCCTGGAAAGGGAAGATTAGATTTGGGAAGAAAGGTAAACTGAGTCCAAGATTTATTGGACCATTTGAGATATTGAAAAGGATAGGTGAAGTAGCGAACGAGGTAGCTCTACCTCCTGAACTGGAACATATTCACAATGTGTTTCATGTGTCAGTGTTGCGGCCATATAAGCATGACTACAAGCATGTGATATTACACGAGCCAATTCAAGTTGAGAAGGACTTGTCATATGAAGAAATTCCTGTAGAAATATTAGATAGGAAAGAGCATAAACTAAGGAATAAGGTTATTTGTTCTATTAGAGGTCTTTGGAGGAACCACAATGCTGAAGAAGCTACGTGGGAACTCGAGAAAAAAATGAGGAAGAATTATCTAAATCTTTTTAAGTAACCTTATGTGAAATTTCAAGGACGAAATTCTTATAAGGGGGGAGAATGTAATAACCAAGAATTTTAAGTCACGCGGTAATTAAATATATTATTTAAATATTAATGATATTGAAAACTTTGTGACATATAGGGAATGAATATGTTATTATTTATGTGGAAAATGTTTATGGTTAAATAAATATATATGTATATATATATATATATATATATATATATATATATATATATATGTGTATGAATTATATAAAGAGAATTAAACGAAAAAGTTACATAACCTAATTATACATTAAGTATGGAAATTAAATAACCTAAGGGTTATGATATTGAAGAATAATAGTATTTAAATTATACTCACCTAAGAGATTAATTTGATTATCTCAATTTAATATTTAATTTAAACCTAATTAAAGTAAGTCTAATTAGGTTATAAAATTAAATGTACATAAATAATTATTTAAATTCCAAAATGAGTGGAATGAAAATCTTAATTAAATAATTAGGGTAAGATAAAATTTATCTATTGGATCATGCTATTTTTACATAGCCCAAACAATTTAATTAGATAGCCCAAACAAGAAATCAAATGGCCCAAGTAATGACCCAATTTGTATGGACCTTCTAGATGGTTAATTAACAAATAAATCAATACATAAAATTGGCCAAGATGGAGTATGGATCCGGCAAACAAAGGAGTAAGGGAAGAACATTATTCATTTCATTTAACTTCCTTTTTTGTTGGTCAATGGGTTGTTTACCAACCCACCTAAATTGTCCCCTAGTTTTTTTTTAGCTTAATAATTTATTGTCCACCAAGGCAAGCAAGATATTGGAAGATTAATAGATATATACAAGTTATATCTATATATACTAATTGCCTATAAATAATCTCACATATTTTTATAAAGAAACTTTTCACTTATTCTTATAAGTTATCTAGCAAAAAGTAAAAAGCAAAGCAAAAGAAAGAAATAGAGAGTGAGGAAACGTGGGAAGCTTTGAAGGAGGGGAGAAAGAAATTTCCTTGATGCCACCTAGAGTTATCACATACTTTGGAATAACAAGAAAAGTAGCATTAAGATCAAGGTAAAAATATTAAATATCAAGCTTTAATTTCATATATTTTGTTGGTTTTACCAAAATAAAGAACTTATGCTCATGAACTTTCAAAACCCTTGATTTACTTTCTTTTAGTGCATCATGTTTGGATCTTATATTTTTGGGTGTTTAAAAGTTGATCAAAAAGGAAAGAAAAGAAATTATGTACAAATGTTTAAGAAACATCCTAATCTTGCATGCTTAGTGTATTTTATGTTACATACATGGAGTTCAAGCTTTAAATGGCTAGAAGCATGCTAGAATGATAGATATAGTGTTTAATGAATTTAACTTGTGTATGGGTATGTGTTCGTGTAGAAAAGTTTGGTAAAATGCATGAAAATGAGTTTTACCGAAAAACTTAATCGAAATGTGTGATTGAAGATTTTTCATTTTGAAACTTACTAATAGTTTTTATGATTTTCTTTCTTGTTATGTTAGATATGTAAGTTAAGAACAAAATCCCTTTTGAAGCATGCAAAAATGTTTTGAAATGAGCAAGATATGAATTTCTTTTTTCTAAAAACACCTCACTATTGAAGGACTGTGCAAAACACACAGTCCAGTTTCTAGCCATTTTCAGTAACCAAAACATGTCCAAATTTGATGTTTGATAAATGAAAATTGTAGTTCATGAAGATAAGAATCCAACGAGACCGAATGGACCTAAATCGGAGTTATAGATTTCATTTTATTCAAGTTTTAGTAAAGGACCCAAAATCTGGAAAATCAGAAGAAAAAAAAATATTAACTACCGGTTCAGTTTCCGGCAAACCGGACGAACTTTCTGGCGACCGGTTCACCCAGTTTCCAGCCGGTTCTGGTGGTGGATTCGGGACCAAAATTTTTCTAAAATTGTGAAGAATATTAAAATATTTAATTCCGAATTTTTCTGGATAGTTATGTAATTATTAAGTAATTAATGGTTTAAACTCATTTAAAACTTACTAATTAATAATTATTAATGCCACTAAATGATTATTAAACTAATTACATATAATTTTAATGTAATTAACTATTTAATTATTATTTAAGTGATAATTAAGTAGAGTTAGTGGTAATAAACTAACTATTGATTATTTAATTAAGATTAAATAATAAATAGAGTTAAACCATTAATTAATTATTATTTAATTAATATTAAATAATGATGAAAGAACATTTAAGTAAGATTATGCAATAATAATGTAATTACTTACTTACATTGACATAAAATTTATAAAATAATTTTTTATTATTTAATTAATATTAAATAATAAATAAGAATAAGTGATAATTAATTATTCTTAAATTAACAAGAAAGAATAATTAAAGACTTATAAAGTGAATTAATTATTTGTTATTCAAGGATAATTAATTAATTAGTTATTATTTATTAAATAATAAATAATGACAAATGTTAATTAATTTATCATTTATTAATAGTAATGAATAATTAAAGATTAATGAAGTAAATAAATTAATAATGATTAATTAATTATTATTTAATTAATATTAAATAATAATTAAAGACAAATAATATTAATAATCTAATTATTTATTATGTAATTAACATTAAATAATAAGTAGATGTAATTAGCTATTATTTATTATTAAATTATAACTAAAGGTAATTAATTAATTACAATTTAAATAATATTAAATGGTAATTAAATATAGATAGAGTTAATAAATGAAGAGAATTTAAATAACTCATTAATTAAACAATTATAATAAATTGTTTAGAGATCTAATAAGTGTTTATTACTTAAGAAAATTTTTATAAATTAATTAAATCATTAACTTAAGATTTATTAAATATCTTATAGGACTAATAATACTATATTATATTATGTGTACCTTGTGATTGAATTATTTGTTGATAGCATAAGTAAGCGTATAGACATACATTTATACGCAGTACTAATTAATAGACCAACATTGTCAATGCTAGGCCGTTCAAAGAGTTTTAATTAAAGCTAGTTAGTTGTAGCTCATCGAACAGGCAAGTTCTCTAACTCAAACTTGAGTTATTATTTTCAAAGCATATCAGTGGATAATTATTGTTGATTACTCCACATCCTTAACGATTATTGTGAATCGCATTTTGCGCAATCGAATTCCTATTCAATTATTATTGAATTGTGAATTAATTAAAGTTCTTTCATTCTTGAACTGTTTATGAGATAGATCTATGCTAGTTGTATCAACTAGATCGAATATATTTAAATTTGTTAAATCAAATATGTTTTAAAAGCTTTTCTTAACCAATTGATTTGGTAAGAACTCGAGACTGAGAAAAAGAACAATTTTATTAAAGCATTATATTGTAAAATCATTGTTGCTCGACTACTAAGTGTTTATGCATAATACACCGTGTATAAAAGGCTGATCCCCTTGATTACCAAAACTTATTAAAAGGATCAGTTTAATTACTGATAACCTTAGTATATATTCATGGTTATTTCAAACCACTCAACATCTATTATTCAATCATTCGAATATTTAATTATTGAAACTTAATTCATGTTCTTTCACAATCGGTTATATTGTTGAACATTGAAAGCTAAATTCCTTTCTAACCATGATATACAAGAAGATATACTTTTCTTGTATTTAAACTTGTTAAGCAAACTAGTTGCTTACCCTTACTATATAATGACATTTATTTCAGCTATGCCCGAAGGATCGAATAAGAAAGACAAAGTCAAGGAAAAGATCCAAGAATGAATGTTAATTATTATATTATCTGATGGAATTATTTATGTAAACCTTTTGTAATATTAAAGATGTGTTTAAGTTAAGGTAAAGAAGGCCTTGGGATTATGTTATGAAACTTTATTATAATGAATAATGTATATTTATTATTCCACAATAGTTTATAGAATGCTTATGTTAATGATAGATCGTGAGCATTGAATCTGAGGTTAGAGAACCTGAGCGTCACAGTAGGACTTCCGACTACAACAAAAAGGGTATGATGCGATTTGGGTAATAGTGGACCGGTTGACGAAGTCAGCTCGCTTTTTGCCAATAAGGGTTAAGTATAACTTAGACCAATTAGCTAAACTTTATGTTAAGGAAGTTATTTCCAGACATGGAGTACCGATTTCGATTGTGTCAGATCGTGACCCACGATTCACGTCGAACTTTTGGAGGAGTCTGCAAGAGCAATTGGGAACACAGCTGAAATTGTACTGGCTTATCATCCACAAACTGATGGGCAGAGCTAGAGGACAATTCAGACGTTAGAAGATATGTTGAGATCTTGCGTCATGGATTTCAAGGGTAGTTGGGAAAATCATCTACCATTAGTAGAGTTCGCGTATAACAATAATTATCATGCAAGCATAGGTATGCCGCCTTACGAAGCTTTGTACGGAAGAAAGTGCAGAACACCGTTGTGTTGGGACGAAGTGGGAGAACGCCGAATGCTTGGACCAGAATTGGTGCAACAAACAGCGGATGTAATGAAGTTGATACGGATGCGTCTAGTAACAGATCAAGACAGACAGAAGAAGTATGCGAACTCCCATCGAGTGAATTGAGAGTTTGAGGTAGGCTCATATGTATTTCTAAAGATATCTCCCTGGGAAAGTTAAGTCCAAGGTTTATAGGACCTTTTGAGGTATTAAAATGGGTAGGTGAGGTAGCTTATATGGTAGCATTACCTCCAGACCTAGAACGAATACATAACGTGTTTCACGTATCTGTGTTACGTCCTTATAAGCCGGATTATAAGCACGTAATAGAGTATGAGCCTATTCATATTGAGAAGGACTTAACGTATGAAGAGTTGCCAATTCAAATCATCGATATAAAGAGCAAGTTCTACGGAACAAAGTTATACCTTCTGTGAAGGTGTTATGGAAGAACCACGATGCCGAAGAAGCAACGTGGGAATTGGAAGAAAAGATAAGGAATGATTACCCTCAATTGTTTATGTAATGTAAGATGAGATTCTGGGGACATAATCTTTATAAGGGAGGAAGAATGTAACGACCGAGAAATTCGGATCCATTGTAAAATAATTTTATTTAATTAAATAATGAATAAAATTATATTATTTGTTATTATTATGTGTTAGTAAGATGAATGTCGTTCTATAATCTAGAAACGCCAGAAAGTCGTAGTATTTTGACTACGTGAAGGAATTAAAGTATTTGAATTTCTAAGACGAAAATAAAAGTTTTTCGAGAAATTTTCTGAAAAACACTATTCATCAATTTTCGCTCGGAAATTATTTTTGAACTTTCGAGAAATACGTAACGATAGAATATCAAGGTGAGATGGATTATGTAATAATAA
The DNA here is from genome assembly GCA_016801055.1 of Panax notoginseng. Classification (NCBI taxonomy): domain Eukaryota; kingdom Viridiplantae; phylum Streptophyta; class Magnoliopsida; order Apiales; family Araliaceae; genus Panax; species Panax notoginseng. Next base: position 81,243,789 of record CM029018.1, read on the forward strand.
TTAAAGTATGGAAAACGTAATTTTTCGCCTGCAGACATAATTTAAGAACGTTAGGGAAAGTAAGGCGTTAAGAAGCTATTGTAATGATCGTATGATACGTATGTATTGTAAGAGGAAATGAATACGAATATGATACGAAGTATTATATGAGTATGTATGAATGATGGTATATCGTATATTATGAATTAGTATACGAGTTAGAATACGAGAATAATACGTAAACAATAAGTATAAGGCTTTTAGCCAAATGAAATTGACTTGTAGGATTGTTTAGCAAATTGTAAAGTCCAATAGAATTGAATGTGCAAGCCCAAGTGTTTGTTAAATGAAGTCCAATTAAGTTGGTTAATACAAGCCCAAAGCTTAAGTTAAGCAAATTAAACCTAAGCCCAAGCTATGATCCAATGAGTTAGTGTAAGACCCCAACTTTTATGAATAAAGATTAATTTTTCTCGAAATATATTTTTGAATATTATGGTGTGGATTTGATATAATGTTATAGTTGTTGGTATTATTTACAAATTTTACAAAGTAAGCAAGTTGTTATATAATATTCGATTGGTCGGGGAATATTCGTTTTAACAGGGAATATTCGTACGACGGCACAATCATTGGTGGACCCCATAACGGAAGTATTGTCGTAGTTAGAAAACGACATAATTATCTTTTTATAAAAATAACGGCGAAAATTTTACCGTTAAACTTTTGAACTACCCGGTGGTAAAAGAACAGTAATACGCGTGGTTGCATAGTAACACACAATTTTGATTATTGATGCTTACGTTAGAAGTCACTCGGTTATACTCAATTATTGTTACAGTAATTGATGCATAATATCTCTCATATTATTGATTCAATTATTGTCACAGTATCATCTACATAATATTTATTATTATTAAATCAATAATTGAGACGACAAAGTTATTCATATTATTATTTACAATATTGACAATGTCTAGAAAGTTCTGTCAATGAGAGGTTTGGTCACCTAATTGCGCGCCAATTGGGAGAAATCCTTATTGGAAAGCCCCCTCTTTCTTGGGAATGATCCGGTTGTTAAATATTGTGAGTTATAATATTAATGATGAATAAGTTCGTGTTGATTAAAGATGAAATTGATATTTCCATTGTGTTGGGATTATTAGTGTTAGTGGAAATCGACATATATTCCGATAATAATTGATGTCTGGAGGTTATATTGACCAATCGGGTAATTAATCGGATAAATGAACAATTAATTGCTATTAATTCATATGCTTATAACTGTTTGTTCAAATGTGTGTACTATTGATTCACATGCATGTACTATTAGGGGAGGTGGTGCAAGATTGATAGTACTTGCATGACTAAATTAAAAATGGAGGTATAGATGAATGTACTATACTGTAATCATTTTTTTCACATGTATAGAACTATTGATTCACATGAATGTACTATTGATTCACATGATGTACTATTAGGAGAGGTGGTGCAAGTTTGATAATACTTGCAGGACTAAATTAAAAATGAAGAAAAAGATGAAGGTATTATATTATAATATTTCGAGCCCCAAAACGTGCAATTATCGAAACTATGTTTGACTATAAATAGAAGCTCATTCTTCTTTCATTCTCACCAATTCACTAAGACTCACAAGAACAATTATAAAGAGATAAGCTATAGAGAGAGAAGCTTTAGAGAGAATGTAGAAGAGAAGTCTGCTACCTCACTATTCCAGTATCCAGTCTTCTTCTGAGGTAAGGGATATTATTTTGTTCAGTATTCATAGGAATAATATTTTCTTCCATACTCTATAGTATGTGAGTAATATTATTTCGTCTCGTATTCCTGATTATACCCTCATTTTGTTAAAATATGCTTCTATACTCCGTGAAATTAGTAGAATATCCTTGAAATTTGCGCTTCATCTAGTATCGTTTCACAAGGATATTTTCTGCACATTGTTGTTAAATTTTAAGCTTTTCATGTCGGAGTACTGTCCATGAGTAGTATTCATTTTTACAGTACTATTCACAAAGTACTATTCACGGGATACTATTCACAAAGTACTATTCACGGGTACTATTCACAAAGTACTATTCACGAGTACTATTCATGGGGTACTATTCCTGAAGTACTATTCATGAGATACTATTCACTCGGGTACTATTCACCCAAGAAATTATTCATGACAAAAATTGATTTCTTTGTTGTCCAAATCATTTTTGATACAATATTATTCTTGAATTTTACTCCACAAAGCAGTATCATGTTGACAATGGACATTATTGAATTTTGGATAAATTAAGTTATAAATCTTTAAAAATTTATCATTTGCTTTCTTTTAATTGAATTATTATATCGTTGTCATCATCTTTATGCTTATATTGTGATAAACGTCATATGTGGCTTACGTGCATAGATGTACTATTGGTATGATTATGACCAGGGATTATTCGGTATAATCATGACCGTAATGTTACAAATGATGTGGTAAAAGTTCTCATTGGCCCGTAGTGCATTGATGGACAGTTGTTGATATGATCATGACCATTGATGATTACATGAATATCCTTAGCCCGTAGTGCAGGGATGATTCAATGATGTGGTTTATTTATTAAGCTGAGTCTCAGCGATAAAGTTGATGAAAATTTTTTTAAATCATAGAAGATAGTAGATATCATGCTCTACTTGACTCTTCTAATGGATTGCTTGTTTCGCTGCAGTTAAACTTGATGTTTATTATATTTTATCAGTTTAACACTGTTGAAGGCTAACGATAATTTATTCTGCATTATCTTAGTTATAATATTTCTTACTGGGCTAGTTGACCTCACTCTTTGTTTTCATTGTTCTCTTCAGGAAATGTCAATATAGTTGGGACTAGTCGGGGAACGGAGTGACGGTCTAGATGTTTGCATTAGTAGTCCTCACTATTCAATGAAATAGTGTGATAATAAATGTAATAAGGACTCCATTTGAGTTTGAATACTGTCTAGAAGACAATATTCGTATTAAAACTCCCAGCTTATGTTTTGTCGTATTTTACACGACAGTTTTATAATTAAGTTATATTTGAATTTTGTACCATGTATTTGGCTACTCAAGATGGGTGATGTATACCTATTTTGGTGGCGTCACAGTTAGGGTGACCCATGGGGCAACCCATGATCATATTATTATTCTTGGTGACCAAGATAATTATGCGATGACCAAGATAATGTTATGATGGCCAAGTAATTAGTGTAAGGAGCAAATTTACTTAATTGCTAAGTATTGAATAGTAAGGAGGTGAGATTGGCCTAAATGACTAATATGCCCTAACCTTAGCAATCCTATAAATAGAGGGAGAGTTGGTTCATTTGCACACTTGTTAATTGCATCCAACCTAAGACAGCTTATTTGGTAGAGAGAATAAGCAAGTTAAGTTAGACTTTCAAGAAGAAGAAAAGCTTGATCATCAAGGGTAAGCCGCCTATGTCATAATCTTCCAACTCTTCCATAGTAGCTTGATAGAGAAGGGATAAATGGTGGTACATGTATTTTAAGAAGTAAAGAAATTGGATAATCATAGGACTTAAGTCTTAATAAGCCGTGAATAAGCACTTTGTTCATAAATAAGCTATGAACTAAGGAAGAACTTGTAAGACTTGTAACATGTTTACATGAAGGAAGTTAGTATGATAAAAGGATGTAAGAATGTTGGTTAGAAGACTTAAATCATAATAAGTCATGAGAAATAAAATTATAAGTAGTTTATACTTTGATAAGATATAAACTCATGAAGAATAAGTAATAACTTATCATGTAAATAAGTTGATGTAATATATATGTTAAGATGTTGGTTTGATGGATTGAATCCATTTGAAACGATGAACAAATCATAAGTAACGAAGTTATGCCGGAATTCACGCGATTGGACGATAATCGTCGAATTCGTGAAATTCTCGGAATGGAAGTCGAATTTTGATATTGAGCTTGGAAACGTTAGTTTTCAATGGGAACAAGTCTTATTTGGCATTATAGAGTTGTGAACTCGAAAATGACCGAATTCTGACTTAGAACGAAGAAACGAGCGTTGAACGTTCACGAACGTTTATCGTTTTCGTTAAAAATGAATTAATAGGTGAATTTTTAGTTAATGAAGTCAAAATTATAAAATTATTGCATGAACACGTAGAGTATGTGATTTGTGAACTAACGACTTTTGAACGAGCCAATTCGGACTTATAACGAAGAAGTTATGAGCCCGGGAATCTCACATAAGAAAAAGTCTGTAAAAATTTTCTGGTGCACAGAGTTGGCGCCGCGGCGCCAGCCCAATGCCAAATAGGTGGCGCCGCAGTGTCGAAAAGGCCATAAACCACTGAAGTTTCGCGTCGCAGCGCGGCTCGTAACGCCGGGACTCGCGCCGCAGCGCCAAGTCCGGTCCTCAGCCACTGAAGTATGGCGCCGCAGCGCGACTTAAGTAAGGGAAGTTGGCGCCGCAGCGCTGGCCTTAAGGTTTGCATAGAAATGATTGGTTATAAATATAAAAAGAAAGACAGAGAGTTAGTACAACCTTAAGTAACTTGAAGTAACATTCTTAATTGATGTTAAAGACCTTATGTATTACAACTGAAGGTCGATGAAAGATTAATTGAATGTCAGAGCAATGTAATGTGATAAGCCAGGACCAATAATAAATAATCTAATACATAATTAGATTGAGAAGAAGGGTAAGATTCGTTAGGAACCTTGTATGTTATTCATGACCTAATGTGTTACGTTATGTGATCATCTACTGTAGAGACCTTAAAGACTTAAAGTGCACGTGTAATAACAGTAGCAGACGCTGAAGGCAAGTGTTCTAACCCTTGTCTCAGTTCAATCTGGACAAGCTTTGTGATTCATGTATTCTTACGCATGAATTGATGAATGATGAAGTCAAACCCAATTCTTTCGGCTAGACTTACGATATGTTGGATTTCTTATAATATGTTGATGTACTGTCAATGTTTTACCAAACTATGTTGGTGTGGTTTTCAAATGAAGACTGAGTATGCTGAAATGTTTTGTCGTTAAACGACAGGCACGTGAGGTTGCCACAAGTTAAACGTACATACGTTTAAAGAATGTAGTGTTGATCAACATAGAGTACTATAAACAGATCACCTAGACGTGCTCGTAAGATATGCCGGACTTACGAACTTCGTGTCGGGTTGTCCTTTTCAAAGAAAGTATGAAATGCTCATGGTCTTGGATCGGAATTGATGTTTTACTAAATATTGTCATTGTAAAACGTTTTGAAGGAAAAGAAGTGCTATTTTGAATTATCGATAGTACTTCATAACTATTGTTCAGTTATTGAAGATATACGATTCCTATGTTTTAAGCACGTTATTTAATTGGAATTGTTGTACTTGTTGAGCTTGTTATGCTCACTCTTGTTTGAACCATATGAATGCAGCTAAGACCGAACGGACCGAAGGATCCGGTAAGGATAAGGGAAATGCTAAGGCAGACCGTTGAACTGTTTATGTAATAGTATATGTTTAATGTAGTAATGTATTTGATATTATGACAAAGAACTTATGTATTGGTTATCAAGAACTTGGGAAGGGAATATTGTTTTGGAATATATATATATATATATATATATATATATATATATATATATATATATATATATATATATATATATAAGCCATATTCGTTCTTTTGATGCATTTCAATTGAATGTATGCGTGAACTGTAGCACCATGTAACACCATATGCCGGGTTGGAAGATACCCGAATTTGGGGGCATCATAGTTATAACCGAATAATTGAATAACCAAAATAATTTGGTTAAAAAAATACAGTTCGATTATTCAATTTTCCCATTTTTTGCTCAGCCGGTCAGCGCTACAATCTTCTCTATTACACCTTTTCCTCAAATTTTATCTAATACACCAATTATTTGATTTTAATAATTTTGTTAGTAATAATCAAAATATGTTAGTAGATAGTTAATAATTTTAAGATCAATCTTACAAAAAATTAAAATCATAAAAAATATTTTCACCACCAAAAGTTTAAAAGGATTTTTAACCATATAAATTTTGATGAAAAATTCGCATGTTCATCCAATAGTGAAAAATTATAGGATTATTTTATCTTTGAAAAAATTGTGCTATTTAATGTCAAGTTTGTTGAGTGGTGTTGATTATAAATATACTATCCACATATATAAAAATAAGATATATTTGATGAAATTGGAGAGAACGCGTAATGGAGGGATAAAATTCCAAAACATATAAATACACAAAAGACATTTTTTTATGAATAAGGGCATTCTAGTAATTCCAAATTAATTTCAGACAAGCCAAGAAAATTAGAGCATAATTCAACTACAATCACAGGCTTTGGCGGGATGTCTAATCCCCTGCCCTTTCCACATAAACACTTTCTCTTTCCTCGCTCTTTCAACTAATGTTTTAATGGTGAATTTTTAAGCCCTAATTTTACTGTTATCTTACGCTACAGCAACTCTTTCTCTGAAGAGAAATTCCCCTCATTTTGCTTCAACTTTAAGCTCCCCCAGATCCAAAATTAGGTACCAGACAACTCCACATCATCTTTAATATTTATTGTATATATTTTTGAAAAATATGGATTATTTGAATGTGATGTGTGAGCTCTGAACTGTGTGGAAGATTTTCTGACTGCTCTGTAAGAGGTGATGACGTATTGCTTTGTTTTCGCAGTAAAATTTGGTAATAATTATTGGGGTTAATTTATTTTTTCCTTTTTTTTTGTTTTTGTTTTTGACATCTTGTAGAAGCAAAAACAGTACTTTTGTGTCTGAAAGCTTTGGGTCTTTATCTTTTGGACTACATTTTTGCTACATTTATTAAGACATTTGGTTTCAGATTCGCATTTTTGATTTTACTTTCAGTCTTTAAGGGGTTCCTTTTTCGCATATGAAGTTCTTGTTCAATTCGGGTTTGAGGTGGGAAGTATTTGAAGCTGATTGGACAGTGTTATTTGTCAGTTTAGGGTTTGAATCTGAGTGGGTTTGTCCGATTTTGTTCTGATCTTGCATAAGTTGAGTGGAGGTATGTTCTGGGTTCAGATTAATTGTGTTTTTGGCAATGAGTAATTTTTCAGTGATAATTTACTGCTTCTGTAGTAATACAAAGATCTGGGTTGTTTTACATCACTTTGTTAGTAACATTTGTTTAAGTTGATGATTGATTTAATTCTGCTGACTGATTCTAGATTGGTTTGTGATAGTTTAGTTGTTAATTTGAAATTTGAATGTGGATGTCCAGCATTGTTCTTACACTAGACCACCTTGTTGCTAGTAGTTTTTGATCTGTTGTGATTGAAATATGACAATGTTGTGTACTATTTGAGATTTACTTTTGATTAACAAGCTCACTGTATTAAAAGAAATGTCAGTTGTGCTTAAAGTTTTGTTTTATTTCTTTTTCAATAACGACTTCATGAATTCCTTATACAAATAATAAAAGACGCAATTGAAGGTGAAAAATGTTTGAGCTCTGTTTGGTCGCACAGAATCCTTGCGATGAAATAGGAAATGAGGGAACTTGGGTTTTATTTAAGCTGATTTTTCCTTATTACCAATTGAAAGATACAGAGTCTATAATCCTAATTACAGCTTTAAAGTTCCTCAAGTGAGAAATTCTAATTTTGAGCATTAGGAACATTCTTTTGACATAGTGCTGCTAATTCTAGAAGTTGTTATTATTATTATTGTTTTTGACAAGTGATTCTAGAAGTTATTTCTGGATCTTCTTTGATTTCTTTCTTTAAGTGTGGTTTATGAATCATATGTGATATACCCATCCCCTGTTCCTATCACAAGTAGTTTCTGTACTGTGATGGGCTCATAAGCTGACATTTGTAATCCTAGGGTTTTCTTCTGTCATCTAAAAGCAACATTTTCTTCCTGATTATTGGAACCACATATTAAATTGAATTGCTGAAATGAAGGTAGGATGGTTACTGAAGTTTCTGGATTGATCTGGACTTAATGGGCAGCTTGAAGATTTGCAGCTGATGGTAAATTGATTACGCAGTAATGTCAAGGATCACCAAGTGGAAGCTTGAGAAGACAAAAGTAAAGGTGGTATTTCGGCTGCAATTTCATGCTACACATGTATGTTTGCTCTTCCTAATGTTAAGTTTGGCTGTTTTTCTGGGTGTCTTCTACTTAACGAGTATATTTATTTTTCTTTTGTTTATGGATTGATTTGGCCCCCGTCATGATTTCCTTGTAAATTTTGTTCAAGTTCATGTCAAATACCTGACACAAAAGAGTACACAGTACACACACACATGAATGTTAAAATGCATGGATGTTTTGGATATTTGTCTTGATATTCTTTTTGAGCCAAGAAACTTCTGTAGATTTTGGGTTTCAAATCAGAAATTCTCTTTAGATTTATCTACCAAAGAACAATTTCATATAACAAGACACTGAAATTAAGACATATCATACAACTCAAAAATATTGTAAGGATTTTAGGATTTCATATAAGTAAGGAATATCAGATATGAATTGAGCATTACAAATACTTAATGAATACATCTACCGATATGATGATGAGCAATGATTGGATAGTGCCATTAATGTCCAAAATATCAATCTTCACATGCATTGCTTTGGTTAACATCTTGTTAATTTTTGAGTGTAAATCATTAAATAAAAGGAAATATACTAATTGAGCTAACACAGTTTGAATGTTATAATCCTCGTTACTCTGAAATTCTCTTATTAAGAAAGTGTAAAACATTTGTAACCATGCAAGTCATTACGTATTGTGTGCAAAGACATATTCTTTTAAGTTTATATTTTGGGGTTTGCATTGTTCAGATTCCATCAAGTGGATGGGAGAAGTTATTTATATCTTCCATTCCTACTGAATTGGGCAAGACAACTGCTAAGACGACCAAAGCAAATGTGAGAAATGGAACATGCAAATGGGCAGATCCAATCTATGAAACTACGAGGCTGCTCCAAGACACGAAAACCAAACAATATGATGAGAAGCTCTACAAACTTGTTGTGTCCATGGTGTGGTTTCTCTCAACTTCTTTTCTTTCAGCTCTAATTCTTTACACGAATTCTTGGTAAATTATACTAAAATACATCCTTTTGTTTGGCGGGAAAGATTTCTTAGATTTTCATCAAAATGGATTATTTAAGAATCTATTTTTTCATAATTGCGATTTATTATGTATTTTTCCATCCCAGGGTTCATCACGGACTAGCACCCTTGGCGAGGCTACAATCAACCTTGCTGATTATGCTGATGCATTGAAGCCTTTTGCTGTTGCAGTACCTCTTCATGGATGTAACTATGGAACCATATTACATGTATGGTTTATGCATTGAAGCCTTTTGTTTATGGATTGAGGGATAAACTATTAAACTTACATATTATTATTATATATGTATTTTTTAATCTAAACTCCCTCCTCATGACCGGTGTGTCTAGAACTTAGGAAAGATATTCATATCTAGTTCTCTAGCAGCTGTCTGGATAGCTGATACCTTAACATGTTTTATATCTAAAATATATATCAAAGAGTAAGTAGGAACCCTTGTTTTCTTCTGGGCTTGTCTTGTGACCAGCTTTTTATGGGCTTGCGGATCTTGTGGGTCTCATATTCATCAGGTCCATGTGCAACTCTTAATATATCATGTTACATATGAGAGGGAGTGTTAGACTATATATCTTGTCCTACATTGAATACCTTGAGAAAATGTCTCGTATACAATGACTAGGTCTAACTCTTCCCATTGCCAATTTGTTTTGGCTTAGAGAGTTGATATATTTATATGCTAGATTTGGGTCTGTTTATAATCTAACAATTATTATTATTATTATTATTATTATTGTTGTTGTTGTTGTTATCATAATTGTAATTATTATTGTTATTTTGTTGGGGTTTGAAAAGGTGACCTCTATCAAACGCATGACATTAAATTGAGTCTCAATCACCAGGCTAGGAATGCAATCTTTATTTACTTCAACCTTTATGTGTATTTTGTCATCAATTATTATTTATCTTATCTGGGCTTATGTACTTTTAAGTTTTTACTCCGAAACTAGTCCATGTAATTTCTTAGTTGACTTTCATTAATTGGTGCCAGGTTACAGTCCAGCTGCTAACTTCAAAAACTGGGTTCAGGTATTGCACCATTACATTTAAACTGCATCCCTTATATATTTAGGGAGTTGAACTGAGAGTATCTGTTGGCAGAGAATTTGAGCAGCAGAGGGAACTTAGAGAGAGTGGGTTGCAGATGGGAACCGACTCAAACAGACGTGATGAATCTGCTAACAACAAAGTATCATCTTCAGAAGCTTCTGCCACTGATCAGATGGATAAGGTCTGATAACCTGTCGATACGTAGATGTCTAAAAGTGATGTGGTTGTTGTTATTTTGGTTTTATGCTAATATTCAGTATTTAGTACTTGGTGATTACATGAAGATCCTTCTATAAGCTTCTGCCACTAATCAGATGGATAAGGTTTGATAACCTGTCAATATGTAGATGTCTAAAAATGATGTGGTGGTGATTATTTTGGTTTTCTACTAGTAGTCAGTATTTAGTACTAGGTGATTACGTGAAGGTCCTTCAATTACTAGGTTTGTGAAACAATGTTGTTTGGATATGTTTCCACAAACAAAGTCAAGACCAGTATTACTTAAACCGTGGTGCATTACGGGATGTTGAGCAAAATTGGAAACGGAAAACATCACTTTTAGTAATATGGAATATGGTAAGGGTAGGTGTTTTTCGAATTACTTAACAAGTATAAAATAAATTTGTCCGAAATGTGGTATATTGGGATAACTTTATAAAAAGATATAATTTTGAGTTGTTTTTAAGCATAGTGTTACAACAAGTGCATTTTCGACGAGATTACGCCAAGGCACTCACTTGGTTGGCTACGCAAGGTTGTGTTCCCTAGAATCATCTTTTACATATTAGGGTTTCAAATAGAGTGTTCCAACTTCCAGATTTACTATGTGACTAGTTAAGTGAAATTTTATTTACATATTTATTAAAAATAAAAAATTGTGTACAAAATAAATTTAATTAAGCTTTTGTAAATAATTCTAAAAAGATAGAAAACTTTTTGTATATCAATTGAAGTTTATTAGTATAAATTTTTTATTAGAGTATTTAAGTAGTATATTAGATTTCATTTGTAAATAAAGTATATTAGTGTTTAATTATCAATAAATTTTTTTAATGAATATAATACTCCCTCCATTCAATAAAGCTTGACTTTACATAAAAAATGTAATATATTTTCAAATTCTAAATTAATGTGATTCACTTTACTTTTGAAAACAATGTTATTGTATTACCTAAAATTAAAAGACTTCTTATCAAAGTTGATCAAAAAAGTATGAAGAAAATTGGAAAAAGAGAGAATGAAGGAGACTAGAAATGTCTAGTTTGAGCGGTTCAAAATGATTGTTTTGGCGTGTAGAACTGCCGGTTTGATCCGGTTCGACCGGTGGTCAAATGGTCTAGAACAATCTTTGACCATCTTCGGGTTTTAGGGGTCAACTAGATCGTATTATAGGCCGTTCTCGGTTTAATTGGTTGAACCGGCTGGTCTGGTCTGATTTTTAAAACTTTTAATTACAAATTTAATTTGGCGATTTGTGTATACAAAATATATATTTACTAGAATAACGTATTTAAAAATATTGGATTTTATTAGGAGTCCTAGAATGTTTATATTTTTATATTTTTTTTATAGATATTTTTGATTGAGTAGGGGTAAGATTCGTTAATCTCACATAAAAAAATTCTTTAATTAATTTGAAAGTATTTAGCTGTTTAAAAAATTTGGACTCTAATGCGAGAACTTTTTATGTTTCAACGTTTATATATTATAAAGATTACTATGCTTGTAAATATCCTTATATCTAAGGATGATTTTAGATGGTTGATCCTAACATCCTATTAGATTTGATTTTAGCCATTTATTGTGGCCCAAGGGCTATATAAGAGGATGTTTCTCATTTGTAAATTATAAAGTAAAGTTGTAATCATGTTTGTGTATGTGTAGTAGAAGCTTGTTTGGATTGACACATTTGATATTTCGGAACGAAAGTGTACCATGTTTTGGAATGATCATTCCAAAACAAGATTCGCCTGATAATTAGGAACGAATGATGCTATATGTTTTATCACATTGGTATATTTTTTAAAGCAAAAACAAATATAATTAATAGACTCTAGACTCGATGATTATTATGCATTTTAAATAAATGAGTATAAATTTAAGTAGAAGTTGCTGGGGCTCTGGCTTGAAAATATATATTCATTTTACTTGAGAACACTGAAAAAGATCCCCACACAAATCTCAATTGTTGATCTATTGATAACCTTACATATATGTGTTGACTTTATTCAATCAAACACATCATGTTAACATATTTTTACAAATATTGTTACTTTAAAGGCACTAAATTTTAAATTTTAGACCATTTAAACTACTTAATGGAATCAATTAATGATATTTAGAAAATTACACAATATTTGAGTTTTCATATCGATTGATTACAAACTACTCCCTAACTATTTAAACAATATCTTATAATGGTAATATGTAAATAATAGGTTGAATGATGCTTGTTTTTGACTTGGTCCAAGTAAAACTATATAGAATATTTAAAGTGGCAAAAACATTTTGTTGGAAAAATATAGGTGAGAAAAGAGTGGAATTTCGACCAAGAAAAGTGAGAAAAAATGTTGCAAAAATTAATTCATTTTTTGGTCTTGAATAAATATTAATGTATATTATTTTTACCCTAATGGCCATATTAGACAGTTTCGGGCTTTAAAGGGTGTAGAGGTCCATTACGGATCATGGCGGTATTGTAACGGACTATATGCATGTCATCTTTATTTTTGACAAGATATAGGAAAACATTGGATGTAGAAGCTTGACTAGAGATTGTTCGACAACAAGAGTCCCATTTTTGATATTATTATTACTCCGTGTTACATTGTTATTTCACCTTTATTTTTCAGTTACACCGTTATTTCTCCCTGTTTCGCTTTTACTTCTCCACTACGCTGTTACTTCTCCACGCCACTGTTATTTCTTCCCGTTATGGCGAAATTTTTCTTGTACACAGCCTTTACATTGATAATGCTTGAAATTTAGATTTGTGTCTTGTTATGGGAGTGGTGACTAAAGAAACCAAACTGAGTCGCTGACATTTCAGCAATGCGTCCGCTTCTTTGAACCATACTTTTTTACTTTCCCTATGCTTTGTACGAGGTGCGTGTGCTTGGGTTCGCTCCCTTATTGGCAATTCTAATGGTACTTATCAAGAAGAAAATTAATATTGGCAGGCACAAATAATGTATATTGTGTCCACACCTCAATGTTTATGTTGATATATAAATTACAATTTTCTAAAGTTAAGGGGTGTCACATCCTACGAAACAGAACTTTTGAGGCTTAGGTTCCTTCTGGAGGAGAACAAAATGGGGAATGAACAAATATCCAACAATTGATGAGACCTCTAGTCTGTAAACTGCAAATATAGTATGCCTTAAAACCATTGTCATTGGAATATCTATTTATGTTCATAATATTGGTCATACATTGGTTGAACTGAAACATATGTTGTCATAGTTTTTGTTCTATGCTTCAGATTATTGCTGGCTGAAGTTTATCTTTCATCCTCCATATTTGCCAGTCAGTGCAATATTTTAATTCTCTCTTTTTATTTATTTATTTTCATTAAAATAGGTCAATTCCAGAGTAAGATTCAGACCAGAATCTAAAGAGCTTCCTTCACGTGAACAAGGGTTAAATGAAGAATATGCAGACTCAGCTGTTGGATATGATGGCTCATCCAATACTTCAGAAAGTTTATATGCTGAAAAGCATGATACCTCGAGCACACATGAAATTGATAGCCTTAAGAGTACTGTATCTGGTGACCTAAATGCACTTTCCCATTGTCAAAGCCCTCAAACGGAGAAAGGGGATTCATCTGATCATCAGTTTCTGCCACAAGGTAGGAGTGAATGGGTCCAAGGATGGGGTTCGGACTATTCCGTGGACAATGACTTGACAATTGCTTATGAGGAGAACAATAGACTTAGAGGAAGCTTGGAAGTGGCCGAATCTTCTGTTTGTGACCTTAAGATGGAGGTAAGCTCTTTGCAAAGTTATGCTGATGAATTGGGTGGTGAAACTCAAAAGTTCGCAAGCCAACTTGAGTCTGAGATTGCTTCAGGTGAAGAACTGGCAAAAGAGATTTTAGTGCTGAAATCAGAGTGCTCAAAATTCAAAGAAGATCTTGAACGGCTTAAAAATCACAAGTTAATCTCTCCGTTTACCAGTAAGGAATCAAGTCACTCCAAGCAGGATCACTTATTACAAGAAAAACATCTCACATGGTTAAAGGGGCTTTCAGTTGTGGAGGACAAGGTAAGAGAGCTCCAAAGAAAGGCATGCCTCGGTTTTGATGAAAGGGACTTCAGCTTCCTTCACTCAGATTTGGAGGTGTTGCTTAGTATTTTGCAGGATTTCAAACATGGAAGAGGAGCTGAATCCCTGCTAAATTTGGTACCATCAGAACAAGCTGATGTCAATGATTTTAGAGATATTAACTTACTTAAAAGTGAACAGTTTGTATCAGGAACTGGGTTTGGCGTTGAATTGTATCAGCCGGAAAGTATGCTTCACTATGTAAGCTTACCCAGCCTAGTATCTCAAGAATCTGAACCTAGAGATGCTACTGATGCAATGGAATGCAAAACTTTTGAACTTCTAAGGGAGTTGGATGAGGCCAAAGTTGAAAGGGAAACTCTTGCAAGAAAATTGGACCAGATGGAGTGTTACTATGAATCTCTTGTTCAGGAGCTCGAGGAAAATCAAAAACAAATGCTGGGAGAGTTGCAGAATCTCAGAAATGAGCACTCGATTTGCCTGTACACTATTTCTACCAAGAAAGCTGAAATGGAATCAATCTGCTTAGACATGAATGAACAGGTTACAAGATTTTCTGAAGAGAGACGTGATATGGATTCCATTAACAAGGAGCTTGGAAGAAGGGTTGTAACTTCAGAAGCGGCACTTAAAAGAGCCCGCTTAAACTACTCTATTGCAGTGGATCAGTTGCAAAAGGACCTTGAACTGCTTTCCTTCCAAGTTTTGTCTATGTTTGAAACTAATCAGAACCTCATGAAGCAAGCTTTTTCTGAAAATTTGCAACCATGCTGCCCAGGTTACCTAGATGCAGTGCAGAAATTTGAGAAGTTTGATGTTGCTAAACTCTCACGGTCTTTAAATCAAAGCCCC
This sequence comes from Panax notoginseng, assembly GCA_016801055.1. Taxonomy (NCBI): domain Eukaryota; kingdom Viridiplantae; phylum Streptophyta; class Magnoliopsida; order Apiales; family Araliaceae; genus Panax; species Panax notoginseng. Next base: position 81,259,116 of record CM029018.1, read on the forward strand.
GGGATAGAGAAACAACTCTTTGGTGGAGATATCCTTGTAGTGGACATGAAAAAGTCACTGCGTTTGCAAGAAGACCTTTACCAGAAGGTTGAAGAAGAACTATGTGAAATGCATTCAACAAATATATACTTGGATGTGTTCTCAAAGATTCTTCAGGAAACATTGGTTGCAGCAAATTCTGACATTAGGATAATGAAGGAGAACATTGACAAAATTACTCAGCATTTAGAGCTTACAACCAAGTCCAGAGAAGTTTTGATGGCAAGGCTGCAAACTGCAATGAATGATATTCATACCCTGAACGAGTATAAGGCAATTAGCATTTCCAAGAGCAATGACATGCTTCTACAGAATCAAATTTCGGAAGCAAAGTTAGAAAGTGTTTCCATGGAAAACCGTCTCCTCAAGGAGAAGATTATGGAATGTGAAGTACTGATGAAGGAATACAAAAGTTTTCAAAGAAAATACGTTGCTTGTTTTAATGAGAAATCAACGCTTGAAAATTTATTAAAACTGGAAGCATTTGAAAATGGTAATCTTCAAAGTGAACTATCCTCTTTGAAGGAAAAGTTGAAAATTCTCGATGGTGAATTTAATGAGTCTGTTGTTACAAAGGAAAATATGCAAAAGATTATTAACTTTCTGCAAGATAAGTTGGGAAGTTTGTTGTCATCTTATGACAAGCAGTTAAGTGGACAGACTCTGTTGAGTACTTCTCATTTCCAGGAATCAGAGTTCAAGGATTTCAAGGGCATCATCATACAATTGGAAGAGAACCAGCATAATGCATGTAAAAAGATTCTACAACTCATGGAAGAGAAGAAAGATTTGCAGAAGGAAAGAGATATTGCTAGCGTGTCTTCAAGCACTTTCAGATCAGAAATTCTAGGCATGAAACAGAAGTTCAAGCATGACATACAGGAAATGGAGGCTAAACTAGATGTTTCTAACACACTTGTGGGAAAGCTTCAGATAAAACTTGAATCCGTAGCTAATAAATTCCACACTAGCGCAGGGGTCGAAGATAGATATGCACAGCAGAATGAGGAGCTTTTTACTGATCTTGCTCTTGTTGAACTTCAGCTGCAAGAATTTGCTTCTAAAAACAAAGACCTTGGTCAAGAAATCTTGGGCTTGGGAACTATGGCCGAGGAACTTGGAAGGAGTAAGATGACCATTGCTGAATTAACAAAGGAGAAGAAAGATCTTGCAATGTTGTTAGAGGCTAAAACCGAGGAATCCGTTAAGTTTGCATCTGATCTAGATAGTTTGAAAGACAGTTTGAGATGTGTGCAAGATGAATTGCGCGTCGAGAAAGGCTTCAGAGACAAAGTAGAAGGTACCATCAAAGAACTTGGAAGTTGTAAGATGAAAATTTCTGAGTTAATACAGGACAAGCAAGATATTACCATGTTGTACGAGGCTAAAACTGAGGAAACTCTTAAGCTTGCATCTGATCTTGATAGTTTGAAAGAACGTTTGAGATGTCTGCAAGATGATTTTCACATTGAAAATGACTTCAGAAACAAACTAGAATGTACAGTCGCAGAACTTGAAAGTAGTAAGATGACAATGGCTGAGATAATGCCAGAGAGGCAAGATCTTGCCATGTTGTTGGAAGCTAAGACCGAGGAATGTCTCAAGCTTGCATCTGATCTCGACAGTTCTAAAGAAAGTTTGAAATGTCTGCAGGACGCTTTGCTTGTTGAAAAAGGCTTCAGAGACAAGCTAGAAGATAGAATCACAGATCTTGAAAGGAGTAAGATTATAATTGCCGAGTTAATACAGGAGAAGCAAGAAATTACAATGTTGCTAGAGCGAAAAGCTGAGGAATCTGTCAAGCTTGCATCTGATCTTGAGAGTCTGAGAGAAAGTTTGAGATGTCTGCAAGATGAGCTGCATGTTGAAAAAGGCTTCCGGAACAAACTAGAGGTTACTGTTGCAGAACTTGAAAGGAGCAAGATGACCATTGCTGAGTTAATACAGTACAAGCAAGGTCTTACGATGTTGTTAGAGGCTAAAGCTGAGGAGTCTGACAAGCTTGCATCTCTTGATACTTTGAAAGAAAGTTTGAGATGTCTGCAAAATGAGTTGCATGTTGAAAAAGGCTTCAGAGACAACCTAGAAGCTACAGTTGCAGAAATTACTTCCCAAGTCAAGGAGGAGCAGGACAAGTTGCTCCACCTAGACCAGCAGAATGCTGAACTAGTGCATTTCAGGCAATTGGCATTGGACCTTGATATTGTAAAATCTAGAGTTTTGCATCTTTCGCTGCACCATGAGTGTCAAGAAAAGCTAAGTAAAGAGTCTTCTTGTCTTACAGATCCGAAAAGTCAGTTATCAGAAATGCATGAGCATTTATTAGCTGCAGAGGTTGAATTCACTTTTGTCAAAACACAGTATAATACTGTGATTGAGGAGCTCCTGGTGCAGCTTAAGTCCTCAGATGGGCATCATATAGAGCTTCAAAAGAAGCATCTTGGTTTAGAGACAGTGTTAAATCACTGTCTTGCAAGTGAAGCACACCAGAGAGATGAAAATGCAGAATTGGTGACAACTGTTCAATCCCTAAGATATGAGTTGGAAGCCTCTGTTACTCAAAACAGGGTCCTCTCGAAGACGCACAATGTTACAATGGCTCAACTTGAGGAATACAAAAGGAGGTTGGTGACATTGGAGGATAGACTTTGTCAGGATAATAATCTGCGTGAACAACTTGAACACATGCTCAAAAATGCCGAGGACCTGAATTTCTCCAATGCAGAGCTGGAAATCATAGTGATTGTGCTCAAAGCCAAATTAGATGAACAGCATGGTCGCATAACCTTGATGGAAGAATCTAATGATAAATTCATGAAGCTGAGGAATCAGTTTAATGAACTTACGCGCAAGCTATCTGAACAGGTTCTGAGAACAGAAGAATTCAAAAACTTGTCTGTCCATTTCAAAGAGCTCAAAGACAAGGCTGAAGCTGAATGTCTCTTGGCTCGTGAAAAAAGAGAACCTGAAGGACCATCAGTTGCTATGCAAGATTCTCTGCGAATTGCCTTTATCAAAGAACAGTATGAAACAAGGCTGCAAGAGTTAAGGCAACAGCTCTCAATTTCCAAAAAGCATGGAGAGGAGATGCTATGGAAATTACAAGACGTTGTCGATGAAATTGAAAATAGGAAGAAATCTGAAGCTTCTCACTTGAGGAGAAATGAAGAGCTGTCAATTAAGGTCTTGGAATTGGAGGCTGACTTACAGTCGGTATTCTCTGACAAGCGTGAAAAAATCAATGCTTATGATAGGATAAAGACTGAATTAGACTGCACACTATTAAGCCTTGAATGCTGCAAGGAAGAAAAAGAAATGCTTGAAGCCTCCTTGCGTAAATGCCAGGAGGAGAAGTCTAAGATTACAGTTGAACTTACCTTAAGAAGAGGACAGCTGAAGGATTCTATAAAACCCATGGATATACAAAAGGAAGTAGCTGGTGAGAAAGTCAGGCAGACATCTGATGACTTGAATAATGGAAAGGCCAACCATATAAATCAAATGTCAGCGATTCAAAACCTTGAAACATCAACCATGGATGTTTTAGGAAGCGTTTCAACTGCAAACTTTTCCCCCGAGTACTTGGACCACAATTATCTGGTGGACAGTAATGAAAACCTAGATACATGCTCAATTCCAATCGCCGAAGCTGAAAATTCAACCTTTCCCATTAATGTGCAATCCGTTCAGGTAATCACTTCTTTAAATTGTCCTTATTCCTAAACGTTGCAAGTGGTTTTTGATGACATTATAATTTGACCATGCTGGGAAACTCGTTTTAGTATAGAGCATAACGATTAGCAAATAACAACTTTATATTTTCGACGCCGGGAATTTTGCTTTTCCTAGGTGTTTCTACCCTTTGTCTTTTATGTTGTTTTTATTTAAAGGGTGAGTTTTAGTAAAGGACCGACGTACATGTCGACGATTTTGAAAAGATTTATTTTAATGATTGGACCGAATTAGACAGAGCCGTTAGTTGTTATGAGTTCAAAAGGATGTACCAACTCATTTGGATTTTAGAAAGGTTTTCGCAATATGGTCTAATACACGACTCTGTTTAATTGGTCTGGAACCTGAGATTTCATAGAGTTCAGGGGCTTGCTAAAGCGAGGGAAAGGTGTTAGGCACTCCCGACTTCTGTGAAACACGGTTACCGCTACTTTTTCATTCCGTATGCATTTAATGTGTGTTGAAAGCTTTTGTTTGAAATGATATTTAATGCTTTATTTTGAAAGTAGTGCTGTGCCTCTTTGGACCTATGTACAAAGGGTTTGATTTACAGAAAAGTTTATTTTTAGACAAAACATATAGAAGTGATGTTTTGAAAAGATGTTTTCAAACAATTTCGCCAGATAGGAATCGAGGCCCTTTGATACTTTCAATTTTAACTTGGACTAATCCTTCTTTTAATCCTATAAGCGGCTTTGTTTGATTTTTATTAGGATGCGAAGCATCTTTGGGGGTGGTTTAGAATTCGGGGTTCTAATTGCTTAATTTTTCCTTAAGTCTATCCATTCCAGCGTGGTCTATATTTTATAAAATCTTCGTTAATGTGATTTGAAAATCATGTTGAGTGACGAAATTGAAACTATGAACCACAAGGGTCGGGCTCCTTGTGGGCATGAAAGCCATCTAAGTAAGCCCGAGCACCTACAACCACGATTTCACTATTTCGGGGTCTTAAATCCGGATACCGCTTTAAGGCCCAAGATTACATGTACAATGGATTGCAAGCTGACTGTACAACTTAAACAAGTCTATTATGGGAATTGGATCTTCAACCCTATAGTTTCTAAGCTCACATAATATCATTTAAAGCTTGCCAGATGTATATTTAAACATAATACATATATATATCATATAACTTCGCTTAACAAAGGATTTATTGATCAAATCCTTGTATGCGAGCAGCTAAGCTTTCCATTTTCTCTAGATATAGATTTAGGGTCATGTGGTTACCAAATATTTACAAAAAACTTGAAATTAAACTAGATCTATCTAGATCCTAGTCATTCTAGCTCAAAGGTTTCAGTTTTGCAACTTTTGAACTGGTTAAAAGCGAGATCTAGGATAGATCTAGTCAATACACTTTAAATATTGACTATTTACACAAAATGAACAGTTAAAAGTTAGATCTATGCACCACTAAGCAGTATATATATATAGCACTTATATATATACTAAAGAAGTAAATGAGTACAAATCTGAGAAGATCTTACAATATGGCGCGAGATTCGCAACGAACAACTAAAAGCTTTCAAGAACTTGATTTCAACCGATAGAAACTTGATATAACAAAGTTTATATGTATATAACTGTTTAGAACATAGATTTATATTGTTTAGAAGCAAGATCTAGCCTCTCTCTAACTCGCAATGTTTAGAAGCAAGATCTAACCTCTCTCTCTAACTTGCGGTTTCTCTCTAGAAATTTTCTGTCACTGAAATCTTGTTTTCAAAATGAGTTGGGGGGGTTTGTATTTAAGGACCCCGGCCAGCCGCGGATCTACCTGCGGTCGGGCCAGGTGAGCCCCGCCGCCTTGAAGTCTGTTTCTTGGATCACTGCGTTGTCTACTGAAACGTCCGTATCTTGCAATCCGGAATCGCATGGAGATGTGCTATACCATTCTGGAAAGCTCTTTCCGAGAGCTACACAATGACACCAGGCTTGCCCTTTTTCGAGTCTGGGAAGATGTGTCCATGACTAGAATAGCATCTTCACGTCTTTGAAGGTAGTTCGTTGATCTATTTTGCGCAGTTAGCCCTCGAGATTGCTGCGGTGGCTCTTTTGACCTTATCCGCTGGACGACTATTATTTATGTTGTGTTGTCAACATTCCATTTTTGTCTTCCCGGGATTGATGTGACTTTTTGGCTGTCCCACAGGTTTGACTATTATCAATTCTGTCTTTCCTTAGGGTTGTTTCCGAGGATTGATTTGAAGTTCCACGGGATTATCTCCGGGGTTTGATTGCGGTTGTAGTCCTCCGGGGTCGTGTCCGGGGTGTAAAAAGACGCTTTTGCCCTCCTGCATGGCTAGTAACTTGAATCAAAATGTCGAGTGTCTACGCATTATCTTCAATACTCAGAAAATGCTAAATAAATAATCACTCTCTTGGACAACCAACAAACTAAAGAATTAATGGACGTTGGACATAAATGTTTGCTAAGTTCCCTCCGACATATATTCCTCAACATAGGTTGTGGACCACCAAACATATTCACTTTTAACAGAGGCACATCACAAGTAAAGACTACCACCAAGCATGGTCAGAACCACTGCATTCCCAATGTAAATTTCTTCCGTTAGTTCTATTCTCATAAGACCAGCTTAAAACTAAAAATTGGTCTGCCATGATTTTATTTGGATCTGCAAATTAGTCTTAACATGTCATGATGTCAAAATTATGAAATTCCGTTCTAGAGAATTATGTTTTCCTGAAATTCATGTTTTCATCAACACTTCTAAGATTAAATTTCTGGTGGAGTTCTGATTGGTACTTTTGAATATGAAACAATGTATGCCTATAACTTGGACTGCTAGTTCATACTCACATGTCCCTCTATAGTCATACAACTAACTTTGAGCCCTTAAAACTGTCAATCAATCGAATGAGTATTCAAGACTAATGTCATACCACGGTAGCACTAATGAGTCTATCAAAATCCTCCTAAGTTGTATATATGTGACAATCCTATTCACAATATTCAGCACTTCAGCTTACTAAGATTTCCGTGTGCTTAAAATGCTATATAAAAAATGTGAAGTTTTTTTTTTCTTTTAAATACTATAAAAATTCCATCGTAATATGAAACAAATTTCCCAAAACTATTTAGTCCTATAATCGCTTTAGTTATACCCCACCTCGGGCAAAATAAATATCCGGTTTTGGCCCTGCTGTAGAGTCCTTGTGATTAGGTAGTTATCCTTTTATTTCATTCACAACTGCAATTGTTGTGAACTATTGCAAATTTTTTGCCTTCATACTTTTCCAACTGTCATCAACTTAGTTTCTTTAAGTTGCAATTCTACATACCTTCAACTTCTTGATAGGGAGTTGCAGGTCTATGATAGGCTTGTACTCATCTATTTCAGCATGTGGGCAAACTATGTATCAAATTAATTGTAGAGTGCCATAGAGTGTAATTGATTCATAAATTGCGTGACGAATTCGGCATAAAGACAAAGTTAAAGCAGCCAACGTATCTGGATCAGTTTCCTACAATGGCTGCCTCCCCACTCCCCAAGAATAGAAAAATCACTGTCAACAAAAAGTTTCAACTCACTAGGAAAAGGAATAAAACAGTTTTTTCATTTTTCTCAAGTCACAACAGTCTGCTGTTGATTATGTTTTTCCCTTTGTGGTTTTGTTTCAGTTCACCTATATTTAATCTAAGTAGAAAAAAAAAGTTACATGACAATTATATATAATCTAAGAATATTGGTTATGGTCCTTTTAGTAAGGATTGTCTTCAGTATTATTTTGGGGATCGCTATTAGTGGCTCTCTGTTTGTGTAACCCATTTAAGGTGAAAACAAAACTAACCCAATTTGTGCAAGTTGAGCATCTTCCTTGTTTCTATTAGTGTAGATAATAGTGTTAGTATCTTAGTAGATTAAAAAGTTGTGAAACATGAATAAAAACTTTTATCTGAATCCACATGAGGAAATATGAACTTATGAGCGAAGTTAATGTGTATTGATTTCATGCGTCTCTTGCAAGATTTTCTGCAAATTTAGTACTCTTTTTATTTTGTATCCCTTCTCTGCCTTAATGTTGAGTCTGGGTAAATTTTATTTCAATTTCATTGTCATTTAATTGTTGATAGAACTCTCATAATATATCCTATTTTATAGCATCTAGAAAGTAAAAAATAGAGGCTGTGTCAGAAAATATAAAACTTTTTCATCAGAAATCTTAAGCAGGTGGTGTGATTGCTCAGTTTACTTATTTTAAGGATAGGTTGAAAATTGTGTTTCTCTTTTGTGCATGCGTGTGTGATAGGTCTCCATTTTTTAGTATATGTTTTGATGATAACAATAATTAGGAAAAATGTTAATTAAATTAGAATCCTCTCCATAGGATTTATTTGTGCATTTCAAATCTTATTTACTTTGACCAAAAATGTTTTCTAAATTCTAAATTGAAATAAAATTTTCCTAACCTGATAAATTAACATCTAAGTGTTAAAAATACTTTTTTACATAATAACATTTCTCCAAGAAGGAGGATTCCTATTTTCTTTTAAAATCTATATTCAAGCTTTCAAAATTATTTTTACAAAAAGGGGCAAAAAAGAATTTTTACCGAAAAATGTTTGTGAGCATACATGATTACTAATTTTTATGTGCATGTGTGTGTCTGTGTATGCATACAAAAAGGAAGTGAAGGCTTGCATTTAATGTCAAATAGAATGAGACGTTCATTTTGGGACAACGATTGTTTTATTCATTCATGTGCTGAGAAGTTTTGATGTTTGAAAGATTAAATGAACATGTGCTCATTTAATGCAACAAAGTGGTCAAAATTCTCAACGGTCCAAAGCTTAAACAGTTCGGTTGGTCTGCTGATTGGGAAATCCGTGCTGATTGGGCAATCCGTGTATTAATCTGCTAAAATTTCATTCTAGCCTTTCATTTCAAACAAATGAATTTCAGCCTTTGATTTTCCAAAAAGACCATTATGCTCCAAGCTTGAAAATCCTATAAATAGGAAGCTTTCTCTTCATTCCAAACTTATCAATTTACTACCAAAGAAAAAGCTTACTCCTTGCTTACTTTCTCTTTAAAGCTTTAATTTTTCTGCTACTTCAAAATTCTGATTATTTGAAGAAGAGAAAATTGGTCACAAGTATTTGAGATAAGTTGTTTAAATTACTTGATTAAATTATCTATTACTTGTTTATTGTTGTAGATATAAAAATATAAATTGTTATACACATTTATATATCTATATTTCATCTATTTATTATTTATATAAATATCATAAAGTAAACTTATAATTGATCGTCAAAACGACCCCGAGATATTTCTCTTTGAGAAACTATCTGAACTGTCTTTGAATTTCAAAGTGGTCTATGGAAAATATTTATATAAGTATTTCATATATTTATTATTTATATAAATATCGTAAAGTAGACTTACATTTGATCGTCAAAACGACCATGAGATATTTCTCTTTGAGAAACTATCTGAACTCTCTTCGAATTTCAAAAAGTGGTCTATCGAAAATATTTATATAAGTACTTCATATATTTATTATATATATAAATATCATAGATTAACACTTGATTATCAAAACGACCCCAAGATACTTCTATTAGAGAACTATCCGAACTGTCTTTGAGTTTCAAAGTGGTTTATCGAAAATAATTATATAAATATTCAAAGTGTGAAAATTATAAATTTGGTCAGAACTTAGATACCGAAACAATTTGAATCTATTCACCCTTGAGCGAATGATAGCGTGAATTGTTCAAATGGTCTTTAAAATCCTAAGTGACCTTATTTATTTATTTATTATTCACATAATTGATAAAATATATTATTATATATTCTTTAAGTTAAACAAATATATTTCTTATATCAAGTATTGCTTAATTGATTTATTCATTATACTTGATATCTATTTGAACATAAACTCATTCAGAATATTTGAACTTAAAGTTATATCTGTTTAATCCATAGAAACACATTCTTTATTATAAAGAATGAATAATTCTTTATAAAATTGCATTAAACTATATATCAACTTATTTAGAAGCATTTTCAAAATACATTTAAACTAGTTTATCTGTTTAATCAAGAAGCATATTTACACAAGTATTAAAGTTTTAAACTTTTATTATTGAACTTTAATTTATACCTGCTTACACAGAAGCACATTTCACATATATAAAATTCATTGAACTTTTATATAATTAATTGATCTCTAATTGCTATTTGCTTATTTTAGAAGCATATCTCCGTTAAATCTTTTGTAAAAGGAAAAATGGGTAGTTTATTTTATGTACCTGTGAGAAAGACGAGTAATTCTTCGACCAAGACCAGAGTCTTAGAGAGGTTAGTTGGGAATTGGCTCTCTAGTATACTTGTGAGGTAAGGAAGAGATTGTTGTTTCAAGACCAGATCATAGAATAAAATTGAACTCAAAAAAGGTATAACTAAGCTTGAGGAGAGAGCTGGGAGCTTGTTGTCCAAGATAGTTAGTTGAGAATAATTGTAAGATTGTCTATAAAACTTTGTAAAGTCTTCTCCGCTTGTTGAAGGAATATTTATTACTGATAGTAAGAAGATCTCAAGTCCTGGAGAGGAATTTGAGACTGGACGTAGCAACATACCCGGGATGTATGTTGTGAACCAAACAAATCTCTGTGCATTGTGCGAATAAATTTTTACCGTCTTGCATATTAATTTCTAACACTGCAAATTAATTATCTAAAAATTTAAAAGAGGCCTAAGATAAATTTTTTAATCTGTACTAATAATAATTTATTCAACCCCCCTTCTAAATTATTATTGAACGTGTGCTTTTTCTTTTGGACAGAAAATAATAAGTACCAATATCATTATCACTCTAGTAGTAGTCATTTTCTTGATTAGTCCAAATAATGTTAATTGTCAAGTTCTACTAATGGAGCCATTATATTAGTGTATTTTTGTCCTTCACTTCTGTACATCTGTCTATTTGCACTTTGAATATTTTGGTTTTGAGAAGTTTCACATTGCAGGTTCTTGAATCTAAAGGTGTACATGGAACTTCAGAGCATGCTCTTCTAAATCAAGCTACTATGGCACTCAGTAATTCAAAGAATATAGCTTTCGATAATTTTCAAGCCCAAAGTTTAAAGTCAAGTATTGAGCATCTTCATGAAGAGGTATTTATTTTGTCCCATGAAGACAATTATTAAGTTTCTAAAGATCATTTATGCTGGCATATATTGTTCAAATGCATGTGTAAATGAATTACAAACTTCTGCTTCTTACACTGCATGATGTCTAATGGCAACCCAATATATCTAACTTGTTTTTTTCTTGCAGTTGGAAAGGATGAAAAATGAGAACTCCCCTTTTCCACGGGCTAAATTTGAACCATATGTTCAAGATTTACAAAGAGAAGTCATGCATTTACGCGAGGTGAATTGTGCTAAATTCTTCAGCGGTATATGTCTAAGAAGAGCCTACTTCTAAACTCTTTTCTGTTTCTTATAATTTCCTTTTTTTTTGGTAAGGCAAATCAAGAGCTGGGAAGCATATTTCCTTTGTTTAATGATTTTACGGGAAGTGGTAATGCTTTAGAAAGGGTACTTGCTCTAGAAATTGAGCTTGCTGAAGCATTAAGAGCAAAAAAGAAATCAAGCTTCCATATCCAGAGGTAGGTCTCATTTGCAACATCAATCAACCCTCCAACTGCAATCTTTATTTAAGTATATTTCTTTCACATTTTTGTATGGATGCTATACATGCTTGCTTGTAAAAAACTTAATTTTAGTGTATAAACAGCCTAAACTGCAGAACTCTCATGAGACTTGCATATATTACTAAGTTTTTAAAGCTTAGGGCTTAACGCTGTTACATCAAATCACCTTTTTAGCATCCTAGTAGTACCTTGAAGGATGAGGCTCCTTTTTCCAGACAGGTGGCACATTTTGGTTTCATAAACCATTCATTAAATTATATGTGCAACAAAATTACAATCCTTTGAATGAACAAAGGATTTGATTTGACCTCTATCACGATCTTGGCCAACTGCTTGGATGTCGAGGGGTACTGCTTCCTCCTTTGAACGAGTTGCAGTTAGTTATTTTTTATTTATTTTTTATATATAAATAAAAACAGGAAAATAATAAATTTAACTTCGTTAAAAAAATGTGCAAAATTTATGCTCCGTTCAGTAGATGAGGATGGGAAGGGGGATGAGAGAACTTTACAAGGGAAGGGTAACCCTTAGTGGAAGGGAGATCCGTTTACTTAATGTTGTTTGGTTCAAGTGGAAGGAAGGGAACATAGAGAGGAAGAGTTTCAGTGTTTGGTTAAGTGGAAAGGGGGATAAGTAATGTAGGAATATTACGTATATTATGACTGAGTTTATATAGACAATGAAGGAACTATCTAGAAGAGAATGTATGGAAGAAAATCACTGAACATATATCTAGGCCTCCCTTAAATTAAGGTATGATGATTACTCTCCTTATATTCAGCTGTGCTGATTACTTTCCTCAAATTAAGCTATTTTAATTATAGAAATGATTCACAATAAGTAATTTTACTATAATTATGTACAGAGTACCCTTTATAAATATGTTGAGGGTAATTTTATATCTTTCAATCATATCCCACGAAGCTCTGCTCTTCCCTCCCACTTTTTCTCCCACTTTTGAGAAGGGTAAATTTTGTTGGCTGGAGATGGTGGAGGCCAGTCTATTTTTACTTCCCCTTCGTTTTCACTCTATAGTCGCTGCCAAACAAAAGGAATATTTGGATTAACTTTACTTTCACCCCTCAACACTTACATTTCTACTTCCTGCCAAACGAGATATAAAGTTCATACGTCTCATTAATGCATTTTATTTTGAGTAAAATGCAAAAGTGAATCTTGTACTATATGGGTATTGGGATAATGTGACATTTTTTTTGGTTAATGCAAAACGAGCCCTTTACTATCTCGAAATTTAGATTATGAACGCCTTTGAGCTAAAAAAACAAATAAGCTTCATTTCTTTAGCTCAAAGGTGTTAATTGACATGTCAACATGCTAGCAAGTAAATGCCATAGGGTTTACGATCCAAATTTTTAGATAGTAAATGATTCGTTTTGCATTGACAAAAAAAAAGGCCACAATGTCCAAATACCCCTTATAGTATAGGGGTCACTTTCACATTTTAATCATTTTCTTTCCATCAGTTATGTTTCCATTCTTCACGCTTCTCTATCCCTTCAATTTCAATCCCATCCTTTTCATGCAATTGCATTTACTTGTTTCTCCTCTATGGTTGAATAGTCACAATTAGAGGGCTTAATGGTTCTTGGGGTATTGTGTTAGTTGTATTGAATCTCTACAAGAAACATAAAAAAATGCTCTCTTCACTCCAAAATTAGCAATATATTTTTAAAACGACGATTTTTCAGGAGATTTTTATTTTTTCAATAATATCCCGAACTTTAGTAGTGGTGGCATGACAATATTCAATGTAACTGTAATATGAGTAATAGTATGTTAGGAACTTCACGTCACCTAAAAGTCTTCATGTCTCTTAATAGTCTAAAATTAGAAATGCATCTCTAATTATGAAACATACATGGAAAATGTATCTCTTATATAGGTACGGAGAGAATAATTAAACGCATGGTTTTCAGATCCGGACCGAACCGAACCGACGGTCGAACTGGTAAAAATCGGAACCGGTCGGCCTTCTGGTCCGGTTTGGACCAATGAACCACCCCAGCGAACCGGTGACTGGTTCGCGGGTTGAACCGGTTCAACCCTTCACCCTTCAGAGTGCATTTTTTTCGTTGCCCTAAATTTTTCTCATCGCCATCGCTCATCGCTCATCGCTCATCGCTCACCAATCATCACCAACTCAGACACCTCTTCGCAAACTTCAACCAAATACAGGACAAAATATAACCAAAATATAATATCAAAATACAGTACAGGTTCTTCAGTCCTAAACTCCTCATTTAAAGTACAAGTTGTATTTTGATTCCGTCAAATATAATATCAAAATAGGTTTACTTGCCTTATTTTTTCCTTACTGGAAACTCTTTTTATGCATCTTCTTCGCCCTTAACCTTGATTGCTTACAACCGGTTGATCTTCATTGAGGATAGATTGAAAGTTTTATTATTCAGAAATTTATTCGACAAAAATTTGGTTTGATTTAGGGAAGGATAAATAAATTATTTTTAATTTTAATTTTATGAACTTGATTTGGGGAAGATAACTTGATACTAGGCGATGGAAGGAAATGGCGATAATGGGAAATCCGAGGAGAGAGAGCATCTTACGGAAAAAAGGAAAAAGCTTTGAGCCTTTTTGTGTATTATAACCTCTAAAAAGACTAAAATATTTATCTATTAAAAAACAAAACAAAAAAAAAAATCTTCATTGTTCAAATAGATTTAGTTTTGTTAGATAAATTAATTAATTTTATATATTTATATATAATATATAATAATAATTAATCTATTTAATTATTTATTATTTATTACATATTAATGACGTCACTGATTCAACAACGGTTCGACCACTGGTTGGACCAGTGATCCATCCACCCGGTACCTTTTTCGGTTTGATGAACGATCCGAGTCCGAAAAATTAAATGTACAGTAAGTTTGGATCTACTAAATTTGGACCCACTCATCTCACTATTGTAAGTGCATAACTATGGTGCTCATCTGCTCATGGTCAATCTCAAGCACCTGAAAAATGAATCAAATGACTGCGAATTTTTTTGATTACTCAACCCTCGCAGTTCCTTTACTGCTTTCAAGAAATTAACATGTTATTTTTTGGATATGGTGTTAGTTCATTCCTCAAACAACACAGTGATGAGGAATCCGTGTTTAGAAGCTTCAGAGACATCAATGAACTGATCGAAGACATGCTGGAACTCAAGGTAAAGTATGCAGGTGTTGAGACTGAACTAAAAGAGATGCATGACCGTTACTCTGACCTAAGCCTTCAGTTTGCCGAGGTAGAAGGAGAAAGACAGAAACTTGTGATGACGCTCAAGAACATTCGGACATCTAAGAAACTTGTTCACTTAAATCGTTCCTCCTTGGACACGCTTTGTGATAATCCCTTGTAAGCCAGCTTTATGGCCCCCAATTTGTAGAATTAATTTACCCGACAGGCTGCAATTCTTAATGCTCTGCTCCCTGCATATATTTATCTCTGTAAATCATCACATTTCATGCGCTGCTGAGCTCCTGCAATGGTATGAATCAGACTTCAAGCATGAAGTTGGAAGCCCAGTCACAGTTATCTTATCTAAATCTCTGTAGTTACATTCAGGCTTGTCCTACGATTTTAGATTTTCATTATTTCCTTTTCATTTTGCCTTGCTGTTGTAACTTACTAGACACATGTATAGAAATTCTTTTATATTTAATAGGAGTATATTATTAAAAGGGTTTATGTATTGCAAATACATTTCATTGAATATGATTATAGGTTTACACATCATATTATATAGGTTTACACATCATATTATATAAAAGAGATACCACTAATAGTTATTTATGTGATTGACAACAAAAATGTTGATATATAAAGTCTTAAGATATATTATTTTTCTTAATAAAATTGCCCTTCTTCTAACAATTTTTAGCCAAATTTCCATTCTACCTGTCCCCCGATGATGATAATTTTCACTCAAATTAAGGTAGTTAGAAAAGTAGTAGAGTATAAATTCTCTTCCCAATTTATCATTGGGCTTTGGGTAGTTAGAAAAGTAGGTGTGATGCTCCCAAATTCGAGTACCTTTAAAACTCTGAATATGGTGCTGCGTGGATCACGGTACTAGACATTCACATTCATACATCTACATTACCATGTTAGTATGAATATAATTACTAACTATTACAGACATTATTACATTTCAAGTTTTATGACCTTTAAATATTGAAAACATGATACTTAACATAATATTTATTACAATACTCCTATCTATTACAAATAGTTCGTAATATCTTCTACTCGTGCATCTTGCCCTTCCCCTTGTTTTTACTAGAACCTTCTACATATCCGGATTTTGCTGAAAACATTTAATTTAAAGCAAGAATGAGCATTTACATGCCCAACAAGTATAACAGTTGTATATAAAAAACAAAATCAAAAATCTTGCTTTCATACTTCTAAACCTTGAACAACTGAACAAAAGTTGTGAAGAGATCTTGAATAACAGGAATAATACTTTCTTTCATTTTCAAATATCTTTTTGAAACAACATACTGACTTATGCTAAGCGGTTATAAGACCTTGAACTTTTTCATACATTTGAAAAGGTTTAAATAACTATTTCGATGTAAACCGTCATAACTAACAGGCACGTTGGGTGATCAGCCCTTTGTACCATGTGTTGAGTAACACTACATAGTGAACGACTGACTTTGCGTTCCAATTTGACTGCCTCATGGGTTTGCCGAAATATCAGACTAAAAGCATGCTCTTCTCAAACTGGAGTTTGAACCCCAAAACAATTCCGATGGACAACTCTACTTAATCTCAATAACGTTTCAGTTAATTATATTCAAGTCAATAAAAACATTTTAACATGCGTCTAACCGATACAATTGACATTGACATAACTCTTAAACAGTTCATGCATATATGAATTTGAAAGCTTGAACAATTCATGACATAACATAACTTGAACACTTGTACAAATACAAAATGTTTGCATAAGTATAGAATTCATACAATCATGGAAGCATTTTACGAGTTTGACTTAAACATCTCATAACATTCATGATACAAAGATTGAATGAAGTTAGAATACTTACCTTATGCGTTCTTTACAACTCGACGTTAATCGTCCTTCAAATATCCTACACATTTAGTGCAGATGTCAAACATGTATAGACGTCAATTATGGTTTACATTAACTTTATTTAATGTCTTGTAATGTATAGGTGTTTCGACAGTCGTACGTCGTATGCCCAACTCGAACGCCAAAACGACATGCCCTTGCGTACGTTTGACACCCCCAACTTATCTACCATACGTTGGTTTACAATACCTTGGATTATATTTCCAAAGCTCAATATTTAGAACTTGGAAAAACTTAACAAACATGGGTTGGCGTCACGGCGTTCTGAAAGAATCATCACGCCTTGTACCCACTTTTACAACAGCCTTAAAAAAGCTCAATTTCGAAACTGATCCCGACCTTAACTGTGACGCCCCCAAATCCGGGTATCTTCCAACCCGACAGATGGTGCTACACGGTGCTACAGTTCACATAAACATTCAATTGAAATGTCTCAAAAGAACGAATATGTCTTATATATATATATAAAGAATATTTACATTCCCCAAGTTCTTTACAACCAATACATTTGTCTTTTGTCATAATATCAATATTATTCTTACAAAACCTATACTATTACATGTGTAATCTACGGGTTCACCTTCGCCTTCCCTTTATCCTTATCGGATTCATCGGTCCGTTCGGTCTTAGCTGCATTCATATAGTTCAAGCAAGAATGAACCTAACTAGCTCAGCAAGTACAACAATTCTAGTAAAGTAGCATGCTTGAAACATAGGAATCATATATCTTCAACAACTGAACAATAGTTACGAAGTACTATCGATAATTCAAAATAGCACTTCTTTTCATTCAAAACGTTTTACAACAACAATATTCAGTAAAACATCAATTTCGGTTCAACACCGTAAGCATTTCATAAGTACTTTGAAAAGGACGTCCCGACACTAAGTCCGTAAGTCCGGCATAGCTTACGAGCACGTCTAGGTGATCAGCCTATAGTACTCTATGTTGATCGACACTACATTCATTAAACGTGTATACGTTTAAGTTGTGGCAACCTCACGTGCCTGTCGTTTGACGACAAAACAATTTATCATACTCAGTCTACTTTTGAAACCACAACAATATTAGTTTGGTAAATCCTTATCAACACTTGATAGAATAACATAGCATACGTCTAGCCGAAAGAATTGACTTTGACTTCCTCAGACATTAACTCATGCGAAGAATACATGAATCACAGAGACTTGTCTAGATCGAACTGGAACAAGGGTTAGAGTACTTGCCTTAAGCGTCTGCCACAGTTATAACACGTGCACTTTAGGTCCTTAAGTCTCTACAGTAGATAATAACATCACATAACACATTAGGTCATGAATGATCATACATGGTTTCTAAAGAATCTTACCCTTCTTCTCAATCTAATTACGTATTAGATTTGTTATTCTTGGTTCCGGCGCTCCGTTATGTCATTCTTACGTTCGTATGTAATTGACTTAACTTTACCCTAAGTGTTCACACTTAAGGCTTAATTATGTCTTAATAATGTTTCATTAAGATCTTTATTTAATTGCTCATCAATTACTCTTTATGCTCAACATGTAAACCTTTTTCATTATCTAGGTCATGAGCCTGGCGCTGCGGCGCCGACTATTACTCTTGGTGCCGCGCTGCGGCGTCACCTATTATTGCTTAGAAACCGGACTCGGCGAGGCGGCGCGAGTCCCTTTGTTACCTGTCGCGCTGCGGCGCGAGTTTGCAGGGGACACACGCCACTTTGGCGCTGCGGCGCAGAACTTTTGGCTTGGAGTCGCGCCACGGCGCGGACTCTGAGCCTCATAAATTTTTGACAGATTTTTCAAATGGTGAGATTCCCGGACTCGTAAGTTCTTTGTTATAAGTCTGAATTGGCTCGTTTAAGAGCCTACGGTTCACAAATCACCTACTCTACGTGTTCATGCAATAATTTTATCTATTCGATTTCGTTTGCTAAAATTTCACCTATTAGTCCATTTTTAACGAAAACGATAAACGTTTGTGAACGTTCAACGCTCGTTTCTTTGTTCTAAGTCGGAATTCGACCATTTTCGAGTTCGCAACTCTATAATGCCAAATTGTCTCCATCGAAAACCAACGTTTCTGAGTTCAAACACAAAATATGACTTCCATTCCGAGAATTTCACAAATTCGACGATTATCGTCCAATCGTGTGAATTCCGGTAAAACTTCATTACTAGTAATTTGTTCATCATTCCAAATACATTCATTTCATTATCTAGACAACTCAACTTATATGATATAACAACTTATATTACAATTAGGTTATGGCTTATTCTTCATAAGCTCATAACTTAACAATTTCTTCACTACATGATTTTCATTTTATTTATGACTTATTATTGGTTTAAGTCCTTTACTCAATGTTCTCACATCTTATCCAACATACTAAATTCATATGACAATCATATGACAAGTTCATCATAAGTTAATAACTTATTTAGGTTCAAGTTAATTATTCATAACTTTATTCGGCTTAAGTTCATTGCTTAATAAATTCTTACATGTTCTTAGCATACATGCTTATTAACTTACACTTTTCTTATCACCCTACAATGATAGAGATGAAGATGTTTTAGACAAGAGTCTTACCCTTGAAGAACTTGTACTTCTCTTCTTTGAAAATCTAACAAAGGTTGTCTTGACTTATGTGTGCTTATTCTCTCTAACCAATAAGTTGCTTTATATTTGGAAGTTGTTAGTGTTTTGAATAAGGAACAAATGTCTAGCAAACTTCCTCTATTTATAGGCTTGACAAAGTTAGGGCATAATGGTCTTTATGTCATCCCACCTCCTTAAACTAACCTCCTTACTATTCATCTACTTAACCACTAAGTAATCTTGCTAGCCACTCCTTTTTCTTGCTCATCACAACACTTGATCATCACATAAAGTGATTGCCCACTACTACACCCATGGGTTGCCCCATGGATCCTATTTAATTAATGGATCATCCATTGGGCTTGGTTGTTAAATTAATTAACTTATCTTTGGGCTTGCTTTGATTTACTTTGGCCTTATCTTAATAAACACTTGGGCTTGATATTGCTACAACTTGGGCTTGTCCCTTAATGCTTAATGAGCTTGCACATCCCACTAGATTCACAAGTTCATTCCTTAGACATTAATTTCCCAACGCTCTCAATTTAAGTCTGCATGCGAATTATTGCATTTTCCATACTTAGATTATTATTACATAATCCATCTCGCCTCGATATTATAACGTTGTGTATCTCCCGGAAGTTCAAAAATAATTCCCGAGCGATAAACAGTGAATAGTGTTTTTCGTAAACTTTCTCGGAAAACTTTTATTTTCGTCTTGAAAATTCAAATACTTTAATTCTCTCACGTGGTTCAATTACTACGATGTTCCGACATTTCTAGGTTATAGAACGACATACATCTTATTAACACATAATAATAACAAATAATATTATTTTATTCATTATTTAATTCTTCCAAGTATTTTACAAAGGATCCTAATTTCTCGGTCGTTACATTCTTCCCCCCTTATAAAGATTCTGTCCCCAGAATCTCGCCCTACATTACTCAAACAAATGAGGGTAATCCTTCTTTATCTTCTCTTCCAATTCTCACGTTGCTTCATCGGCATCGTGGTTCTTCCATAATACCTTTACCGACGATATTACCTTGTTTCGCAGAACTTGTTCTTTTCTATCGATGGTTTGAATTGGCATCTCTTCGTATGTTAAGTCCTCGATTTGAATAGGCTCAAATTCTATCACGTGCTTATAATCCGGTTTGTAAGGACGTAGCACTGAAACATGAAATACGTTATGTATTCGCTCTAGGTCTAGAGGTAATGCTACCCTATAAGCTACCTCACCTACCCGTTCTAATACCTCAAAAGGTCCTATAAACCTTGGGCTTAGTTTTCCCTTCTTTCCAAAGCGTATCTTTCCTTTCCAGGGAGAAACCTTTAGAAATACGTACGAGCCTACCTCAAACTCCCTATTCTCTCGATGTAAGTCTGCGTATTTCTTCTGTCTGTCTTGAGCTGCTACGAGACGTATACGTATCAACTTCACCACTTCCGCTATTTGCTGCACCAATTCTGGTCCTAGCATTCGGCGTTCTCCCACTTCATCCCAATACAATGGTGTTCTGCATTTCCTTCCATACAAAGCTTCGTACGGCGGCATACCTATGCTTGCATGATAACTGTTGTTATACGCAAATTCTACTAATGGTAGATGATCATCCCAACTACCCTTGAAATCTATGACGCAAGACCTCAACATATCTTCTAACGTCTGAATTATCCTCTCGCTCTTTCCATCGGTTTGTGGATGATATGTCGTACTCAACTTCAACTGCGTCCCCAACTGCTCTTGAAGATTTCTCCAAAAGTTCGATGTGAATCGTGGGTCAGGATCTGACACAATCGAAACTAGTGCTCCATGTCTGGAAATAATTTCCTTAACATAAAGTGTAGCTAACTGATCTAAGTTATACTTAACTCGAATTGGCAAAAAGTGACCCGACTTCGTCAACCGGTCCACTATTACCCAAATCACATCATATCCCTTTTGAGTAGTCGGAAGTCCCACCACAAAGTCTATCGTGATATGCTCCCACTTCCACTCCAGAATCTACAATGACTGTAACAAGCCACTTGGTCATGGATGTTCGGCTTTAACTCTTTGACAAGTCAAGCACCTACTCACATACTCCGCTATTTCTCTCTTCATATTCGGCCACCAAAAACTCCGTCGAAGGTCTTGATACATCTTGGTGCTACCAGGATGAATCGAGTACCTTGAACTGTGAGCCTCTTGTAAAACTTGCTCCTTTAATTTCGTCTCATTTGGAACCCAAATTCTTCCCTCAAATCTTAATAATCCCTCATTATCAAGACTAAACTTAATATCTTTTTTCATTGGTCAACCGCTTCTTCATTTGGTCGCACTCATCAGTTTTGAGCTGCACCTCTTTGACTCTCTCTATGATGGTAGATCGAATCTCTGTCGCAAACAATCTCTGATCCGCCTCACTTGGCGACTTCACCTCTATCTCTATCCTAGCCATCTCTATTATTAACTTAGTTTGAGCTGTTAACATAGACAACTTCTCCCGACCCTTTCTACTTAAGGCGTCGGCAACAACATTGGCTTTTTCAGGGTGATACAGGATTTCACAGTCATAATCTTTTATCAACTCCAGCCATCTCCTCTATCTCATAATCAACTCCTTCTGTGTGAAGATATATTTTAGACTCTTATAGTCCGTGTATATCTCACACTTTTCCCCGTAAAGATAATGTCGCCATATCTTTAAGGCAAACACCAGATCATGAGTATGGTAAACTTTCTCATAATCCTTCAACTGCCTAGATGCATACGCAATGACCTTGTCATGCTGCATGAGCACGCAACCAAGTCCTCTATGCGAAGCATCGCTATAAACTACGAAATTTACTGTGTCATCGGGTAATGACAAAACAGGCGCTTCACTCAACCTCTTCTTCAGTTCTTGAAAACTGTCTTCACATTTCTCAGTCCATACGTTCTTCACCGTTTTCCTCGTCAAGTTAGTCAATGGAGTAGCTATCTTTGAAAAATCCTGAATGAATCTCCGATAGTAACTCGCTAATCCTAGGAAACTCCACACCTCAGTCGACGTTTTCGGTTGTTTCCTATTCATCATGGCTTCCACCTTCGCTGGATCTACTGAAATCCCCTCATGATCAATGACATGACCTAAAAACTGTACCCTCTCTAACCAAAATTCACACTTAGTGAACTTTGCATATAACTTCTCCTTTCTTAATGTCTCCAACACTATTCTTAGGTGTTCAGCATGATCTTCTGGCGTCTTAGAATAGAGTAGAATATCATCGATAAACACCATGACGAACTTGTCCAAATATTGTTTGAACACTCTGTTCATCATATCCATAAATGCAGCTGGTGCATTAGTCAACCCAAATGACATCACCAAAAACTCGTAATGACCATAACGAGTCCTGAATGCCGTCTTTGGTACGTCTTCATTTCTAACCTTCAGCTGATGATACCCCGTCCTTAAATCTATTTTGGAAAAATATTTTGGCCCTTTCAACTGATCAAAAAGATCATTGATCCTGGGCAATGGATACTTATTCTTTATCGTTAACTTGTTCAACTCTCGGTAGTCGATACAAAGTCTTAACAATCCGTCCTTCTTGACAAACAGTACTAATGCTCCCCACGGCAAAACACTTGGTTGTATGTACTTCCTGTCCAACAATTCTTGCAATTGCACCATCAATTCCATTTCCACTAGTGCCATACGATACGGTGCCCTGGAAACTGGTGCCGCTCCTGGCACAATATCTATTACGAACTCGGTCTCCCTATCCGGCGGAAGACCCGACAATTCGCTCGAAAATACATCCACGAATTCACTCACTATAGGTATTTGTTTCATGGTCGCTCCCACTCTCTGGGTATCAACCACATGACACAAATATCATACACACCCCTTCCTCAGTAATTTCTTAGTTTGTGTCATGGTAAGACAACACGAACGTCCCGACGATTTATTCCCGTAAAATATTACATGAGATTGTCTTAATGTTTTAATATTTACGCATTTCTTTTGACAATCTATAATTGACCCTTGATTAATCAACCAATCCATTCCTAGGATTACGTCGAATTCTCCTAACTTTATCGGTATTAGATCTACCGATAATTTACAACCTCGAATGTCTACATAACAACTCCTATGAATATCTTCAACAGGAATTATCTCTTCATTTGCTACCTTAATGTTTAAAGGTATAGGCAACTTTTCGAGAAGTAATCCTAATCGTCTAGCAAAATCACATGCGATAAACAAACAAGTAGCACCCGAGTCAAACAACACGTATGCATTTAGGTCGTTGATCGGAATAATACCTACGACTACGTCCCCCGAGGCCATCACGTCTTGGACGGTCATGTTAAAGGTACGTGCCATCGGCCTACCCGGCTATGCTGGACCCTCAATAGTTAAGTTACCACTATTGGTGCTCTTATTCCCGTCCATCCCCTTCTTTGGGCAGTTCTTTGCCATGTGGTCAGTTGACCCACACACAAAGCATCCATGGTTTTTCTTCGGACTTGGATAGTTAGGCGCAATATGCCCCTCCTGTCCACAGTTGTAACACATGACCTTACCTTTGAGATAGACTCCTAAGTGAGTCTTCCCGCAGGTCTTGCAGGCTTCCATCCTCCTCTTCGGGTCTCCTTGTTTCACTCAGGTATTCCCAGAGCTAACTACCTTCCTCTTATAACCCTCGCCACTCCCGCTGGCACCTTCAACCTTTACTCCCCCATCCACTTTTCCCTTGTTTTTCTTATCCTTGTGGTATTGGCTCAACGCCTCGCTACCACCTTCGGCAATTATTGCCTTCTTTAAAACGATTCCAAAGGAAGAACTTTGGAACACAGAAAAAAGGTTATAGAGCCAGGGTTTCAAGCCCTGCTCAAACCGTCAAGCTTTCCTTACCTCGGTATCCACTTGGTGTGGAGCGAACCTTGCCAGTTCATTAAACTTGGCGGCGTATTGGGGAACCGTCATGTCCCCTTGTTTCAACTCTAGAAACCGCATCTCCATCCTTCCTTGCATGCTCGTGGGAAAATAATTCTCGTAAAATATTTCCTTGAACCTCACCCACGTTATAACATCTATTCCGGCCCTAGCCTGATTGGTCTCTCACCAAAAGTTGTCCTCTCCCTTCATCATGTAGGTTGCAAAGGCAACCTTCTGGGCCTCATTGACATTTGCTATCACAAATGCGTTCTCAATTTCCTTCACCCACGTTTGGGCTTCGATAGGGTCCGTAGTTCCTTCGAACTCCGGCGGACCCACACTTTTAAAGTCATTAAATGTAGTAGGTCG
This sequence comes from Panax notoginseng, assembly GCA_016801055.1. Classification (NCBI taxonomy): domain Eukaryota; kingdom Viridiplantae; phylum Streptophyta; class Magnoliopsida; order Apiales; family Araliaceae; genus Panax; species Panax notoginseng. The sequence continues at coordinate 81,283,595 of CM029018.1, forward strand.
TACTACACTAGGATTTACTGGGATGTTAGCCCTAGTTCTATTAAATGCTGCGTTTAATAGATTTACGAACTCCTGCATGGGGTTAACCGGACCTCCCTCCGGTTGGTTTGTGTTCGTACCTTGGTTACGTGGTACTCTTCTTGGCGGCATTTTGCTGTTACAATAAACACATATTTCGTTATTATTCATTTCCTGTCAGTTAGTTATTATTCAATTTTAAACAATAACTTAAACATTCATTACTCAACATTTTTCAAAAAAGAAAACTTATATTAATTCATTGTAGTATAATACTACATCGGTTACATTACACAGCCTAAGCTGAATACATTACTTTCCCACAGTTATTTTTCAAAAATTAGGATTTACAAAAGACTACCCTTGATTATACAAAAGAGGGTTTTACGTCACTACTAAATACAAAATTATGTACATATCTAACTACTCTAACCACTACTAGATCACATTTGCGTTAATGCATTCTCAAAATCCGCCTTGGCAAGACCGACAATAATATCACGGCTGATAGTATGCCGCGTCTGCCCAGTTTCTACGGGATAACCAGCTACCTAAAGCTAGAAATCCTCATGAGAACTCCTATGGATATAGGACATTCTCCCTATCTTCTACTTCTTGGTCTTTAGCTCCCCCCTGAGCTCAAAGACCTCCCGTTTCAGCTCATGGACCTTGTCCTTAGCCAAAACCCTTTCATCATGGTCCTGCTCCCACATGGACTCCACGTCCGTCTTGTCTTCTGTAACAGCTTGGAGCTTTGCCTTCAGCTCCTTAACCTCCTAACAGTAGTGGATGTTTCTATCTAATACTGACATAAACAATGACATCATTGAATCCCCTGGAGCCATCTCTGCTGCTATTGCTACGGGGTTGAAGGACACTACCTCCACTTCTTCTTCCAACATGCCGTCAAACACGGACATGAGGTCTAGACTCTCTGAGTCTCTAGACTTAACCACTACCACTTTGGGATTTGCTGCTGTGGGGTTCGGTATAATTTCTATCTGATTGACCGACCCTTCGCTGACTACCTGTATGTCTCTATTTTCTCCTGACATCTACAACAACACAAAAGTTGATTAGTACACGTTAGTAGAATAGTAAAAACACATAACATATATAATGTATTTTTATAAGATTAACTTCCATCTTTTATTCTTTGACTTTTCTTAAGGTTATGACTTAAGGTTTTATTTCCCCCCTTAAGTTTTATAACCTAATGCTTTGATACCAACCTGTGACGCCTCCAAATCCGGGTATCTTCCAACCCGACAGATGGTGCTACACGGTGCTACAGTTCACATAAATATTCAATTGAAATGCCTCAAAAGAACGGATATGTCTTATATATATATACAGAATATTTACATTCCCCAGGTTCTTTACAACCAATACATTTGTCTTTTGTCATAATATCAATATTATTCTTACAAAACCTATACTATTACATATGTAATCTAAGGGTTCGCCTTCCCTTTATCCTTGCCGGATCCATCGGTCCGTTCGGTCTTAGCTGCATTCATATGGTTCAAGCAAGAATGAGCCTAACTAGCTCAGCAAGTACAACAATTCTAGTAAAGTAGCATGCTTGAAACATAGAAATCATATATCTTCAATAACTGAACAATAGTTACGAAGTACTATCGATAATTCCAAATAGCACTTCTTTTTATTCAAAACGTTTTACAACAACAATATTCAGTAAAACATCAATTTCGGTTCAACATCGTAAGCATTTCATAAGTACTTTGAAAAGGACGTCCCGACACTAAGTCCGTAAGTCCGGCATAGCTTACGAGCACGTCTAAGTGATCAGCCTATAGTACTCTATGTTGATCGACACTACATTCATTAAACGTGTATACGTTTAAGTTGTGGCAACCTCACGTGCCTGTCGTTTGACGACAAAACAATTTATCATACTCAGTCTACTTTTGAAACCACAACAATATTAGTTTGGTAAATCCTTATCAACACTTGGTAGAATAACATAGCATATGTCTAGCCGAAAGAATTGGCTTTGACTTCCTCAGACATTAACTCATGCGAAGAATACATGAATCACAGAGACTTGTCCAGATCGAACTGGAACAAGGGTTAGAGTACTTTTCTTAAGCGTCTGCAATAGTTATAACACGTGCACTTTAGGTCCTTAAGTCTCTACAGTAGATAATAACATCACATAACACATTAGGTCATGAATGATCATACATGGTTTCTAAAGAATCTTACCCTTCTTCTCAATCTAATTACGTATTAGATTTGTTATTCTTGGTTCCGGCGTTCCGTTATGTCATTCTTACGTTCGTATGTAATTGACTTAACTTTACCCTAAGTGTTCACACTTAAGGCTTAATTATGTCTTAACAATGTTTCATTAAGATCTTTGTTTAATTGATCATCAATTACTCTTCATGCTCAACATGTAAACCTTTTTCATTATCTAGGTCATGAGCCTGGCGCTGCGGTGCCAACTATTACTCTTGGTGCCGCGCTGCGGCGTCACCTATTATTGCCTAGAAACTGGACTCGGCACTGCGGCGCGAGTCCCTTTGTTACCTGTTGCGCTGCGGTGCGAGTTTGCAGGGGACACATGCCGATATCAAAGCCAAAAGCTGAAATAGAGGCTCATAGTGCAGACAACCTTGATGAGGTGGTGGTATTGGAAAACGTAGTACCAGATCCGGAATTGGTGGAACAGACAGATAGTGATTCAGACACTAAAGTTGGAGCTGATCAAGCATCAACGGAAGTACAGAATCTGAAGAACAAGGTTTCTTCTCTAGAAAAGCTGTGGGAAATAGAAAAGCTACTAAATAACCAATTGCGAAAGGCGTTAATAGAAACTATGGAAGAACAAGATATATAATCTTAAAATCCAAATTGATCAAATGAGAGCTGGAATCAACAAATCATGTGCAGCTCCGAGCAAGAAAGGGAAAAGAAAGAGGAAAGACCGTGACTTAGGAAATAAGTAGGATTAATAGTTGATTATGTATGTTTGATAATGTACGGGTGTAATGTAATATTCTCAAACTTTTGTATAAGTTATTTCAGTAATTCCCGACTTTTGTGATCACAAAGGGATAGCAGTATGTGTTATGTTATGTAAAGTACTTTGAATTGATGAATACGAATCTATGTTTCATTAATGGAATACGTTTTGTATAAAACTTTGTGTTAATGTTAAACTTATACAATAAGGTTTAGAATGTAAGTTAAATTTATGATTTTATGTAATCAGATAATGCCGCCAAGACGACAAACACTAAATCAAAGGGCAGAGGAATCTGTCAACAACGCTGAGGGACAACAGCAAGACCCAATGCAAAACTTTGCAAACATGGTTGCTTAGGCTATGCAGCAGGGAATACCAGCCGCATGGAACCGACCAGACAATCGCTTGGCAAACTTCAAAGACTTCAAGGCAGTAGGACCACCAGAATTCAAGGGATCAGCTGACCCTATAGAAGCCCAGACATGGGTTAACGAGATAGAAAAGGAGTTCATAGTTGCTAGGGTAGATGAGGGGCAAAAGACCTCTTTTTCCACCTACATGATGAAAGGAGAGGCGAACTTTTGGTGGGAAGCAAATCAAGCGAGGGCAGGAGAGGGAGTAGTTACTTGGGCTAGGTTTAAGACTTTGTTTTTTGAAAACTACCTCTCAGCTAGCATGCAGGCTAGGATGGAGGTAAAATTTCTAGAGTTAAAGTAGGATAACATGACTGTTGCGGAGTATGCGCAAAGTTTAATGAGTTGGCTAGGTTCGCTCCGCATCAAGTTGATACGGAGGCTAGGAAGGCAAGAAGGTTCGAGCTGGGATTAAAACCCTGGCTCTACAACAAGGTGGCAGTGTTGCAAATCAATACTTTTGCAGCATTCATGGAAAAGGCTATCATAGCTGAGGAGGGGAGTGAGGCCATAAGCCTCTACAACAAGGAGAAGAGGAACAAAAGCAAGGTTGTAGGAGTTGTGAAAGTGGAAACTAATAGTGGGAATAGGGGTGAGAAAAGAAAGGAAAATTATTTTGGGAATGTTCAGGTGAAACAGGAAGGTGTGAAGAAGCAGGTAGTTCAGTGTGGGAAATGTGGGAAGAATCACTCTGGTGAGTGTCTGAAGGGTAAGTTTGTATGCTACAAGTGCGGGCAAGAGGGCCATATTTCTCCCAACTGCCCC